>OU015747.1:62839727-62897466 GCA_907169655.1 Acomys percivali
AGAGAGAGAGAGAGAGAGAGAGAGAGAGAGAGAGAGAGAGAGAGAGATCTTCTTTCTCCATACACTCAGATTCACTCATGAGTTTGAGTCATAAGTCCCTTCACTTTGTCTTGTATTAGATCTTATTTAAGGATGTATAGGCTCAGACTGACCCCTTCATTTTACTTCATGCTATATAAGTAGAGAAGCTGACACAGGGAGAAAATGAAAGGTGAAAGCTGACATTTTATCTTTGTGGTACACTGTCCCTTCTCAAGGTACAATAGTCTGGGCTTAGACTGGGATAATAGCTGTACCTCCCTTATTCATGAAAAGGTAATCTTGTATTTTCTCCTCAAGAATATTCTACTGGGCTGGAGAGATGGCTCAGAGGTTAAAAGCACCGTCTGCTCTTCCAAAGGTCCTGAGTTCAATTCCCAGCAACTACATGGTGGATCACAACCATCTATAATGAGATCTGGTGCCATTTTCTGGCCTGCAGATGTACATGCAAGCAGAACACTGTATACATAATAACTAAAAAAAAGAATATTCAACTGATGATGTCATCCACTCAGATCCCAGGTTTTCCCTCTATTTACCTAATTATTAGTCAACTAACCTCTGAACCACTACTGAAATTATTTAACTTCCTCACCTATGCTGTGCTCACTGTGACTTACTAAAATGTCCTTTCTCAAATTCTGTTTGTGCCAGTATACTTGTACGTGTGCAAATGAACATGCACATAAATGCACACGTATGTGAAAGACTGAGGACAACATCAGGAGCTCTTCTTCAAGAGCTGGCCATCTTTTCCTTTCCTGGAGCTTAATGATCTTTGCAGGTTAGCTGGACAGTCATCCTTAGAGAACTACCTATGTCTGTTTCCATAAAACAGAAAGATAATAATGATGATGAATCACCATTTTATACTAATTTTTACTTGTGTCTCGATGTCAAACTCAGATTCTTATGTTTGTAAGGCATTCAACTAATTTATTGATTCATTTTCCCAACACTTGACAGACTTTTTTTTCACAACAGGGTTTCTTTGTGTACCCTTGGCTGTCCTAGACTCACTTTGTAGACCAGGCTGGCCTTGAACTCACAGAGCTCCACCTGTCTCTGCCTTCTGAGTGCTGGGATTAAAGGTGTGCACCAGCATGCCTGGCCAGACCTTTTAACACTACATAGAGTAATATATACTTTTTAAAGTTTTTACATTTCTTTATGTACATGTAAGAATATACATATTGCCAAACTTTCTGGAGGAAATAACCTCTGTTAAGGTTGCCAGAGTTTTAGATACAGGTCTTCTTGCACAACTGTCTTAATTTCTTCCATATTGTAAAATACCATGACCAAGGTAGATTAGAGAAAGAGGGGTTAATTCAGGCTTATAGTTTCAAAGGGATAAGTGATCATCAACATCCTGGTAGCTAAGCATGGAACCAGTCAAGCATCATAAATAAAGCACAAAGAACTTACATCTTAAGCTGCTAGCAGGGAGCAGAGTGACTAAAGTGAAAATGGTTTGAAATGTTGAAACCTCAAATCTTGCGCCTAATGGCATAATTCATCTAGCACTCTCCCCTCTCCTATACCTACTCTAACAGCAGCACCAACTGGAAACCAAGTATTCAAATGTCTGAGACTACAGAGGGCATTCTCATACAAGCCACCACAACCAGTTTACTAAGAGTATAATGAAAGGAACTGAACATTTCCTGTTAGGCTACCTGTTTTACTCGAGATAGTTCATGTTGAACAAATCAGTGCAAAAGCTAAAGGATAAGAGATATAGAGGTTCCCATTTTTCCCTGATAGAATACAGGCTGAAATCTAGAGTTAACTATTCCAGGTTTTACTGGTGACTGCAGAATAAGTTGCATCCTGCGGTGGATGTTAGTGAGGACAAAACATTACAGAAGGATTTTGTTTATAATTACTTTCCTAGGGAGAAGAGGACAAATATCTCATCATCCGAGATAGCACACTAATGACTCATCCAAGAGACAGTTCCACCAAAGTCTCACTAAGTGACCTAATGAGTGTATTGAACACAGACAGCACTGTGAGGGGATACTTATTTAAAAATGAGTGGCAATCAAACAGCTGTATCACCTCAAAGTTCTACTCAATCCTGAATGATAACCTCATGAAAACTGCATCCTGGCAGCTGCCCTTACCTTGGCCTTCCATGTAGTATATATATTCCTGCATCTTACAAAATAACTTGTAGATGGGGTGAAAGGAAGGAGTAATGTCTGGAACCCCATATGAGAATACTGTGACCCTCCCCTCTCTCCTTCTATTAAAGCATGTCTACAAATCCATCACCATTAGTCTCATGACTTCTGTATTGGTCTGCACAGCACTAGTCATGCCTATGAAATTATAACAATCTATACTAAAAGATGGCCATGTTATTATCCCAGAAGAGCCATACTGTATCATAGTGTGTGTTTTTCTGAATGTGGCATGGTTGCTTTTTCACTGTATCAACTAAAAACCACTCTGGGTTAGTCAGCCAATAAGAAGGCAGAGAAAAAGCAGGTCATATATTCTTTTCTTGGCAGAATTCATAGGATAGTGGCGAAAGTACTTTTTAGTTATCAGTGGATCAATATGATACATTTGTTAGCAGAGTTAAGATTTTTGGGACCAGAAAATGGGTCAGGAATTCTATGGAGCTAGGTTGGACTAAGCATACTAATCTTATAAGAAAAAGAGGAAGCCTTTGTGTCCTCAGACTAATATAAATGCATATAAAAGTCACTGCTTTATCACGTTGGTGTATTTGTTAAAGGGTTTCTGTTACAGTCAAAATCTAAATAGTAAGGAGGGGAATGGAGAAATAAGTAAATAGATCTTGGTGTCAAAAATAGAGAATTTACTAATGAAAATATGGTATACATGCATAAAGGTGTTTAGAAGTAATGAATGCACTTAGTTTTTTGGGTTTTTTTTCTAGGA
Organism: Acomys percivali; assembly: GCA_907169655.1. Classification (NCBI taxonomy): domain Eukaryota; kingdom Metazoa; phylum Chordata; class Mammalia; order Rodentia; family Muridae; genus Acomys; species Acomys percivali. The sequence continues at coordinate 62,842,686 of OU015747.1, forward strand.
AATTAAAAGCAAATGGGTATAATGATTTTAATCATATTGGTCAAAACACAAAAAACTTCACACATTTTCTAATTTGTGGATCTTTGCTTTTATATACATATATAAAACTGTGTGTGTGTGTGTGTGTGTGTTTGTGTGTGTGTGTGATTGTTTTTGCATGTATAATTGTGAATACGGATTGGGTAATTTATGTGATCTTGTGGGAAGAACAAGGGTTGAAGTTAGATACTTTCTATTAATAGTCATCTTTTTCCCTTCAGGATCTTTTCATAAACGTGTAGACTATCTGGCCACTGAGATCCATTGAGACTCATGTCCTCTAGATTGGTATTGATAAAGACTGATAAAGCACATTTTTAATGTGGTTTCTGTGGATTAAGTACTTTCACCTACTGAACAATTGATCTCCCCTGCCCATGAGCAGAAGCTTTCTGAAACATACCAATAGAGCCCTCTGTGTGTGCAAGAAAACACAGTGGACAGATTAGTCCTGCACAAGGTTTAGGGGAGTGTTGAACTTTACAGGGAGGAAAAGTGATCTTCAGAGAGGAAGAAAAGCATCATTGTGAAGCATTTTAAAAGCAGCTCCTGGTAACAGCCTGAGTTGTAAGTTTTCTTCTCCATATTCCAGGCTAAACAAAAGTGAAGCTCCTTTCATAGAGAGCTTCTGCCTATTTCATTGTTGGAGAAGAAAGTGAACAGAGTTTGATGGTTTCTAATTCTAGTTATTATATTTGTTCTTTGTGGGTCATTTTATCAGGCGGTGTTTCTGTCACTTTCTCACCTGAAAGGTGAATCTATAATTTTTAATTTTAAAGAGCCATATATTTTAGGAGACATTGCTATCCTTCCTTCCTTCCTCCCTTCCTTCCTTCCTTCCTCCCTTCCTTCCTTCTCTCCCTCCCTTTCTCCTTCCCTATCTGCTTACTTCTTTCTCTTTTCTCCCTCTTTCATTTCCTACCCCTCCCTCCTTTCTCTTTCCTCCCTGACTTCTTTCTTTCTTTTCTTTCATTTTCATCTTTATTTACTACTTTCTTTTCATTATATGGAATCCTGGACTCACCACCTACTGTGCAGAGGTGGATTTCACTCTATGCCTCAAGAGATTATTTCTAAAATGATCCTGCAGTCCTGAGTGAGTGATGACTGAGCGATTTTCCTTGGACACCTCTTTACCACTATTCTTTGATAGATGGTCTAAATACACTTCAAACCTAACTCATGTTGATAACACTGGAAGCCATTATTCTTCTCTGACATCATCCTAAGTACCATTTATCACACGTTTACCTATGTATTTTCTAATCTCTTTTAAATGTGATTCTTGGAATTGAAGGGGCAATCTAGATAGTAGTACTCAGTAAACAAGAATGAAACCTCAGTTTTCTCTCCAGTATCCAAACAAAGAGAAAAACCAAAAGAAAGTAAGAAAAACAAAACAGCAAAAAAAAAAAAAAAAAAAAAAAAAAAAAAAAAAAAAAGATTCCAGCATGATGGAAGGCCTTGTAGGTCCAGTCCTAGACAGGTGGAAAGAGGCAGGTCCTGGGCTCTCAGCCAGCCTCTTCAGAATATTTCTCTTGCTTTTTAAAATATAAACTACTTTAAGTTTGTTTTGGAACCACTTGTGCAAAGGGTCTAAGTGTTGAATGGCCATTAGGGCTATGTCTCCCTTGATTCATGTGTATAGTCTATCTTGCACTGGCTTTGCATTAACCTTTCCTGTTGAAGAGAAATGTGTCTGTTTGATGTGAGGCCACTGTGTTTTCACTGTTCAGAGATTGATTGAAGAAAGGTTCTGACACTAGAAACAATATGGAGAGCTCTTGAGAAAGGACATCCAAAGTTTTCTGCTAAGTGTAGCTCACACTCAGACCTGAATCAACAAGAGAAGTCCTTTGTCTCCCTTGTCTGCTCTACACACATCAACGAAGTTCTAAGTCTTGATCTACCACATTGTAAATAAGGCATAAGGTTGTATATTTTTCTCTTTGTAACTTTAACATTTATTTTAAAAGAAATAGACCTTTATTATAAGATATTCAAATATTTCAGAATATATGAATAAAAAATAGAAGTTTTCACCTCAATAGATCTTTGAATCTTCAGGAATGTATCCCATGTGCAAAATGTATTTAACTTTTTATTATTTGGTACTTCCATTCATTTCTATAATGATTTTTTAAAATTTTTTATTCCTGTCCTCATCCCAGCCCGCCAACTCACAGAGATTTACCTGTTTCTACCTCCCTGAGTGCTGAAATTACAGGCATGCACTACTGTACCAGGCTATGGAAGAGCTTTTTTGCTTTTAATATATGCCAGTATGTTGATACTAGAGCATCAATAGGAGGTAAACAAATATCATAGTGTCCAATGGAAGCAAAATCAGCATTAATGGACAGAATTCAGAACCCATCATGTGCAATAAAAATTGGAAAAAGTAGGACAACATAGCAACTCATGGGTCCTTCATAGGGAACTCTATGCTTTGTCTTTACTGCATGTATTTGAGCTCTGCTTTACAATCTCTATTTGTGAATGAATTGGAACAAAAAGGAAAATTAATTTATGTGTGTGTGCAACAAGAATAGTTGTCCTTTATAGTTAACACAAAATTATATCATTTGGAAGACTTATAAATACAAAGGCTCAAATTGCAGATATTATATTATGTATTTCTTTGTATTTTCAAATAGGGCTTTAGGGGAAGGGTCTGGTGGACTTATTTATAAACTAAGTAAATTGTTAATTCTCTTTATCCAAATATCATGAGCTGAGTTCTAAATCTTAAAATTTAATTTTGCACACATGCTATGTAGCAAGAACTCTCCAATCCAGTATCATAGCTGGTTGCCTATGAAATAAGTTGTCTTGCCTGAGGGCACAGTGTGTTTCACAGACAAAGAAGAAAACAAAACTAGGTGTCAGGGAGATTAGTTTTTGGGCATTTAGCACAGACCAGACACTGCGTGCAGCAGCTGCAAATCTCATTTAATTCTCTTCCATCTGCTACTCAGATATGGATACAATACAGCAATAGTCTCAGGAAAGATATTACTCACCCACACTAAACAGCTCTAAGGTGTGTCCTCAAACACATAAGACACATATTAGGAACTTGGTTTCTGTCTTTTCTATCCTATGATCCTACAAAACTCCTCAGTGCCTCTGAAGCAGTTTTAACATTTGAAAATGGACATAGTGGTAGACACACATCATATAGAAAAACCATGTGTGCAAAGGTTACCAGTGTCCCTAGGATATTTCTGCCTGGAAGTATTTACATAGTCAATGGTAATTTATTTGTTTTAATTGTATTTGTATTACAATTTTTAAAACATTGTTTTCAGTTATTTTTTTGAAAGTGACATACAAAAATATTATGTTCTTGAATAACATTTATCCCGTATACTATTTTTTCTAGGTCTTCCTGGTGTGTGCATGGGTTATATGTATGCATATTTTATTTGCATGTGCAGGTGCATGTGAACATGTGTGAGTGTATATGTAGAAGCCAGAAGTCATCTGCTGTTGTTATCCCTGGGTTAATGTAAAATACATCTTATTTTTTTGGGACAAGGCTTCTCATTGGCCTGGAGCTTACCAACTAAGTGAGGTTGGCTGTCCAGCAAGCCCTAGAAATCTGCCTATATCCACTTTCTCCAAGCCTATGTTTAATAGTGAGTGTTACAAGGGCAAGTGTTTTTGTATAAATTTAAAAAGTCCAGAAGCAGGTATCCATGCTCACACCCCAAGCATATTGTTATTCCTGAGATACCACCACAGCTCCATGATGTCAAGTTTTTACTTCCAATTTTTATGTTCTGCCAAGCATATCATTTTCACATGATTCAGAAAGACAGCTTTGAAAGAGGAAGAAATATTGGCTTTCTCTAATTTTTTCCTATCAAATAAAAAGTAGTAATTACTTATTTGTATAATTAACAAGAATGAAGCCAGACCCATTAGCCATCAAGAACTTTCTAGAACAGAGCAGAAAGCAAACAATTAACTGTAGACATTTTAACACAACTTAAAATGTAATAAGGAGCATCCAAGCCTGATTAAAGCTATTGGTAGGTTGTTCAGCCAATTGCGATGGGTGACTTTTAAGAGGTATTTGTGATGTCTTTTTCATGTTATTTACTCAAATAGAAGATCTTCTTTTATAGTGAAGTGATGTTTAATGTCACATTGATATTGCAGTGAGCATTTGGAGCTTCTCGGCCACAGTCAGCACTGTGATAGTTGTAAACTACCTCTGCTCCTGTACATTTAGGGAATAATACATAAAATTGAGTGGTGCTTGGAAGCCTGCCGTGGGTTTTATAATTGGTATTCCAACTATTCACTCAAGCCCTGAAATGAAGGACCTTCTGCTATGCTCCTTCCAACATTAGCCAGTCTGCATCCAATATAAGACTCTTTGTAAAAGAGAAGCCTTGCCACAAAATCCTTAGATAATCTACATTTTATCCATTTTTCTCCTTTATGTTTTGCAGGACAAATGATACTGGTATTCTTTCCTTCAAAGACCACTTGCCTGTAACTCAGATAATTATCACTGACACCAACAGATCAAACTCAGAAGCTGCTTGGAGAATTGGTCCCTTGCGTTGCTATGGTGACAGTGAGTACACCCAGCCCCTTTCTGAATTGTATGACCACAAGATATTTTGGTTCCTTCATTCCTTTTCCCTTATGTGTCCCCCTAGTCTTGAAAATTACCTTCAAAACCATTACTTTTTCATACCCCATTGAAAATAAACAAGCCATGTTTAAGGACTCTCTGCTTCACAGGACACCTCTGGAATGCTGTCTCATTTTCTACTGAGGCTTCTTACCTCCATTTTCCCACTTTCCACGGGGAATTCAGTGCGGACATTTCCTTCTTTTTTAAAACCACCGCCTTATCTGGAGTTTTCATAGAAAACCTTGGCATTAAAGATTTCATCCGACTTGAAATGAGCTGTAAGTGCTGTCATTTATGAGTTCAATGTCTGTAGGTCACAGAGCAAGTTTGACTTTATCTCTGCCACCTCCCATCATTACAGGTTTTCAAATTATTTTATTTTTGAACATATACATTTATATTATCACATATTTGTACAATAGATTACCTCTGGTAGGAAGAACCCTGATACAATCAGGAATTATATAAAAGTTACGTTCTTAGTGTTTTGGCTATTTGTATTTGACAGCCTTAAAGAAGACATCTTTCTTATCTTGGTGCATGTAAATTTCTGAATGTAAATCAGTCTCTATCACATATTCTCATTATCAATTTAGAACATCTAACTAGACCTAAAAACATCTTAACCCCTAAATAATTAAGCTTCACTGTAAAACTAAGCTACCTGGCTTTCAACTTCCTCAGAGACTTGAGTAGGAATAAACTTGATTATCTGAATTTGCTGGGAATTCAGGTTAGTAGCTTTCCAGATGCAAAGATGACAGAGACAGTTTTCTACCTGAATAGTAACCCAAAACTCTCTATAACATTGGAGTATCTTTTTCAGCCTACTGGTCCAATATAGCTGACAGACATATTTGAAAGGCAGGAAGTATTGAGGACTTGCTTACCTTGTCTTGGCAGAGTTTGGTGATCAATTCTGACTGCATCCATGCCTGCCCATTTTTGTAGGCAGAATTCTGTCTGTGGTAGAAATGAGGACCTTTTGTCCAGTGGCTAGTTTGCCACATTCAAAGCCATCTCTATAAGGAGATTCTTTGAAGCTCATCATCTTCTTTAAAGTAGGCTGGGTGTGTTGCCAGGAGTTAATCTGTTTCATTGTCAATGAATCTTTAAAGTAATAAAAATCTTGAAATTTGCAGGCAAATGGATGGAACTGGAAAGCGTCATCCTGAGTGAGGTAGCCTAGACTCAGAAAGACATGCATGGTATATACTCACTCATAATCAGACATTAGCCACATAATACAAGATAACTACACTGCAAAACACAGTCAGAAACATCAACCAAGGAACATGTATGATGTGGACCTAGACCTACTGCTTGCACAGTCTCCTTGTGGCTCTCATGTCTGGAGAATAGGGACTATTTTAGGCATGTACTCTGGCCACTGAACTTAGATCACTTTCCACTGACAAGATGGCCAAGCCAGGCTACAGAGGAAGAGGTTACAGCTAATAAAGATGAGATTTGATAGGCTGAAGTTAGATGTTAGGGAAAAAGGGCTCCCGTGTCTGAGTACTAAGGGAGGGAGGGAGAGGAGATGAGGGAGGGAGGGAGATCAGGAGGGACTGAGGGAGGAGGCTACAATCATGATGTGAAGAATTTAAACTACAGAACAAGCAAGTAACTTATTTTGCTAATTTCACCATATGGGACTAGCTCTGCAACTGGCTGAAACATGAATGTATAGGCATAGACAATGATTTTTGTTGACTAAAGAACATCTATGAATTACTATTAGATGCCAATCTTCATATGGCATTAATGAATATTTACAAATGTCTTCTTTTCCTGCTGATACACAGAGCAGAAATCCAGCCTTAATTGCTCCATGCATCATGCACATTTTTATACACTTATAATTTTAGGACTGTATAATGCCTGTGAGAAATTGTATGCTTTTAGAACAAAAGAAACAGACACTGACATTGGATCAGACCTGATAGGATGCATTCCTTGCAGCATCCTGGACATTGACATCCCATTTGGAGAAAGTGGTTGAAAAGAAAGAAGGGGGAATATAGAAATGTACAGGGAAGATAGAACAAAAAGTAGATTAGTGAATCTACTCCTCAACTTAATGCCTCAATTGTCACTCACAAGATATTTTTAATTCAGTGATATAGAATTTTGTATATAGATGGAAATAAGTTCTAGATACAGTGGGATAGAGTTCAAATGTAAAATTATTCTTCACACATTATACGTATATGCATATATATGTATATTTTTACTGTGAGTTATTGTACCCATATAACTCAATTATAATACAAGATTTACTTTCAATGCTTTGAAAGTGCTATCAAGCTGTTTAGGAGATATAAGTTATACAAATTAAATGTTAGTAGATTAACTCATGGTCATATCAATTGCTAGTCTACTTTTATCACAAAAATATACATCTTAGGTACCACAAATAGATATGACTCCATAGAAAGACAAGGTCTTCAAAAAATCCCAGAGACAAATGTAGAATATGGCATTTTAAAAGGTTTTTATTACTTTAAAGATTCATTGACAGTACTGGTTTTTAATGTCAAGCAAGTATCACCAGCTCTCAGTAAAATTAGCACTGAAGCTGTGGAAGCCCCAATAATGGGTTGTGTTTTATTTAGTTCTATGAGCATTTGTTGTTTCATAAGGATATGTGCATTGCAAAAGTAGCTGTACATACCTATTGTGGGTTCCATTCTTATTACCACATCATACTTATTTCTTACCCATCACTTTAAGCTGTCACATCCCAATAATACACTGTAAGAAACAGGGACGATTACTGTTGACCATTCTTTTCATATTCCGGACCCACTTTATTGTTGTACCCATGCTGCAGAAGTAAGATTTATAATGTGAGAAGACAGCTTATCCAGTAAAGCCCTTCCACTCAAACGTGGGGACCTGAGCTCAGTTCTTAAGAACGCAAGTAGAATAACCAGGAATTCCCATGACAGAGGAAGCACAGAAAGACTAAGCAATGCTGCTCATCTTGAAATATTGGTGAGTTCCAGGTTCAGTGAGAGACTCTGGTCAAAAAATGAGGTGGAGAATAATTGAGAAGGCAATTGGACATTGACATCTGTCATGCATGAGCACATCATGAACAGATCTCTCTCTCTCTCTCTCTCTCTCTCTCTCTCACACACACACACACACACACACACACACACACACACACACACAGTTTCTTATCTCCCAACAATAGGAGAGTGCCATGCCAATTCTCTATTTCTTGCCAACAGCAGTGTGTGTACAGGTTTAGATCCATGATTTATATCTTTGTAAGAGCCTTGTCACCATTTGTAAGGTCCATTAAATAATATCATGAAGCCAAGTACACACTAAAAAATATGAATGAGAAGACATTCTACTGTGGAGCACTGCATCTCAGAATGCAGGCACAAATACATGCAAGTACGAAAGGGGAAAAATACAGCAAAGATTAATTAATTTATATGAAAATGGAAAAAACACAGTGTTTGGTCTGTTTCAGTAGTAAAAAAATTAAAAGTCTATCCATAAGCTTGTATTTATACAAAGTAATTAATGATTTCACTAAAGTTGATTTCCTGTACTTGTTCATGTTCAAAGGAGACTATAGGTTATATTATCTTATTTATATTCTGAGAAGATATTTTTATTCATTTCCAGTAAGGTTTTTTTTTTAATAAAAACTCATAGATGTTCAAAGGATTTGGGGAAATTTTCGTCACAAGGACAAGTTTGGTAAAATAAACTGTTTTAATAATAATCTTCAATAATTATAACACATATAACATATCTCTTTTTGCCAGGATCAATTCCAGTGATTTTAAAATATCCTGGTAATCAAAAATCTTTCCAGGAATTGTTTTAATGCAGAATTCATCTCAAACTTCCTCTCTTATTTGATAGAAACTGAACAAAATTGTCAAGAATTTGTAGTGACTTAAGTTTTTTGTTTGTTTTGTTGTTGTTTTGTATTGTTTTATTAGCCTCATGACTTTCTTTTTTGTGTTTTGTTCAGGGTTGCGATCTATGGAAAAGCATTACTCACATATATGTGGTCTTCTCACCTCAATTAACCCAATCTAGATAAAACCTAACTAACTAACATGGCAGACGATAGTGTTGTTTTAAGGGCATGGGTCTCCTCTTTGCAAGTTAGAGATGTGTAGCTACCCCCATATTTAAGATAAGACACTGGTAAAAACAGGGTAGAGCAAGGAAACCCAGAGCTTCAGAACAGGTTCAGATAGGGACAGATGTCCCAGGTCCCTGCTGCCTGTATTGAACAATTAAGAAAAACTGAAGTGAGGAGGGCATAGAGCACATTTGTTCTTAGTCTTTAGAAGTTACTGCTGCTGATGCTGGTTCAGTGGTCCAGGGAGCTCAGAAATGTAGTCTTAACATAGATGGAGGCATATAATCTCTGTCTCTAAACGTTCTTACCTTGCTTGTGCATGTAACATACTGATAATGACCTTCTTCCATCTTTCTCATTTGATTGCAGCTCCTTCTGAGGTGACATTTGCCATTGATGTTGGGAATGGCCCTGTTGAGCTCCTAGTACAGTCTCCTTCTCCTCTGAATGACAACCAATGGCATTTCATCCAGGCTGAGAGAAACCTTAAGGAGACCTCACTGCAGGTGGACAACCTTCCACGGATTATGCGGGAGTCCAGAGAGGAAGGCCATTTCCGACTTCAGCTAAATAGCCAGTTATTCATAGGTAGGAGACATCATAGATCACACTTTATGCTAAATACCTACAAGATGGCTTTCTCTTCTAGTTGAGGGACAATTCTTAGTATTTTACAACTAGAAACAATAAAAATACAGTGTCATTTTTCACCATAAGTTTAATTTTATAAATTATTTTATGATAGCTTTATGGTCATTCCAATAAATTTTTTGCTACTACTTTACATATTTAGTGGCAGTCTTAGACTGTTCTGATACCATTTCTCCATGTGTATATTGATTTTAGACATCTATGGAATTTTATGTTTTGGATAATTGTGATAAAATTATACAGTGTAAGCCTAGAGATTTCAATCCATCAACTTTCTTAGTGATCCTTGACTCCTCAAACTAATCTTAACAATTTGATCAAATAGTTTGACTAAACCAAAAAATTAAGTTTTCAGTAGTAAATATTGGAGAATGTGCTGGATGATTTTATGTCATCAAATTGCAAGCTAACATCACTTAAAAGAAAGACCCTCAATTGAGAAAATGATTTCATATTTTCAGCTTATACTTAATTCTGTAGAACATTTTCTTAAGCAGCTATCAATGTGAGGGGATTGGAGGTGTGCAATTCTCAGAAAAGGGGAGCCACCCCACTACCAAATCACCTGAATGGATCAAATAGCATCAGGACTGAGCATATCCACTTGCCCTGTGTCCTGGCATGGCAGCCTCATTAGTTAAGACCAATCTTTGGGCTGTAATTTAGAAAAAGATAACGTGAGAAAAATAAGTTATAGAGCTGTTAAAAGTAAAGCTTTAAAATACAAATTATGGTTTTAAATGATAGCATAATAATATAAAGCTAAGGGTCTATGCTTCTGTGTAAACTTGAAGTTGGATGCTTAAACTTGGAAACAAATCACAGATTAACCGTCTTACATGTCTTTCTGTGTTCTACCAACATGCATACTCTAAAGCTTACCACCAGCTGTGCAACCCTATCTCCACTATATGTGCATTTCTTATTTGCTTCCTTTATATTTGGACAAATGTAATTTTTAAATCTGAAAACATTATATATAAACATATACTTGCTCAAGGAAAAGAGGTAATAGAATAGGAGAACATCAGATTCTTATTTCATTACCTACCATATACACATATCTTCATTAGCTGTGTCTTATGCATCCAGCAGAAACTAAGCTCATGTGATTTAAAATTTTTCTTGTGATTATAGGTCCTTCACTTAATTAATAACTCCTGTAAGTAACATGATTTACTGCTAAAAGTTTTTAATTATTTTGCTGGTATAATTGCATTTAAACATCACATTTAATTTCATAGAGGAAATTTGCTACTCATCAAGATTTAATATTTTCTTTTTGGTAGAATAAGTGCAAGTATTTTGTATAATAATTTTCATAAATTATATTCTATGTGAAAGTCTAATTTAATTTCAGGAAGTATTCATGCACATTTTGGGATAAAACAGAACCTAAAGGATTTGTTTTTTTACATGCTCATATCCAGACAAGTATCACAAAGACAGATAAGATGAACTTTGTGCAAGTTAAAAGTGATAGTGATGAGAGGCACTAGTGCTTTGAGTAAAATTTTTATTACTAGACATTTAAATTGATGATTAATGCAGTGAGATGTGCAAATATGTATATAGGACTGGAAGAGACATCTCCTTAGATAAAACTGTAGTCAACTATTGCCTACTTTTGCTGTGCTTCTTTCTATAGCTAGTATCATCTTAGAAACTATTATGCTTTATTGAGTTTGTCTTGATGAAACTGAAAAGGGGGAAACACTGTTGGAAGTCATCTTAATCTTTGGATTTGTATCTTGCTGTTTAGTGTTCAGCATCAAGTATTTTTGCAAATGTCATCTGGCCAAATGTGTTTAAATCCCAACATTTTTATGTAATTCAACTAAGCAATGAATGAATGAAATAATGACTGAATGTTAAGCTTAGTCATTTCCCTTGTTTGCTATCCAGTGGCTATGATAAATTCCAACAAAAGCATCAGGGAAGAAAGGGTTTATTCAGTGTACAATTCCAGGATTGAGTACATCACTGGGGGAAATGAAGGCAGGAACGCGAAGCAACTCCTAATGACTTCATCCTACACCAGACCCAACTGAGGCATGCTATCCCAAATTGCTTCTTGTTACACCATGCAACCAATGATTTTTGCTGTCAAGAAGATTGATGTTAGGAGCCAAAGGGATAAATGAATGTGTGTACACTTCTTAGAATAGGAAACCATGTAAGAAAGAAGCAGAAGAAACTAGATTCTCTTTGTAATGATACTTACCTCAATTATTCAGTAGAACAACTCAGCACACAGATTCTGGGCTCAGAGTCTTCCAAAATGTTGCCAAGCACCAGATCTGATATCACTCCTTGCCCTTCCCTGTATTTTGTTTGACTCTTTAAAATAGGTATAGCAATGTTTTTGAAGTTGATTTTTCCACTGTGTGTGGAATGCAGGACAGAAATGCCACTTTCTTTCCCATTGAGAATTAGAAAACTTTAGTGGAATGCCTAGTATAAAATAAGCATTCTTGAAATGCCTACACTTAGGAGTAATGGAATCATTTTGATTCTCAAGGAACTTGCAGATCAAGATTGAGACTTTAAAGAAAGGCTGCAATTTACTCTAAGAATAAAGCCACATTTTCCATAGTTCTAACTCTATAGTAAACTATTTTGTGAATGTTGTTTTCCATTGTTCTAACTCTATTGTAAACTGTTGTGTGGATTTTCCCTGGAAGGTGTAAACAACTATCTTTTTGTCCCAGATAAGGCAAACAGTGCAAACCAAAGAAGCAATCTCACTCTAGTCTACCTCCTGGACACAGGGTCTCACTAGTTCCTTATATAACTATAGCTAAGGCACGCTCACAACAACATGGGTGCCTCACTGACAGCTCACTCTGGCTGGGAGGATAATAAAAAAATTATGTAGGTCCCTGAACCACTTACTGGCATCTCATGGCCAGGCTAAAGCATATCCTTTTTGAGTAATTATTATCACTTATATAACTTTTGGGAGGGCCTTGTGAATTACAAATTTTGTTTATGTCATCAGTCTTACTAATCCTCTCGAGGAAGGAATGTTATAATTTTAAAGAAAAAAAAACACTACTCAACAACTTACCATAAGTCAAGATGCAAAAATGCAAAGCAGAAAATGTGTTAGGATGACAGAAGTATGTATGTGCAGAGAGAGCCAAGTAACTCAATATGCTCTATTTGGGTGGGGTCTGAAAAGAAGTCACAAGTAAGCAGGCACAATGCCATCTTATGTATCAATGGAGGACACACTGAGATTTTGCAAGTATTTCTTTCTTTTTAAAAACTGGTAACATGGGGATGGAAAATTACCTCATTAGACAAAGGTTCCAAGCCTGACAACCTGCCAAACCTACATGGTAGAAAGAGAAAACTGACTTTTACGACTTGGTTTCTACTACTATGACTTCATGTGGTCCTCTATGGGCACATGTGTTTCTGTTCTCTCTGTGTGGATGTACAAGTATATGTGCACTGTGTATGTGTTAGCTCTGTGTGCATGTACATGATTATGGGTACATGTATTTGTGTTGTCTCTTTGAGCATGTGCCTGTATGTGTGCATGTGTGCTTGTTTTGTTTCTGTGTATACATACACATGCATGTGTAAATGTATGCTTGGGTGTAATCTTTGTGTATGTGTTCCTGTATATACACTGAGGTACACATGTGTGTATGTTTTTGGGATGGTACATAGCCTCTTAAAATCACACAACACTTGGTCCAGTCTGGACATTCTTTAAAATAACAATAATTTATACTATAGATTTTTCTCTTTGATAAAATTAAAACACAGCAGGGAAAAGCACCACTTCAGTTCATTGTGCAGGGTAGTACACAATGCCTCATATCATCCTGCTCTGGCAACCTAAAAGTGCTCTACATTTTGGAAGTCTTTACCCTGAGAAGTGCATCCTTACCAGAGAAATCACCCTAGCCACCCCTTTCTCCATATGAAATTGTTGACTAAGCACACACAAGAATATATGCAATAGATCTTGCACTTGCCACCTCTGCTAGGAGAAAAATGACACTAACAAGATAAATGAAGAGTTATTCTAATCCATGAAGGGGAGTGACTACAGAGTAAGAGAAACAGAAGCAAGTGTTAGAATCCATAAATCCTCTTCATTTTGTTGCACATAACCTCCAGAAAAGAAATAATGAGCTTTCCTTTGTCATTGGCTCATATGCATCATTGATTTATTTTGTAGTTAAAGGAGACTTAAATTGAAACGGACAAGGCAGTGCAATTGAGGTTTGGCCTCTTCTCATGCATTCTTACCAGAACAGGAAACAAATTCAAGTTTTGTCATTATTTCACAGTAAGATATCAGCCTTGTGCCTTAGAAAGGTTTGTTTTTATTCTTTGGACTCAAGCATTGGCCTTCAGATGTGTGTTTTGTGGTCTGGTAACCTGGTGTCTTAGTTAATTTTCTACTGCAATGATAAGACACTATGACCAAGAAAATGTTAATTTGTGATCAAGGTTGGAAAGAGAGTCCATGATCATCATGATAGGGCACATGACAAGAACAAGGGAGGGTTGGTGCTGGAGCAAGAGCAAGGAGCTTATATCATGAAACATAAGCATGAGTCAGAGAGAGCTAGCTGACTTTTGAAATCTCAGATTGAATCTCAGGTGACAAACGTTTTCCAACAAGGTAATACCCCACCTAATTCCTCCAAATCAGTTCCATCAACTGTGGAAAATATATAGATATGCAAACATGAGCTTAATGAGGCTGTTTTTACTCAAGCCACTATACCTGGGATGGACTAAGGAAGGAATACTTCCAACCTTCATGCCAATTCTAATCATCTGCACTATTCATTATCTTTCATGTCACCTATTACTCTATCATCCATTCAACTTATACATCCCACTCCTCTCATGAGTAAATGAGTTGTTGTGTGTGTTTGTGTGTGTGTGTGTGTATTTGTGCATGTTCGTTGTGTATGTACATGTTTGTATATATTATGCACATGTGAGTGCATGTGAGCATGCACAGCACAGCATGTTGAGGTCTGAGAACAGCCCTTAAACACCTTCCCCAATTTATTTAAAACAATGTTTCTCACTAGCCTGTAAAATCCACAGGTAGGCTAGGCTATCTGACCTGGAGGCTTCCAAAGATCTAACTGTCTCTACCTCACAAATTACATTACTGGAACTGTAGGTTTGCACCACATAGCAAAGGTTTTTGATAGGTCCTGAGGATTAAACTCAGGTGCTCTATCCTCCCTCCGAGGAACTACCAAGAAGAGACTTGATATCCTAGCACCATATTCAAGGGGAGGAGGTCCCTCTCAGTCACAGTCATAGGGAAGGAGGATTGGGGTGAAAGTGGGAGGGAGGAATGGGAGGATGCATGGGATGGCATAGAAAATGAGATGTAATATGAATTATTTTATTTTTCAATAAAAATGTGTTAAAAAAAAAAAGAAGTTAAACTCAGGTGCTCATGCTTGAAAGGCTAGCACCTTATGGATCAACCCACCTCACTTGCCCAGTTTACAACTCATTTTCCTTATTGATATAGTTCTTGTCTAAAACAGTAAATTTGATATGCCTCTTATGTCTACCGTGGTAAGCACAAATGCACATATAGCTAATTCCTAGACTATTGATTTGCAACCTCAAATTCTGTTATTCTTTAATAGAGGTCCTCATATTTTAGTGACTGCCAAGCTTAAAAGTTATTTTCATCACTACTGCATAAGTATATTTTCTACTGTTACGGATTGTAATATAAATGTCCAATAAAAGGCTGGTTTATCCCCAAAGAGGTCATGTCCAAAGCTTGAGAAATGTTTTTCTAGATCAAAATGTCTTTCTTTTTAAAATATATTTTATTAATGTATTCATATTGTATCTCAATTGTTATCCCATCCCTTGTATCCTCCCATTCCTCCCTCTCTCCCGCTTTCACCTTTCTCCCCTCCCCTATGACTGTGACTAAGGAGAAACTCCTTCCCCTGTTTATGCTCATATGGTATCAAGTCTCTTCTTGGTAGCCTGCTATCCTTCCTCTGCATGCCATCAGGCCTCCCCATGCAGGAGACGTTGCCAAATATGGGGCACCAGAGTTCGTGTGAAAGTCAGACCCTACTCTCCACTTAACTGTGTAGAATGTCCTGTCCATTGGCTAGATCTAGGTAAGAGTTTGCAAAATTTCATAGAGTTGTAGCATAAGGTGTTAAAGAGGAATGAGTCTCCATTTAGACAGCTTATAGAGACAGAAAATAATGTATTTATAGTTTCTACCCTTAGGTACCCAGCTCTTCCTACTACCTCCCTCCTTACTTCTCCTCTTCCTTCTCTTTTTATTAGTCCATTTGGTAGAACTGAAGGATTTCTGTGCACTCTCCACACATCTACTTTATGACCTTGAGCTCAAGGGATGGACACTAATTGGCTGTTTCCTAAACTCAGAATGTACCTCGGCCTCTTCTGCAATCTCCTAGAATTCTCAGCAGCTCTCACATAAAGTCTAAAGGGATTTATCTGTGCTTTCCATCTTCTTGTCTTTTAGCACACATGCATACTTTCTAATATTAAGAAAGTGCTGGCTTTTCTATATAAACAAATCAATGCTCAGTTCTTTATGGAGTGTATTAAAGACTCTTCTGACCCCTTCCATATGTTTTCTTGGCTGAGAATAAGATTGCAGCCAGAGTCTGAATGAAAGTCAGGAAACCTTATCTGCTAAGTAGTATTTTATTGGATAAATTCCAGGGTCAATAAGTAGATAATACATTATGCACCTACTGATTCTTAGTAGTAGGTGAAGACTCAAAAGAAAGCCTAGAGGACAGCAGTAACTGAACCCATACTTTATTCCATGATCTTTAGTAAGCTTTACTTTACAGTAAAATAAACACGTGGAATAATATATAGAATAGTTTAAATTGAATAAATTCAGTTGTCTATATGGCTAACAAGTGTCATGTAGTTGAACTAAAAAAACCTGTTTTTCACTATTCCAGTGCATAGTCCTGTACTGCATAAGCATAAAGGAATATTTGTTGTTTTTTTCCTTTTGGTTCATATAACATCTCTCTTTGAAATTTTCCAGAATGTAGTACTTACTCTGTTCCTTTTACTTCAGATGAAATACACTACACACTGTATAAAAATCCATAATTTATTTATATGCAGAGACTGTGGTCATATAAAGTTTTATTCTTAAGCATTTTAATATCTATATTTTCCTCTAAGTGTCTCCTTCTCTCCAGGCAGTTTTTCTTTGAAATGGGGTCTCATGTACATCCCAAGCTAGACTTGAACATGCTATGTAGTCAAATATGACCTTGAACTTCTCATCCTCTGGCCTCCCATCCTGAGTGATGAGATTATTGATGTTCACTGCCATGCATAGTTTATTCTGTGGTACTGGAAATTGAACTCAGGGCTTCCTGCATACCAGACAAGCACTCTACCAACTGAATCATATCCCCATCCCTGGTTTCCAGTTTCTTTAGCTTCCTTTCATTTGCTGGGAACTGAAACAGAAGTTCAGCAGAGCTGACAATAGCAACATAGTGAAGTGTTACCACAAAGATGATCTTCTCATGTAAGAAGAGGGTATAGGTGGACAGGAAGACCCTCAGTTTAAATCACCCTTCAGGTGAGCGCCCTTGGAAGAGTAATAGCATTAAGACCACAAAACCTGATAGGCCCAGAAATGAGATGGAGGAGCTCTCCAATCCAGAGAAAAAAAAGGAAGCATGTTGTTCTTACTGATTTTCAAGGTGACACGGACAAGTCCCACATGAAGTACCCTATTCTGCATGATAGATATCATCAGCATCCAATTTTACCTCAAGACTCTCTAATGTCTTGTCAGTAGGGAAAGGGTAGGCCTTTTTTTCAGTTACAAAAGGAATAGGAGGAGATACGTGGTCACAGCAGTTCTATCTAGGGAGACAGACTACAGCAAGATGTGGAATGAGAGGGCAGCTAGGGACTCTTATGATCTACCAGCTACATATAAGTTATAGAGCTATGACAACTTTCATGTTTTCTTTTTTATTTTTCACCATTAGGGGGGACATCATCAAGACAGAAAGGCTTTCTTGGATGCATCCGTTCTTTACACTTGAATGGACTGAAAGTCGACCTGGAAGAGAGGGCAAAGGTGACTTCTGGAGTCAGACCTGGTTGTCCAGGTCACTGCAGTAGCTATGGAAGCAACTGCCATAATGGGGGCAAGTGTGTGGAGAAGCATAGTGGCTACTCCTGTGACTGTACCAATTCACCATATGAAGGACCTTTCTGCCAAAAAGGTAAGGTGGGCATATATATCACTACTGTTTGTGGGACTGTAACATCCAATTATTGTGGCTAATGATCCCACGGCCTTAGGTCATCCAAACCAATTCTACTGTATGAAGTGTTCCACTAGCCACACGCCATGGTTAAACCAATGGTACCTATCCTCCATTGCTACTACATGTAGCAATTCAGTACCTATATCTGTGCACTGGGCTTGTGTGTTGGCTGACAGTCCAGAAGTGCTTTTTAATAATTGAAAGTGGACATATAATCCTGGCTGAAGAAACAGCAGAAGACTGGGAGTGTATCATCATTTTCTTATTCAAGTTTCTTCCTCCTAGATGACTGTGACCACTGTTAAGTTGACAAAAACTAACAAGGACTATTGACCTCTTGTCAGCTTGGCACATGAATACACTACTATAAAATTCCATTGTTGTTTGTCTCTAATATCTCATATTAACATCAGTATCACTATATAAAACACTCTTTTATATTTATTTATTTGGTTTTTGAGACAGGGTTTCTCTGTGTTGCCTTTGCTGTCCCTGACTTGCTTTATAGACCAGACTGGCCTCTAACTCATAGTGATTCACCTGCCTCAGTATCCCCAAGTGGTAGCATTACAGGCATGCACCACCACACCTAGCTGCATTATCACTTTTAAAAGACCTACAATTTTCAAAAAACCAAACGCTTTTTAAAGTTCAGTCTCTTTAATTATCTGAAATCTCTATAAATTCCCAAGCCTCTGAAGTTTTATTCCCGTATTATCAAAAATAAGTTATATTTTTTTCTTTTTTTGAATAGGAAGGAACCAGGACACAGTCATAATCAAACCAAAGCAAAAGTAACTATAGACAATGTAAAAAAGTTCAGTGCTTGGTACCTTGTACCCACTCATTATCTGGGCTCGCAAGTGCCTAGACAGTTTCACTTTTCTGGCTCTGCTATCTGCAGTGCACATAGATCCTCTTCTCAACTCAGGCCAGTTCTGTCCCATGGCTCCTACTTATTTTGGCTCTTGTCCCAGAGTCCTGACATCTCTACCATCACTGGTGGCTTCCTGGACTCTCTTTTCTGACTCTTATACTATCACATGGTGCCACAGTTGAACTTCTCCCAATGACCCATCTGAGGTTACACCTCACCATTGGCCTCTCCTGGCCTCTCCAGATGCCATACTTCAGCTTCTCTCTATTAACCTCTCAGTACAGTAGTTTCATACTAGAAAGAAGTTCCATCTGGAAGATTCTTACATATTACCATGTTTGGTGTGAGCTTGGAATGTAGCTCTGGCCTCTCTGGCCTATAGTGTTGTCTGATGATCCCAAGTAACACTTCCACCATAAGATTTTCTCTCAGTGATGCTGATCTCTTATCAATCACAGTGGACCTCTCAGTGCCATCTGTTATCTGAGTGAAGTACATGTTTCACCTCCATAGATTGTTAATAAAAAATATGACGTGAACATCCCTGATAGAGGCCATTTTCCCTCTAAAACTTCACAAGCCAGGTGCCAAACCATCTTTTGCTCCAAGCATTATGTTTCAAATTTTTACAGTAACCTCTGAGCACACAATGGCTTTTCCAGACCAAAGTACGGAATGCATCCCACAATACTCATCAAAACAGAAAATGCAGGTCTATCCTAGCAATATTCTATAACCTGCTTCCAATTTCTATTTCAAATATATTATTTTTTGCTATGATAAATATTATGATGAAAAGAATTCGGGGAGAAAGAGGCTTATTTGAATTAGAAGTCACAGTTTATCATCAGACGATAAAGCAGTAAACCAAGGCAATGGCCTGGAGGCACGGACTGTTGCAGAGACTGTGACAGGATGTATATACCAGCTTGCTCCCTGTGACTTGCTCAGTCTGCAGTTGTGGATAATGCATGACCTCTGGCCCAGGGGTGGCACTGCTCAGACTAGGCTGGGACCTCCTAATTCTCCCACAGGCTTGCATACAGGTCAATCTGATTGAGGCATATCTTTTTCTATTAAGGTTCCTTCTTCATGGTTTATCCTGACCTATGTCATGGTAATGATAAAATAATAAAAGAGAGCATGAAAGCATGTATAACATCATTTTGTTTGTTTGTTTTGTTTTTGTTTTCTGAGACATGGTTTCTCTGTGTAATAGCCCTGACCTGGCTGTTCTGGAACCATCTTTGTATACCAGGCTGGCCTCAGATTTACAGATATCCACCTGCCTTTGCCTCTCGGGTGCTGGGAATAAGGGCATGAAGCACCATGCCTGTCTATGCATTTTAAACTAATTAGAGACAAATATTGCTCTCTGTTTTCACAAAAGGAAAGAGTCCTGCTAATAATCTCTCAAAAAGTTGGAGTGCATCCTTTAGTGTCCAGTACAAGAAGCCCATGCAAATGTAGGGGCACAGATATGACACTAAGGTGTACCAACACTGCACCTGTAGCAGCAACATCAAAATCTTCTGATGCTGGAGGGACTTGAACAGTGGCTCTACCTGCATTTCTCAAGGGACATTATTCAAACATCCCACACGCTTTCCTCTAAGTTTATCCTCATTGTTACAGGTTCTCTTTTGTGAAAGATTTGTATTCATTCTCATCTATCAATATTGCCACAACTGCTGTCCACACCTGTCCAAATACTGTTTCTCAGTTTGATCCATAAGTTAAATAATATGTCCCCTTAACCTCCTCTGGAGCCTACCTCTCCACTCTTTCCAATTTCTACTCTATATTCAAATTAAATGATGCCCTGCATAAGCAATGGTTGTAAGACTTCCTGCCTAGCTAAATATTTGTGTTGACAATTACATCTAAGAGAAATGATGTGGAGCTGAAAAGTAGGACCATATGCTAAGAGAAGTCCTTGAACAAAGAGTGGTCTCCAATGGGGTACACTTTTCTGCTTCTTATTGCAGCATCACGGATGTTAGGGATGAGATTTTTAGCATGTGAAATACCAAGAATGGAATTAAGGACATGAACTCCTTCACCAGTGCTGGGCCAAATTTCTGACTTTCTGTTTCATATATTGCCATTACAAAAGAAAGAAATGTCTATCTGAGCTTATAACTTTATAGGTTGCAGCCCTCAGTGCCTTGGCTCCATTGATTTTGGATTCATATTGACATGGGACATGATAGTGAGTGAGTGTGTCAGAGAAAAACCTACTTCTTACAGCTTCTACCAACACAAGTGAGTGAAGACAATGTGGATATCCCAGGATTCCCTTCAAAGTCATGCGATCAGTAGTGCAGATCCTTTCATCAAGGTTCTATTCTCTTGACTTATCTGTACAGACATATTTTTATGTTTATGTGTATGATTGTACAAATTTATGCCATATATGTGAAGGGGGACCAAGAAGGCCAGAAGAGAACACTGGTTTCCTTGGAACTGTGGATACAGATGGTTATTTGCTCCCTGACTTGAGTGCTAAGAAACAAAGTCCTCTGGAGGACAAAGAACACTTAGCATCAGGGCTGACACTCCAACTCTGGTGATGTGACAATCCCTGACAGAAGTTGAGAACTTTGATTTATTTTGTGTGCTTCTTTGCTTTTGGGCTTTGTCCCATTTGTGATTTTGATTTCATTCTGAATAGAAATATGATCGAAATATCCTTCCAGGTATGTAGGTGTTTCTTTTTTATGCTTTAAAAAATCTTTACTTATTGCTAATCTTTTATCTAGATTCAATTTAAATGCAAAAAAATTATTCTATATTTAACAAATTCTGTGGCTGAAAATTTACTTAAATTTTAGATTATTCAAGTCATCCTGCTATAAAAATTTAAATTAGAAAATAACATACTTTTTAAAACAGAGTTTCTTGAGGAAAGAGGTATTCATTAAATGTTATAAACAAAAAAAGTCCCCCCTGTTAAGTTGTATGCTGTCAATGTTCCTGTTGCTTTTACATATGAACAATTACCTAGTTTCAGAATCTTTTCATTATCAGCCACCTTATTTCTCTTGAGCATTAGAATTCCACAGCCCTCACTAGAAGCCACTCCACTCTTTCTGCCTCTGAATTTGCCTAGGATGGAACTCTCATTAAAAGAAACTTTAACACATGCTGCTTCTTCCCTTTACTTTTCTCCCAATTAGAGATAGTTGTCCCTTCGTGCATTCTACAACATTTTTTCTATTGCCAAAGTGTTTTGTGCATACTCCCCATTTTGTTTACCTGTTTGTTGGTCAATGGAAATTAAACTGTCTCTATTGTCTGATATATATGAATATTATTACTGAAACAGATGTGCACATTTAAAAATGTTACCTTTTATTTTTGATTTGGATGGTTTTATTACATTTATCTACTTGGGAGCATGAAGCTGTTGGGGCACATGTGTGCCATGTGATCCCGTGGAAGACACTTTCAGAATTTGATTTCTTTTCCTCCACCTGTGAGGGCGTGGTGAAGAAACCATGGTAATAGCTGCTCCATACGCAGTATAATTTTATCCTTTGTAGATATGAGAAAGAGAACAGACAGAAACAACTAGAATACTCCAGATTAGAAAGAAAAAGAAGCAGATAAGATTGGCCAGGGCCAGGGCTATCTCTCCTATAAGGGTAGGGGAGTGGCAGAATAGCAGAGATACTAGAAATAGAAGCAGATAAGTGGGAGGGGGCAGGAGGCTTGCCAGGTTTGTAATCTGGAATATTCTGGGAATTTGCATAATGGAGGAGATAAGATGAACCAATGAGCCAGGATGCTACTCTGGGCTTTGAAGTACATAACCTGTATATGTGTTAGGTACCAAAAGAGCCTGCAAGTTTCCTTTTAGGTTTATTATGTAACCACAGGTATATGCCAAGGAAATTGGACTGTCTTGGCTGTCAGAAACCTGTTTCTGCTGGATTCGGACAAATGCTATCTATGAGCATTGATCTACCCCAAGAAGTCCTCTAGAGTCCAGCTTAAGCTTAGCCAAAACTTTCATGTTGGACCAAGTCAATGGTCCTGCCCTTTTGGGGGTTGTTGTGGATTTTTCCTATTGTACCTAACATCATTGTGCAGCAGTAGAAATAAATCTCAGGTCACCAAACTTAGTGGATGGCATGTGCACTTACCTACTGAATCATTTGGCAGGTCCCATGCTTTGTTTTTCTTTTTATTTTTTAACATTCTTTTTCCTACATTTCTTATTTATTAAAATTAATTGACACTGCATCCCAATTATTATCCCCTTGCTCTTAGCTTCCCGTTCCCATCCTCCCTCCCTCTCCAATCTTGTTCCTTTGCCTAGACCTCTGAAGGGGCATCCCTCCTTCCCTACCAGCTGACCACAGCCTATCAGCTCTCTTGATAGACTGCTCCCTTCCTCTTTTTAACCTCAGGGCCTCCCTGCCAAGGGGAAGTGATCAAATAGCAGCATTCCATGCTCCCTACCCTCAACAGTGAAGAATGAGCTGTCCTTTGTCTATATCTGAACAGTGGGGTAAAGAGCCTTAAAAACGGGATTTTATCTTTTGAGGAATTGCCAAGTTGTTTTTCAAAGTGGATTTCATATTGTCTATCCTTACCAAAATTGTTCTTCAAAAACTCCAGTTTTGTGTGTGTGTGTGTGTGTGTGTGTGTGTGTGTGTTTGTGGTTTTTTTGCACTCTCACTACTTGTAATTGTATGCTTGTCTTGTAGCAGACATCCAATTGTACAGGAAATGGCGCCATACTGTGGCTCTGTCTTGCTCATATGTAACGACTAATCATGCTAAACATTCTTTAAATCATTGCCATTCTTTTTAATATCTTTTATGAATAACTCAATATTTGAACATTTTTCAGATTTTTATTCTCATTGTCATTAAGTTGCATTTTTTGTCTTTTGAAAATATGTGCATTGTAAAAATTTAATTTGCAAATTTATCTTCCATTCCCTGGGTTTTCTTCTGATAGTCCTCATTATATAGTTTCAAGCAGAAAACTCTTTTATTCTGATAGAGCTCAAATTTTCTTGTTTTACTTTTATTAGTTGTACATTCACTGTCATACAAGAGAAATAAATGGATTCAAGGAAGCAATAATTTGTACTTATAATTTCTTCTAAGTATCCTATAGTTTTTTTCTCCTATTGATGACCTTGCTACATTTTGAGTTAGTTTTTGTATTTAAGATTGTGCTCTTACATGATTCCATTATTTATTTTACCAAGTTTAAATAAAATTTAATTATTCATGTAACTTATTTAAAATATATTTTATTAATTTATTCATATTACATCTCAATTGTTATCCCATTCCTTATATCCTCCCATTGTTCCCTCCCTTCTATTTTCCCCTTACTCCCCTTCCCTATGACTGTGACTGAGGGGGACCACCTCCCCCTGGATATGCTCATAGGGTATAGGGTATTAAGTCCCTTCTTGGAAACCTGCTATCCATCCTCTGAGTGCCACCAGACCTCCTCATCCAGGGGCCATGGTCAAGTATGGGGCATCAGAGTTTGTGTGAAAGTCAGACCCCGCTCTCCACTCATCTGTGGAGACTGTCCTGTTCATTGGCTAGATCTTGGTAGGGGTTAAAGGTTACTGCCCATATTGTACTTGGTTGGTGCCATAGTTTGAACAGGACCCCTGGACGCAAATCTGCCCATCATAATGTTCTTTTTGTAGGTTTCTAGGACCATCTGGATCTTTCTATTTCCCCATTCTCCATTGGTTCTCTTACCTAGAGTCCCAATAGTATGTCTTCCTCTCTGTCCCACTTTCCTGGTAAGTGAAGACTTTCATGGGACATGACCTTTTGGCATGTGTCCAGATATAAGTGAGTATATACCATTTGGTCCTTTTTGCTTCTGGGTTAACTCACTCATTATGATCATTACTAGTTCAATCCATTTCTCCACGAATTTCAGTAAATTATTGTTTTTAATAGCTGAGTAGTAGTCCATAGTGTATATGTACCACAATTTCTTTATCCATTCTTCTACTAAGGGACAGTTAGGCTGTTTCCATGGTCTGGCTATTATGAATAAGGCTGCTATGAACATGGTTGAGCAAATTTTCTTGTTGTGTGCTGGAGCATTATCTGGGTATATTCCAAGGAGTGAAATAGCTGGGTCTTGAGGAAGCCCTATTCCCAGTTTTCTGAGATAGCGCCAGATAGATTTCCAATGTGGCTGTACTAGTTTGCATTCCCACAAGCAGTGAAGGAGTGTTCCTCTCTTAGCATCCTTATGAGCAAATGGTGTCACTTGAATTTTTGATCTTAGTCAATCTGAAGGGTGTAAGATGGAATCTCAGAGTTGTTTTGATATGCCTTTCCCTGATGACTAAGGAAGTTGAGCATTTTTAAGTGTTTCTCAGCCATTTTATATTCCTCTGTTGATAATTCTCTGTTTAGTTCTGAGCCCCATTTCTCAAATAGATTATTTCATTTGGTGTTGTTTATTTTCTTGAGTTCTTTATATATTTTGGATATTAGACCTTTGTCAGATGTAGGGTTGGTGGAGATCTTATCCTACTCTGTAGGCTGTCACTTTGTTCTGTTGATAGTGTCTCCTGCCTTACTAAAGCTTCTCAGTCTCATGAGGACCCATTTGTTAATTGGTGACCTTAAGGTCTGGTCTGTTGGTGTTCTGTTCAGGAAGTTGTCACCTCTGCCAATGTGTTCCAGGCTCTTCCCCACTTTTTCTTCTAAGTCACTTAGTGTCTCTGGTTTTGTGTTGAGATCATTGATCTACTTGGATTTGAGTTTTGAGCATGGTGACAAATATGGGTTCTATTGCATTTTCTTGCATGTAGACATCCAGTTAGACCAGCACCATTTGTTGAAGATAATATCCCTTTTCCATTGAATAGATTTGGTTTCTTTGTCAAAAATCAAGTGACCATACATGTGTGAACTAATATCTGAGTCTTTGATTCGATTCCACTGATCAACCAGCCTGTTGCTCTGCCAGTTTTAATTACTATTGCGTCATAGTACAGCTTGAGATCAGGTATGGAGATTCCTCTGGAGGTTCTTTTATTGTAAAAGATTGTTTTAGCTATTCTGGATTTTTTGTTTTTCTACATGAAGTACAGAATTGAACTTCCAATGTATTTAAAAATTGTTTAGGTATTTTGATAGGGATTGCATTGAATCTGTAAATTGATTTTGGTAAGATCGCCATTATTATTATGTTAATTCTTCCAATCTTCCAAGGAAGATCATTTTATCTTCTGATGTCATCTTCAATCTCTTACTTCAGAGTTTTAAATTTTTTTTCAAACAAGTCCTTCACTTGGTTGGTTAGAGTAACCCCTAAATACTTTATATTGCTTTTGCTAACATGAAGGGTGTAGTTTTCCTAATTTCTTCCCTTGCATAACTGTCATCTGTATATAGGAAGGTTACTGACTTTTTTTAATTAATTTTGTATCCAGTCAATTTACTGAAGTTGTTTCTAAGCTGTAGTAGTTCTCAGGTAGAATTTTTGGGATCACTTATATACATTATAATATCATCTACAAATAGACATAGTTTGAATTCTTCCTTTTCCATTTGGATCCCCTTGATCTCCTTTTGTTGTCTTATTGATCTGATTAGAACTTTCAGTACTATATTGAAGAGATATGGAGAGAGTGGGCAGCCTTGCCTTGTACCCAATTTTAGAGAAATTTCCTTAAGTATCTCACTATACAATTTGATTTTGGCCATTGGCTTGCTTTATGTAGCCTTTATTATGTTGACCAATGTGCCTTGAATTCCTGATCTCTCCAAAACTTTAAACATGAATTGGTGTTGGATTTTATGAAATGCTTTCTGTGCCTCTAAGGAAATGATCATGTGGTTTTTATACCTTGGGTTTGTTTATATGGTAGATTACATTGAAGAATTTCCATATATTAAACCATCCATGCATGCCTTCAATGAATCCTACCTGGTCAAGTTGAATGACTTCTTCGCTATGTTTTTGTATTCATTTTGCAAGTATTTTATCGAGTATTTTCACATCAATGTTCAAGAGAGAAGTTGGTTTGAAATTCTTTTTCTTTGTTGGGACTTTGTGAGGTTTAGGTATAAATGTGACTATGGCATCATAGAATGAATGTGGTAAGGTTCCATCCATTTCTATCTTTTGGAGTACCTTGTAGAGTATCAGTATTAGCACATCTTTGACAGTCTGGTAGAATTCTGCACTGAAACCATCTGGTGCTGGGGTTTTTTTGGTTGGGAGACTATCAATGATTGCTTCTATTTCTATAGAGGAAATGGGACTATTTACCTTCTTTATCTGTTTTTCACTAAATTTTGGCAAGTGGAATTGATCAAGAAAATAGTCAATTTCCCTTAGATTTTCACATTTTGTGGGATGTATGCCTTCAAATTAGTATCTTACAATTTTTGATATTTCTTTGGTGTCTTTTGTTATCACTCAATTTTCATTACCGATTTTGTTGACTTGTCTCTCTGCCTTTTCGTTAGTTTAGCCAATGGTTTGTCTATATTGTTGATTTTCTCAAAGAACCAGCTCTTGGTTTTGTTGATTCTTTGGACTATTTTCTTAGTTTCTAATTTATTAATTTCAGCCCTGAATTTGATTATTTCCAGATGTCTATTCCTCTTGTGTGTTTCTGCTTCTTTTTTTATCTAGGACTTCTAGCTGTGTCATTAAGTTGCTTATGTGGGATGGTTCAGGTTCTTTTTAAAGGCACTTAGTGCCATGAAATTTCCTCCTAGCACTATAGTCAATGTATCACACAAATTTGGGTATGTTGTTTCTTCATTTTCATTATATTTCAGGAAGTCCTTATTTTCTTTCTTTATTTCTTCCCTGACCCAGGTGTCATTAAGTAGAGAGTTGTTTAGTTCCATGTATGTGTAGGCTTTTTGTTATTTCTGTTGTTGTTGAAGTGCAGCCTAAGAACATGGTGATCTGATAGGATACAAGGTATTATTTCAATCCTCTTGTATCTGTTGAGGCCTGCTTTGTGACCATGTGGTCAATTTTGGAGAAGGTTCCATGGGGTGCAGAGAAGAAGGTATATTCATTTTTGTTTGGTTGAAAGGTTCTACATATATCTGTTAGATCCATTTGACCCGTGGCATTGGTTAATGATGTTATTTCTCGGCTTAGTTTCTGTTTCAATGACTTATCCTTCAGTGAGAGTGGGGTGTTGAAGCCTCCCACTATTAATGTGTGGGGATCGATGTGTGGTTTAAGCTTCGTTAACAGATCTTTTACAAATGTTGATGTCCTTGTGTTGGTAGCATAGATATTCAGAATTGTGATGTCATCTTGGTTGATTTTGCCTTTGATGAGTATGAAGTGTCCTTCCTCATCCCTTATGATTAATTTTGGTTGAAATTCTATATTGTTAGATATTAAATTGGGAATGCCTGCTTGATTCTCTTCACCATTTGCTTGGAATATTTTTCCAGCCTTTTACCTTGAGGTAATGTCTATCATTATGGGTGAGATGTGTTTCTTGAATGCAGAAGAATTAGGCTGTGCTTTTTTTAATTAGAGAATTGAGACCAGTGATGTTGAGAGATATTAATGACCAGTGACTATTAAGAGTATTAATTTTGATGTTGGTTCCAGGAGCATTTATGTGGTTGTGTTTTTGCAGTTGTGTTGTTATCTATTTCCTGTGTAGTTTTGGTTGTAGCTTGTGCCTTTTGGGGTGGAATTTTCCGTCTAGTACTTCTGAATAGCTGGATTTATGGATAGGTACTGTTTAAATTCATTTTTGTCATGGAATAATTTTTTTTCTCCATAAATGATTATTGATATTTTTGCTGGGTAAAGTAGTCTGGCCTGGCATCTCTGGTCTCTTAAGGTTTGCAGGATCTCTGTCCAGAGCCTTCTGGCTTTTATGGTCTCTGTTAAGAAGTCAGGTGTAATTCTAATAGGTTTGCCATTAAATGTTATTTGGCCCTTTTCCCTTGAAGCTTTTAATATTTTTCTTTGTTATGTATAATTTTTTTTTTATTATTATGTGATGGGAAGTTTTTCTTCTCTTGTCTATTGTATTTGGTGTTCTGTAGGCCTGTTCTATGTTTATAGACATCTCTTTCTTTAGATTGGGGAAGTTTTCTTCTATGATTTTGTTGAGAATATTTTCTGGGCCTTGTTGTCTGGCATCTTCTCTCTCCTCAATGCCTATTATCCTCAGATTTCTTCTTTTCATGGTGTCCATGATTTATTGGATGTTTCGTGTCAGAATTTTTCCAGATTTAGCATTTTCTTTAATGGTTGCTTCAAGATCTATGATTGTATCTTCTAAACCTGAGATTCTTTCCTCCATATCTTAGATTCTGTTAGAAAGGCTCACATCTGTGTTACTCATCCACTTCTCTGAGCTCTCACATTCCTGTTTTTTTTTTTAATATTTTTGTATTCATCATTGAGTCCATTTTCATCTTCAGATCTTGAACTGTTTTGTTTATTTCTTTCATATAATTGTTTGTATATTCCTGAGTTTCTTCCATTGCCTCTTTATAGGCCTTTAGAAATCAAACCATTTTATTGATTTCCTTCATTTGATTGTTTGTATTTTCCTGAAAATTTTCCAGTGCCTCTCTATAGGCCTCTTTTATGTCTTCCACCTGTTTGGTTGCGTGTTCCTGCATTTGATGACTAATTTTACTGGTTTTCTCCATTATTATCCTCATTACTAAGGATCTGAGGTCTTTTTTCTTGTATTTCCATTGTGTTTGCATTCTCTTGGTGATTTTTTTTTTTTTTTTTTTTTTTG
This sequence comes from Acomys percivali, assembly GCA_907169655.1. Taxonomy (NCBI): domain Eukaryota; kingdom Metazoa; phylum Chordata; class Mammalia; order Rodentia; family Muridae; genus Acomys; species Acomys percivali. The sequence continues at coordinate 62,872,108 of OU015747.1, forward strand.
GTATTGCTGGGATCTGGAGAGGCCATATTGTTTTGTTTTTTGTTTTTGTTTTTGTTTTTTTTTTGTTTTTGTTTTTGTTTTGTTATTTTTACATATGATGTTATGCTCTCCTTTAGTCTTCTTGCCATCTCTGTTTTTGGCAGGTAGCTTCTGAAGTTGGGTGGAGTGAATCTGGGGATTGATTCACCTGTTTTCTCAGGATTTCCCTAGGCTGGAATCTCTGATGTTTACTGGTCTGGATGACAAGAGACTAGCCCTGTAGTTGGAGTCTCTCACATGCAGTGATTTCAAGCTCCCCTGTACTCTGGGTCCTGTAATTGTCCTGAGTCTCAAACATGAGTTGGGTCAGGCCAAAGTGTCCACAGCCTTCTGGGTCCTCTTGTAGCAGTGGAGCTCTCCAGGGACTGAAGCAAGTCAGGTGGTGGGGGTCGAATGGCCACCCTACTCCCTTTCTCCGTGAGATTTATTTACTCCTGGAGCTTTGATGCTCCACTGGTCTGTGGTTTCTGGTAGCATTTTGGGAACCAGAGCACTCACAGAGTCCAGATTAGTGTCACAGGGCCCAAACTGCACACAGTTCGTGTCTCTGTACCCAAACGGGTCTCTGGACCAAAACAGGTCTCTGGGCCTAATCCATGCACTTAGTCCAGTTAGTGCTGAGTCCAACTAGGGTCACCGGCCAAAATAGCACACTGAGTTCAGGTAGAGTCTTGGGCCCTGGACTGCATGCCAAACTTCCCAGAAAGCTCAGCTAGGGACTTTGGACCGAAATCACCTGTCGAGTTCAGCTAAAGTCTCTGGGCTCAAACTGTCCACTGAATTTAGCAAAGATTCAGTGCAGGGAATGTACTTCAATCTCAGTGAGGGTCTCTGGGCCCAAACAGTGAGCCAAGCTCAGCTAGATTTTCAGGAGCTGAACTGCATGTCAAGCTCACCCAGGGACTCTGCATCCAAACTGTGTGCCAATTTCAGCTACAGATTATGGGCCCAATCTGTTTGCCAAGTCCAGCCAAAGTCTCAGGTCCATGACTGAGCACTAAGCTCAGCTACAGTCTCAGGACCCAATATGTCCGCCAAGCTCAACTAGACTGTCAGGGTCCGACTGCATGCCCAGCTCAGCTAGGGTCTTTGGACCCTAACTGTGCGCTGAATTCAGCCAGGGACTCTGGACCCAAACTGGGCTCTGAATTCAATAAGGGACTCTGGGCCCCAGACTGCACGCTGAGTGCAGCCAAAGTCTCAGAACTGGGCCCATGTGCCATGTTCAGATAGAGTCTCTGTGCCCAAACTGCCTGCCAAGTCCAGCTAGGTTCTATGGGACCAAACCTTGCCAAGCTCAGCAAGGGACTCTGGGTCCAAACTATGCCAAGCTCAGCTAAGGACTCTGGGGCCAAACTATGCTCCAGGTCCAGTTTGGTTCTCAGGGCATGAGCCATGCGCTGAGGGTCACGGGGCCCAAATCTTATACAGAGTCCCCTCTCCTGCAGTAATTCCCACCAGTTACCATGACAATCATCCCTGCCAGAGGGATTCCCAGCTTCAAACCTCAGCCTCTGCCACTGCCGCTCCAGTCCAAGAAAATCCACGCTCCTCCTGTGTGCAGGGGTATGCACGTTTTCTGTATTTTGGTCCTCTCAAACTGTAGAGTACTCCTGCTGTAGTGGGGTGGGAGCTTGGTGTTCCTAGTTCAGAATTCCGTGCAATTCTCTGAATTTGTTACTGGAGCTTCTAAACATGGTCCATGCTGCTTGCCTCCATCTTGGATCTATCTCATGTAGCTTTGTATGTGTATGAATCTGAGTATATGTGTGTGCCCACACACACACACACACACACACACACACACTTGTCAACATGCCAGTGCACATGTGTGGTCAAAGGAAAATTTTCAAGAGATGCTTCTTTCATTCTACTATGTGGCCCCTGAGATTGAACTCAGGACCTCAGATTTGGCTGCAATCATCTTTACCCTATGACCCAGCTTGGCATTGTTGGCATGATTTTTCTCACCTACAAATATGCTATGACTGGGCACTATTTATCAATGTGTATTTTTTGGCCTTCAGCACTCTTCTTATGTTCAATATTTTTGTCACTGTAAGTTCTAGAATGTTAACCTTAACTTAATCACACACAGATAATATGTTTTAAAATGTGTCTTGCATTTATTATAGTGGAGATCATTTTGTGGTTTTTATTTATACCCCTGGCTTCCCTTATTTCATCCCATAAACACTCCTCTACACTTCATAAGTATTTATAACCACCAGTTATAACCATTGCAATATTTCCCATTGTAAATGTGGTGTTCTCTTATTTAATTTATGTATATTGGAGCTCTGGGGAAATACTCTGGTCTCAGGTTCTCATTTATTTCACAATGTTCCTGTGCAGATAGTAACTATGTATTTAACCTCAAACTTCTTTGATTCCCACATTTATATTGTGGGGAAATGCAGCATTTCTTATCTGGAGTAGTGCTTAGCATTCAATCAATGATCACTGCATACATTATAAAAATTCTCCCTCACTGATGGATTTTAGTTTTTTTGAAATAGTCTACTATCTTAAACTAAAATTATAATAAAATTGAAAATTCACTTAATATGCCTTAGATTTTATTCATAAGCAATCTATGGAAAAACCAAACCTATTTCAGCACCTTCATCTCCTGACATAAACCATTAAAAAAAAAGGTTGAGTAGCAACATATATACATATCGTTGAATTACCTTTAAACTGAAACAAATAATATTTCAATATTAAAAATAATTAAAATTAGCTCCTGTGTACAACCAGAATATCATTTTGACATGTCTAATTAAAAGAGCTTTTTAATTTCTTGTCCTAACAAACAGGAAAAATAGCATTGTGTTTCTCATATCCAGTATGCTTTTTATACACCATGAATCACATATATATATTTGACTGTATACACAAACATCAAACCAGGGCTTTTATTTTGTTGACTGGAAAATAGTGACTAAAACTATAGGTGATATGTACCTATGTAAAACACTTGTGCCAAACAAATGATGCTCCAATATCTTCATGGCCAAAAGGGTTTGCTTTATGCATAGGAAACACTGACATAACTTGCTTGATAGAAGAAAATTATTCTTTCTGAAACATTTCCAAAATTGCACTAGTACTTCACATCTACTAGACAATATGCACATACAGCATGAAATAGGTGGTATGATTACCGAGTGTTAGAATTTTAACAACTAGAAAAATAGCAAGAGCATTAGGAAACAAAGCCGAATTTGTTTATGTTCTTGGTGAGCCACATTTAGCCAGAGAATATTGAGGGAAGCTTTCTTCTTCTTTGGGAAGAAGAGAATCCTATCATACGCCTAAGAATTCATGTTTACCACACAGTTTCCCAGGCAGGTGTGTGCTCAAGGATCTATAAGATGCAACCTTTCCTTCATACCTGTACATAAAAAGATGACATTTAAAGTTAGTTCAGGAGCAGCCTGGACTCAGGCTGAATAAGTATTCCCACATGTTGACAGATATATTGTCAATCAAAAGACATATTTTATGAAGGCTACTGAGATAAACTTAGGTTAAATTATCTTCTTCTTTTTTCATTTCTTTTATGTATTTGCAGTATGTGTGTATATATGTATGTGATCATGTGTGTGTGTGTATGCATATGTGTATGTTCACTTGTGTCTGTACATGTATGTGGAGGGCAGATGTCTTCTTCAGTTGTTCTTCAAAATTTAGCATCTCTAGTGCAATACTAGCAAAGGAACACTGGTATCTTCCTGTCTTTGCTTCTCCATGTCTGAGTTACATGTGCACACCATCACTCCTATCTTTTAATGTAGATGCTGGAGATCCAAACTCACTTCTTCACACTTGTGCAACAAACACATGATGAACCGAGTCATCTTCCAATCCTTACACTATATGCTCTAATAATACAGAGATTCCTCAAGTCCAAGCCCTGTTAGGCTATGCTTTACAAAGACTATCTCACTGAATAACATGATGATACATAGGAAGAGTTGTGTTTAGGATTAAACTTCCCAGCCATATTTGTAATTACAAACAATGGCTACCAGTGCTTAGGAAATGCTTCTGTCAGCAAAGTGCTTGCACTTAAGCATGGAAATCTTAGTGTTGAGGCCCAGTTCCCTTGGAGAAAACAAGATGCATCACTATCAGAAGTGAGACAGAGTTCTGAGCTCCATTACCTGCCATTCTAGCCAGGCAATAAACTCCAGGTTCAGTGTCTCAGAAAAACAGTAGATAAGGATTAGGGTTGGCATCCTAACTTTAGTCCCACAAATCACTACAGATCTACAAACACATGTGTGTATATACACAATAATGGATTTGAACCTCTTCAAAATTATCAAGAAGCACATTATCTGATTTTTTAATACGAGTCACCCAGTGCTCGGTGCAGAGGAAGTAATGGACAGGCATATTATCTACCCTGAATAGTTGGCTCAATGTTTGAAAGTATGTTCTTTTGTCTTCTCTTTCACAGAGATTTCAGCTCTTTTTGATTCTGGCACATCTGTTACATACATGTTTCAAGATCCATACTCAGTGACCAAGAATACAAGACTGTCATCTTCAGCTATCTACACAGATACAGCTCCATCCAAAGAAACTATCACACTGAGTTTTGTGACAGCACGAGCACCCAGCCTCTTGCTCTTCCTCAATTTCTCTTCTCAGAATTTTCTGGCTCTCCTCCTCTCCAACAATGGTGAGTGTTGGTGGCATGAAGCCACAAGGCTAGCCTTGCCAAAAGGGACAGCTCATGTCTGCACTGCCTGCGGAGACAGCTAGGCAGCCTCAGCCTAGCCTTCCTTTCAATTCACTTTTATTATCTGTAATTGGTATTCTTGGCCAGTGTCATTTTACCACTCACGTCTCAAATTCATTGACTAATTTCTCTTGATTGCATTGCAGTAATTCGTTATTATTTGCTCCATGCTCAAATCCATTAAGTGTAAAAGCTCATAAGCAGGTCTGAATAGTAGCCTCATGTATACTGCCATCTTTGCTGCCATGATCACCACTCGGTGCTGGTAAAGCATAAATATGGGCTGTGCTTATTCACAGGCATTATTCAGGTCTTTGAAAGAAATATGATCTGGGAGACATAACCCTGTGGTACAGGACATCATTTCTTAGTCTGATTTTCTCATAGGCATTAATTCTTTTTATATAATGACTGAATACAAGTCTGTGATATTTGCCACTCCAAAATGGCAAGCCCTGGATGATTTTACTTTTTCAAAGAGTACTATTTCACAAATGAACATTTGTTACTTCTATTCTTTCCTGTACTTATTACAAGTAGATACAAAACTCATGCATTCTTAAATGGCATTGTTTAGTCCCCCAAATTCACATACATTGGTGAACTACAGTGTCTGTTGAAATCTGCAGTTCTCTGTTATTTGAACTTCTTTGCTGGTGACATACTTAGTAAAATAAAATTTGCAAAGATGACTTTGCTTCTCAGTTTCCAAGGTGTCTATAGCACCTAGGCCATCATGATGATGCTCTAATTATAAGCATACAATAATGAAGTGAATAAAGTTTTAGAAACACAGTAGACTTAGTGGATATAACAGGGTTATAGAAAGGACAGAATTTAACACATACAAGTAGTATTGATGGAAAATCAAAGTCGAGCTTTCTTATCAAATGATTTATTTTTATCATACTATGTCAGGAGAAAACATCCTAATAGAACTATATCAAGTACATTTTGGAATCAGAATCCTACCATATGGAAAAGTTGCTTGAAAAAATGAACTGAGGAAACTCACATATGTAGCATTATCTCACACAACACTTTCCTGTGATCAGGAATATGGTTCTACTCATCTTGAAATTTTCTGTTACTCTAACAGGATTCTCGATTTTTGCCTAGTTCATCCAAACTCGTCAGTTAAGCTTCAGGGTGGACTGCGGTATGTCACAACAGAAGCAGCAATACATGCAATGCTGTGTTCACCTCAGGAGCATAGATTAAATTTGCTTGGTATGCTTTTTATGACTGTTTTTTGTATTATATTTTTTCTTGTGGTGTATTTCATATTATTTGAATATAAAGAACTATTCATTTAATCTAAAAGATACAATGAAAACTGAGGATGTGTGGGATGAGTTAGGTGAAAGCACAAAAATAACAATAGATAGTCCATAGAGTGTTTAAATGTCATTTATTATGAGAACAAGTTTGAGAGAAGAAACAGAAAGCAAAGACAGGCAGGAAAGGAGGGAGAGACTGAAAAAATGAGGAGGAGGAAATGAAAGAAGAACAGGAAGTGGAAGAGAAGGAAAAAAATGAAGAAGGGGAGGATGAAGACAAAGAATAGGAGGAAGAATAGGAGAAATACAGGGACTTATTCTTTATGAAGCCCATGAGATATTTAATCAGCTACTTACTAGTTTAAAAGTTAATGGCCAAAATCATGTCAACAAACCAGATCTTCAGTTTTGCCAAGTCAAGACTGCTAATTGCATGAGGCTGCATTTGGATCCTGGGTCCTCCTTCTCATCATGTGTTTAGACAATAATAAGGTCTATATAAGAAAATAATTCCCACAGTTTTTTAGGGTAGAGCCTTCACATACCTATACCAGTTATAGTATAACTTTGAATATAAGACTGACCAGAACACACGGAATAGAGAACAGGAACCTCTGTGTCTAATTATTCTCATGAACACATACTGTCCTTACCTCTCCTAGTAACTCTGGTTACTAGCTGATACTAATATACCTACTATTTCAGTCTTCTACAGTTGTGAAAACTGAGGCACAGGACATCATAATTGGTAATATCACAGTGAGTAACAGAGAACAGTTTCAACCTCCCTTATTCTGCTCAGTAACACTATCAGGTTTTAGGTTTTTTTATTTTCTTGTCAAAGAATCTCACTGGAACTCTCCAGGTCTGTTGTCTCAGGTGGTGAGTGCTTGGTTTAGGGGTGTACACCACCCACCTGGCTTTGTTGTTTTAATCATAAGCACTAAATGAAAAGTGCTAATCTTTTAAAATTTTAATCAAAATTCTTTTAAATGATTGATATTGCTTTAGTAATGAATAATTCTTTTTTTAAGATACTAATTTTTATTAATTTATTCTTGTTACATCTCAATGGTTATCCCATCCCTTTTATCCTCCTATTCTTCCCTCCCTCCCATTTCCCGCTTATTCCCCTCCCCTATGACTGTTCCTGAGGGGGATTTCCTCCCCCTGTATATGCTCATAGGGTATCAAGTCTCTTCTTGGTAACCTGCTATCCTTCCTCTGAGTGCTGCCAGGTCTCCCCCTCCAGGGGACATGGTCAAATAGTAATGAATAATTCTTTAAATTCCTCTCTGGTATATTTTCTTGAGTCTTCATTCAAAACATTCTTTTTATTTTAATTTCTTCATTAATATATCAATTGTAGCCCTATACTTCCCCAGAGCTCCAGATTCCCCCCTCCATTGCTCAATCCCTCACCCTCCCTTCCCTAATCTTCAGCAAGTGTGAAATCTGATCCCCTATCATCTGACGTCAGCCTATCAAGTCTTATCTGGACTAAGTGTATCCCCTTTCTCTGAGGCCAGGAAAGGCTGCTGTGCCAGGGGGAAGTGATCAACATGTGGGGGGAAGAGTCCATGTCAGAAATAGTCCCTACTATCCATATTATGGGATCAACCAGGAGACTATGCTGCCTATCTACTACAACTGAGTAGAGGGTTTAGGTCCTCAGCATGCATGGTCCTTGGTTAATGAATCAGTCACTGCAGCACACCCATCCTAAGCCCTGATGTGTTGGCTCCATTGGTCTCCATGTGGAGCTGATAACCCTCTAGTTCCTTCTATTCCCCAACTCTTCCATAAGACTCCCTACTCTCCATTCCAAAATTTAGCAGTGTGTCTCAGCCTTTGCTTAAATCTCTTGCTGGGTGGAGTCTTTCAGAGAACCTCTATGGTAGGCCTTCCTGTTCCTTCTCTTCAAACTGCTTCCTGTTTCTATTCTATTTGTCTTTCTAAATAAGAATTAGGCATTATCCCTATGTTCCTCCTTGCTACTTAGCTTCCTTCGATCTCTGTGGTTATCCTCTATTATTTGTCTAATATCCACATAGAAGTGAATATATATCTTGTTGATTTTCTAAAAGAACCAGCGCCTGGTTTTTTGATTATTTTAATTGTTCTCTTTGTTTCTAATTTATTGATTTTGTCCCTGACTTTGGTTATTTCCAACCACATACTCCTTTTGGGTATTTCTGCTTCTTTTATTTTCCTAGGGCTTCCAGATGTGTTGTTAAGTTGCCTATATGGGATGTTTCCAGTTGCTTTATGAAGGCAGTTAGTGATAAGAACTTTCTTCTCAGCACTACTTTCAATGTGTAGCATAAATTTGGATATGTTGTTCCTTCATTTTCATTGAATTTGAGGAAGTCATTAATTTCTTTCTGTACTATTTCTCTGACCAAGTTGTCATCAAATAGAGACTTGTTTAGTTTCCATATGCATGTAGGCTTTTCGTTATTTTTGTTGCTGTTGAAGTCCAGTGTTAGTCCATGGTGATCTGATAGTATACAAGGTATTATTTCAATCTTCTTGTATCTGTTGAGGCTTGTTTTGTGACCTATTTTATGCTCAGTTTTGGAGTAGGTTCCATGAGGTGTTGAGAAGAAAGTATAATCTTTTATATTTTGGTGAAAAGTTATGTAGATACCTGTTGATTCATTTGATTCATTACATTGGTTAATGTCATTGTTTCTCAATTTAGTTTCTTTATTGTTGACTTATCCATTGGTGAAAGTGGGGTCTCCCTAGAATATACACAGAAGATGTTTCACCACACAACTAGGACATATGCTCAACCATGATCATAGCAGATTTATTTGTAATAGGCAGAACCTGGAAGCAACCTAAATGCCCCTCATTCGAAGAATGGATAAAGAAACTGTGGTACATTTACACTATGGAATGCAACTCAGCTATTAAAAACAAGGAAATTCTGAAATTTGCAGGAAAATAGATTGAATTAGATATGAACTTACTGAGTGAGTTAACCCAGAGCCAGAAAGTCTCACATAGTATATACTCATTTATAATTGGACACTAGCACAAAAGGGATGTCCCATAAAAGTCTTCACTTACCAGGAGATTGTGATGGAAGTGAGGACATCCTATTGGAATTCTAGGTGAGAGAAATATGGGAGAATGGGGAAATAGAAAGACCCAGAGGGTACTAGAAACCTATAAGAAGAACATCATGATGGGTGGATCTGGACCTAGGGGTGTCTACTTAAACTACTGCACCAACCAAAGACAATGCATGCAGTAAACATTGAACCCCTACTTGGATTGAGCCAACGGACAGGACATTCTCCACAGTTGTGTGGAGAGGAGGGACTGACTTTGACATGAACTCTGGTGTCCCATATTTGACCACTTCCCCTTGGTGGGGAGGCCTAGTGACCCTCAGAGAAAGGATAAGCAGGGTACCAAGATTAGTCCTGATAGGCAGTGACCACATGGTGGGGGAGGATGTCCCATTCTGTCACAGACCTAGGGGAGGGAAATAGGGAGAAAGAGGGCTAGAGGGAGGAATGGGAGGATATAAGTGGAGGGATAACAATTGAGATGTAATCTGAATAAATTAATAAAAACTAAAACATTTTTTAAAATGTTAAAAAGATATTTGGTCCCAAATTAAAAAAAAAATCAAACAATCAAGTCTTTATTTCTGGCTAAGAAAGTACACAAAGCATGATCTTTCCATCTATTTGCTGGAAAGGGTCAAGATTTCCTTCTTTATAAAAGTTGTGTAATATTCCATTGTGTAAATGTACCAGTTTTTTTTTTTATTGATTCTTCATTTGAAGGACATCTAGGTTGATTCCAGATTTTGATTAAAACCAATAAGCCTGCTAGGAACTTAATTAAGCAAATGTCCTTGTTTTGTTGAGGAGCATCTTTTAGGAATATGCCCAGGAGAAGAATGGCTACAAGTTGAGATAGCACTATTGCAATTTTCTGAGAAAGTGCCAGATCAATTTCCAACCTTGTTTTACATGTTTTCACTACCACCAGCAATGGAATAGTGTTCCCCTTTCTCCACGTCCTCTCCAGAATATGCTGTCACTTGAGTTTTTGAACTTATCCATTCTTATAATTATAAGATGGAATCTACGAGTCTTTTTGAATAGCATTCCCCTGATGACTAAGGAACCTGTACATTTCTTTAAGTGCTTCTTGGACATTTGATATTCATTTTGCTGAGAATTCTGTTTAGTTCTGTACCCCATTTTTTAGTTAGATTCTTTGGTTTGTTCATGTTTAATTTCTTGAGCTCTTTATATACTTTGGATATTAGCCTTTCTCTGTTGTATGGTTGCAGAAGATATATTCCCAGTCGGGCTGTCATTTTGTTCTGTTGGCAGTGTCCTTTGATTTACAGAAGATTTTCAGTTTTATTAGGTCCAATTTATTAATTGTTGCTCTTTGAGCCAGAGTTATTGGCATTAACTTCAGGAAGTTGTCTCCTGATCCAATCAGCTTAGGTCTCTTCCCCACTTTTTCTTCTAACAGATTTAGTGTGTCTGGGTTTATGTTGAGATCATTAACTCACTTGGACTGGAGTTTTGTGCAGGATGATAAATGTTTATTTGCAATTTTCTAAAAGTAGACATCAAGTTTGACAAGCACCATTTTTTTGAAGATGCTATCTTCTTTACGTACTACTGTTTTTGTTTCTTTGTAATCATCAGGTGTTCCTAGGTGTGCAGATTTGTTTCTGGGATTTCTATTAGATTCTATTGATTCATCTGTCTCTTTCTATGTGAGTGGCATACTGTTTTTCACTACTTTTGGCCTATAGTACAGTTTGAGATTAGGGATGTAGATACCTCCTGAGTATCTTTTATTATATGGGATTCTCTTATTTATTCAGGGTTTTTTGTTTTTCCAAATGAAGTTGAGAATTGTTCTTTGACCATCTGTAAAGTAATTTGTTGGCATTGTTACAGGAATTTCATTGAATCTACAAACTTCTTTGATAATATCGCCAGTTTTACTATGTTAATCCTTCCAATCCACCATCACGGGAGATATTTCCATCTTCTGATATCTTCTTGAATTTCTTTCTTCAGAAACTTGAAGTTTTTTTGTATTTGTTCTGTATATGTTTTTTCATACATGTGTTTCATTTGCTGAGTTAAAGTTATACCAAAATACATTATGGGTTTTTTTTTTTTGTTTTTGTATGTGGCTATTGTTAAGGGTGTTGTTTCCTTAATTTCCTTTTTCTGTCTGTTTATCTTTTGTATAAAGTAAGGTAACTGATTTGTAAAAAATTCACTTTGTATCCACCCATTTTGCTGAAAATGTGCATTAGCTGTAGGTATTCTAGGTAGACTTGGTCTCACTTATGTATACTATTATATCATCTGCAAACAGTTATACTTTGATTTCTTACTTTCCAATTTGTATTCCTTTAATTTCCTTTAGTTGTCTTATTGCTCTAACTAGAACTTCAAGCACTATATTGAAGAGATAGAGAGAAAATGGAGAGTCTAGTAATGTCCCTGATTTTAGTGGAATTGAGTTAAATTTCTCTCAATTTAGTTTCATGTTGATTTAAGATTGTTGTATATTGTTTTTACTATTTTTAAGTATGTGCCTTATGTCTTTGACTCTCCAAGACTATTAGCATGAATGGGTGCTAGATATTGTCAAATGCTTTTTCAGCATCTATGGAATTATCATATAGGTTTTTTCTTTTAGTTTCTTTACCTGATGCAATACATTGGTAGATTTTCATGTATTGAACCACCCTATATGTCTGGGATGAAGTCTACTTGGTCATTGTGAATGATATTTTTGATGTGTTATTGGATTTGGTTTACAACTATTTTATTGAGTATTTTTAGTTCAATGTTCATAAAGGAAATTGGTTTGAAATTCTCTTTCTTTTTCGAACTTTGTGTGGTTTAGTTAGTCAAGGTGACTTTGAACTCATAGAATGAGTTTGGTTATATTCCTTCAGTTTCTATTTTGTGGAAGAGTTGAAGAGAATTTGTATTAGTTTTTCTTTGAAGGTCTGGTAGAATTTTTTCCTTAATCCCTGTGCATTTTTTCTTGGGAGACTTTTGATAACTGCTTCTATTTTCTTAGGAGACATAGAACTGTATAATTTGTTTACCTGATTTTAATTCAACTTTTATAATTTTTAGATATCAAGAAAATTATCTATTTCACTTGCATTTTCCTATTTTGTGGAGTAGAAGCTTATGAAATAAGACCTATTGATTCTTGTACATTATTCCCTGTCTGTAGTTATGTCTCCATTTTCAATTATTATTTTGTGGATTTGACTTCTCTTCCTCTGTCTTTTAGTTATTTTGGTTAAACATTTGTCAATCTTGTTGGTTTTCTCAATGAACCAGCTCTTGGTTTTGTTGATTCTTTGAACTGGTCATTTTATTTATAATTTATTGATTTCAGCCCTGGGTTTGATGAGTTCCAGCCATCTGTTCCTCTTGAGTGTCTCTTCTTTTTCATCCAGAGCTTCCAAGTGTGCTATTAAGTTGTTAGGATCTTTCCAATTTCTTTATGAAGGTGCTTAGTGGCATAAACTTTCTTCTTAACATTGTCATCATTGTGTCTCATAAGTTTTGGTATATTGTACCTTCATTTCCATTAAAATTTATGAAGTCTTTAATTTCTTTCTTTCTTTCAACCCTGATCCAGAGGTCATTGAGTAGGGAGTTCTTCAGTTTCCATGAATGTTTCGGCTTTCTGTTGTTTCTTTTGTTGTTGAGTTCCAATTTTAGTCCATCGTGGTCTGATAAGATGGAAGTAGTTACTCTGAACTTATTTTATCTGTTGAGGATTCCTTTGTGACCAAGTTTATAGTCAATTTTGAAGAATGTTCACTGAAGTGCTGAAAAGAAGTTATAGTCTTTTGTGTTCGAGTGAAATGTTCTATAGATATAGGTTAAGTCTATTTTGATTCAAGACTTTTATTAGTTTTATTATTTCCCAATTTAGTTACTGTCTTGATTATCTATCTATTCTCCTATTAATCTGTGGGGATAGGCATGTGATTTAAACTTAATCTTTCATTGATGAATATGGGTGCTTCTGCAATTGGAGCATAAACATTCACACATCATCTTAGTGTATTTTTACTTTGATAAATAGGAAGGGCCCTTTTGACTAGTTTTGGTTGAAAGTCCATTTTATTTATACTAGAATGGCTACTCCAGCTTGCTCCTTGGGTATGTTTGCTTGGAAAAAATTGTTACCAGCCCTTTATTTGAGATAATGTATATCTTTTTTGCTGAGATTTGCTTCTTATATGCAGCATAATTATGAGTCTAGATTTTTCATCCATTATGCTAGCCTATGTCTCTTTCATTTGGGAGTTGAGAACACAGATATTGAGAGATATGAATGGCCAATGGTAGTTAGGATTTTTTTTTTGTTGTTGTTTTGGTTTTTGGTTTCTTTTTGTTTTTGTTTGGTTTTGTGTTTTGATGTTTGTAATGGTAGAGTGTGTTTGTTTGTTTCCTTTCTTTTGGTTTTGCAGATATGGAGTTATTTACTTCTTGTATTTTCATGGATATAGTTTGCCTTCTTGGGTGGAGTTTTCCTTCTAGTATCTTCTGTATAGCTGCATTTGTGTGTAAGTATTGTCTATACTTGCATTTGTTGTGGAATATCTCATTTTCTCCCTTATGGTTATTGAGAGTTTTCCTAGGTATAGTAGTTTAGGTTGGCATTTGTATTCTCTTAGTGTCCTCATGACATCCAACCAGGCCACTCTGGCTTTCATAGCCTGTGTTGAGAAGTTGGTGTAATTCTGATAGATTTGCCTTAAATGTGACTTAGCCTTTTTCTCTCATACCTTTTAATATTATTTCTTTGTCCTGCACACTTAGTGTTTTGATTATTATGTGGTAGGAGGATTTTCTTTTCTGATCCAGTCTATTTTGAGTTCTATTAGCTTCTTGTATGTTTATGGACATTTCTTTATTTAGACTGATGAAGATTTCTTATATTATTTTTATTGAAAGTGTTTTTGAACCATGGAGCTCATAGTCCTCTCCTTCTTTTATTCCTACTGTTCTTAGATTTGGTCTTTTTATGGTGTTCCAGAATTTTGGATGTTTCGTGTTAGGAACTTTTTATTTTTAACTTTTTCTTTGATTAATATATTGTTACTTTTGACTGTATCGTCTACACTTGAAAGTCTCTCTTCCATTTCTTGTATTCTATTGGTGTTACTTGTATCTGTATTTATTGTTCTCTTCCCTAGGTTTTCCAAATACAAAATTGCCTCAGAATGTGTTTTCTTTGTTGCTGCTAATTCCCTTTTTAGGTCTTGACTAATTTTATCATTTATTTCTCCCATTTGCTTGAATTTTCCTGTAATTATTTATAGGATTTATATAATTCCTTTATGTGCTTGAATGTGTTTTACTCCAGTTCTTTGACGGATTTCCTTTCCTCATTCCAGGCTTCTATCATTTTCATCACCTCAGATTTAAATCTTTTCTTGTGCTTTATGAGTTTTAATATCTCCATGACTTACTATGGTACGATCACTTGTTTCCAGTGGTGTCATATGATCGCAGTTTTGTTGCTTGTGTTGTTGCTCTGATCTCTAGCCATGTGGTTGTCTTTGGTGTTAGCACATCTGGAGGGTCCTCTAATGTGGTAGCTGTCTGTGTCTTCCCTAGTATGCAAGGCAGGTTGGGATAAGACAAAGATTGCTTCAAGCTAAAGGTTGTTTGCTAGGGCTCCCCTGAGGTCATCTCAGAATGGAGAACAATGGGTCTTGGGGCCAACAACCAGGTCTCCTCTGCAGGGTTCCCAGTCTGTGTCCCAGGTAGGGCAGACAGAAGAGGAGCAGGCTGAGGGAACTCCAAGTCAAAAGCTTCCTGGGTGCCCCTTAGGCCTCCTTGGTATGGTGGATAATGACTGTTGTGGCCAGAGCTTGACACACCCCTGATGGTTCACTTTCTGTGACCCATATGGGCCAGGTTAGTAAGCAGTGGGGAGAGAGAGATCTGCTCAGGTGCTCCATAGGCCACTTTGGATTAGCAGTTAATGTGGTTAGTGAACCACCCCTGACTGACCTTTTTTTGTTAGGACTCTGTGTCCCAGATGGGCCAGGATAGTAAGCAGTGGGTTGTTGGAGAGAGGTCCACCAGCCTTCTCTGGCTGGCAAGTAAGACAGGTTGTGGCCCATGCCTAACTAAGTTATGATTGTTTTCTCACTGTGACTCAGACAGACCAGGCCACTAAGCAGCCATCAGGTAGTGAGAGATCCAAGTGCAAAGTTGCTCAGGTATCCCACAAGTCTCTTCAGGACAGCAGATAGTGTGGGTTGTGGCCTGCACCCAATTCAGCTTGCCAAATAGTTTATCTTTGTGGATCCTCTTTTCCCCAGGGTCTTGCTCTTCAATTGAATATTCAGAATATTACTGGGTGCTCCAAGTTTGTGGTCCCTGAACCCAGGGGATGTTCAGCTGCAATGGTGTGGGGGAGTGGCTGGTTCTGATCCTTCCCCACTCCTTCCCTTCATAGCCTCCAATCCTCTGCCCTCTAGACATGATACACACTGGGCCCTGCCATCTTGAAATCTCAAGACATTCTTAAACTTTCCCTTTGTTTGCTGTTCCACCATAGATATTTGTGAAACCATTACTAAATTCAGGAAAGGAAGAGATGTATAAGTCCTAACTATAGGTTGTATAAATCTGAGGCAGGTGTTAAAGCTCAAGTTTGCAGAGTGGCTTCTCAGGCTGACTCACAGGAGAGGGTCTTGATACAGAAAGCTCATCAGTTAAAGATGTGGATTCAAACCTTGTTTTTCCATTCTTGTGTCCTGTAACAATAGTTTCAGAAAAAGACAGGTAATTAAGAGGAAGAAAAGCAATACTGAGCAAACAGTAGCCTAGTGGGCTAAGTTCAGGCACAAATTGTTGGATTTTCAGGGTTATTTCCCTTTATAGATCATTTGCATAATGACCTTCTTTTTCTCAGGGCCTTATCTTGCACACACGCAACAGGAGACCACCTTTTCTACTCATCCTTTTGTGTTTACATCAAAGGAAAATGAAGAAAGAGGGGGAAAATCGGGAAAAAGCAGGTGTATGGGGGGCGGGGAGGAGATATAGAGAAAAATTTTAGAATTGTCTTGTGTCTTTTCGTTGAAGGATGCTAATTATATAGGATGAGGGACTATGCTTATGACCTCATTTTCTTACTGGGGAAATTGGTCTTCTCTTTTAGGATTTAGTCTCTTTAATAAAAGTAGTCAAGAATTAGTTCAAAAAGGAGCTCAACGATATCATAATTAAGTCTAAAACACAAGTCTGAAGCAGGAAAACTAGAACTTTCTTCAGCTGCCCAAAGAACACAGACACAGAGGATGAGGAAATAGGCATGCTGTTTGAGTTAGTTTTGGAAATTGACTACATGGCAAAAAAGAGAAAGGAAAAGAAGCTCAAAATGTCAGAAAGACACAAATGAGCTCTGGACAGCATCTTACTGAAAGATAAGAAAAAGAGGGAGTAAAAGTATTGAGAAAAGAGCGTGTATCCAACGAACTTTGTGGCAACTATGGAGCTGTACTAGGGAAGAATGGTACATTTTCTCATAAAAGGAATAATTATCCTTTCCATCTTTGCAGCTTGATTTAATGTGTGCCAGCCTTCCTGAGGCTTTTGCATATGTGATTGACCAGCACAGTTAGATGAGCTCTTGGGCAGGATATACTGGTATGTCTCTACTCAGAGACATATTCAATTCTAAGTGTAACAATTGATCATAATTGTCATCTCCAAATGTAGCCACAAAAATGTTAAGGTTCAATATACACATTTTATTAAATAACACCTAAAATGTACTAGATACTCATTGATACATATTAGTAGAAAAATTAGTATAGTATTATTGACTCCAGTATATTCAGTAAGTGTTTGATTCATCTTAATCATATCACCATTGCTCAAAGCAGCTTAGCTCACAGACTGTTTTCTGGTTGAAATATATATTTTGCCTCTAGTAAGAGAAAGAGTCATACAATTTGCAAGTCTAGGGAGTTCCAGTAGAGTCCATTTGAAGATCTTGTGACCAAACAAAATGATTTAGATGCAGAACAGAAGACAAACCAGGTAAAGTGTCAACATAAAAACACAATTCTCACCTCAAAGAGGATAAGATATATTTTACTCTAGAGATAGCTGTGAGTGAGCAAGACCGTAGAATACAGAGTAGTCAGACAACAATGATTTGGGGTACCTCAAATTATATGTGTTAACAATTTGATGGTGTTTGATGGTAATAGAACAAAGAAAATCATGAATTAAGGCACACCACAAATACATTTGGGAATTATTAGATAGAATCAATAAAGCAGATACTATCTGAGGACACTCAGCAATTCCATATACCCCAGAAGGTTTCATTTGTCAGTAATGATGATATTAGCTCAGAAACAAATATGAGTAAGTGATGTCTATCAAAGATGTTAAAAATAGCCCATGACAAAGTATACATAGATTCCAGAAAGTGTTTTTTTTAAGGTATTTTTTTCACAGAAAAAAAAGTTTCACATTGCTGCAAGTAATTCACAAATCAATGCTTGCTCCAAGGAGAAAGCAAAAGGTTATTGTGATAGAAATGCATACTTGTGGAGGAATCTCTTTTTATAGGTGCATGTTATAGCTTAGAATCACCAGTTCAAAAAACTGACATAAGTGAACAATTTCAAGCAGGGGATTTAGTGTTAGGATGAGCCAAACTTGCTTGCATCAAGCCTTCTAAATAGAATCGGAATGGACAATTTTGGATGACTTCTTACAACTTTCTCCAGCAGGTATTAGCTAAAAGAAGTGCAATCTGAATGTCCAAGTGATCATTTAAAGAGCAACATCTTTCCCAAATATCTAGCTGTCTAGGCAGTAAACATGCCACAAGATTGCAGTGGAGGTGCTCTGGGGGAGAGGGTGGGCATTCTTTCTGTTGTGTGAATGAACAAAGTTTTTAAAATGGATTCTGGTGCAAGCAGAGGATGAACTGAGTGTTACTGTTCCTCTAATCATGCAGCCAACTATGGCACATGTGCAGCGGTGGACTTTGGGGCTCCCTGTCGATCAGCTGCTCAGTGTGTTTATTTTTTAAAAGCCTCTGGGTCTTCTTACTTTATATTTCCCTAGTTTAAAAAGCTCTCAAGAAATGCTCTAAGAACAGAGCAATTGTTTGTTTGCTTTTTCAAGCAAGGTCGCTTTCTTACCACTTTAGTGTGAGCCTCTAATTATTTTCCTGACTGGTGATGATGTTCGGTGGTTTGAATACAAGGTGGGATAGGGATTCAGGTGCTTGAAGTACCCATATTTTTCATCTGTAGATTTTGTATAATTGTGTTGGTAAGGGGCCTCTCAGAAGGTTCTGAGGATTAATGAGAAGCTGATTGTAAATGGTTTGAATAACTCAGATAAAAGATGTGGGATAAACACAAAATATGGTTGTTACACAATGCACCAAAGAGCTGGCTGCATATTGAGTCACCTGGATCTTTATTAAGTGCTGGCGTGATGGGATTGGGGGATTGTATATTTAACTTTTTTCGACTAAACTTCTATTTAGATGTTTAGGGATTAAGGAAATATTTATCATCTGGGCAAAGAAGACCCTTCACAGATAAAAGGTATGTTGTTACTGTTCTTGTAGCACTTGATCTGTAAACATTACATCTTGAGATGAAAAAAAAAGGTTTTAACTCAGGCCTTTTCCTATGCACTTCATTTTTTTTTTAAAGCAAGTATACCTTTAAGGGCCATTAGTTTCTTTGGCTTTCCAATGCTTTGACATGTAGATGTTTCTGATATTTCTGTTTTTCCTTCTTCTCTCTGTATACATGATGTGTTTATCTCCTGTGACAGTCTACCCCCTCCCTCACCTCCAAGTTTATTTGAGTATTCATGGATTTACTTTGTGGAGATCAGTGTGTTTGTTTCATGTACCCCATAATTTCCCTGGTGATACCATTCTTGGAGGTCTAGCTTTAGACTGAGTTTGCCTACAACTCTTACTCAAGAATGTAATAAAAAATCAAAGAGTGTTTTTATCACTAAATATTGAAGAAAAGTAGCCAAAAATAAAGCAGTGGTAAATATTAGAAATAAATGAATAGACAAACTTGACAAGAGTGACATGAAAGTAATGAATCTCAAGCATCCCAGGTAACTCTCTAGGGTGTGTGTTTGTCTGGATTTTGATGAGTATAAAGATTTCCTTCGTTTCTCTATTCCTTCCTTCTTTCCTTCCTTCCTTCCTTCTTCTTCTTTGTTGTTGTTGCTATTGTTGTATTCACTTTATGTCCCAATTGAATCCACTCTTTTCTCCTCCTTGTCTCACCTTCCTTCCCTCTTCCTCCATGTCTTTCCCCTACTCCTCAGAAAAGGGGAACCCTCCTCACCAACCTGCCTTAGCACATTAAGTTGCACTAGGACTGAAGACATCCTCCTCCACTGAGGAGGAAGCCCCCCTAGAAGATCATGTTCGAAAAGCAGGCAAAATAGTGTAGAGAGAGCCCCTGAACCCCTTACCAGGGGACCCACATGATGATTAAGTTACCCATATGGGTACATATGTGTATAGGGCCAAGGTACAGTCTATGTGTGGTCTTTGGTTGGTGCTTTAGTCCCTCTAAGCACCTCTGGACCTTAGGACCTCTGTTGGAATGCTTGTTGGGTTCTTATCCCCACCCAGTACTTCTACCCTCCCTGGGACCCTCCAACAAGACCCCCTATGCTTTACCTAATATTTGGCTGTTAGTCTCAGCATCTGTTTTGTTCAGATGATGGGTATAGCTTTTCAGTGGATGGCTAAGTTTCCATCTGAAATCATAGCAGTTTCACTAAGAGTGACAGGCTGTCTCCCATAGTGTGGGTCTCAATTTGGCCAGGGTATTGGTTGGACATTCTCTCAATCTCTGCTCTATCTTTATCCATGAACAGCTTGTAGGAAGAATAAATTTTGAGTTGAAGTTCCCATTCCTTCACTAGAAGTCTTGTCTGTTTAGAAGGAGACCTCTTCAGTCTCCATGATCCCCACTACCAGGAGTCTTAGTGAGAGTCACCCTCATATCCTCCCAGGTGCCTACATTGTCATAGGTCTCCAGTTTCAGAAATGCATTTGCTCTACGTTTCTCTTCTCTTCTCTTGCTTTTTAAAAATATATTTTATTAATTTATTCATGTTACATCTCAATTGTTATCCTATCCCTTGTATCCTCCCATTCCTCCCTCCCTCCCATTATCCCCTTACTCTCCTCCCCTATGACTGTGACTGAGGGGGACCTCTTCCCCCTGTATATGCTCATAGGGTATCAAGTATCTTCTTAGTAGTCAGCTATCCTTCCTCTGAGTGCCACCAGCCTCCTCATCCAGGGGACATGGTCAAATATGGGGCACCAGTGTTCGTGTGAAAGTCAGACACCACTCTCCAATCAACTGTGAAGAATTTCCTGTCCATTGGGTAGATTTGGGTAGGAGTTCAAAGTTTACTACATATATTATCCTTGGCTAGTGCAATAGTTTGAGCAGGACCCCTAGGCCCAGATTCACACATCATAGTGTTCTTCTTGTAGGTTTCTAAGAACATTTAGATCCTTCTATTTCCCCATTCTCCCATGCTTCTCTCACCTAGAGTCCCAAAATAATGTCCTCTTCTCTATACCACTTTCCTGATAAGTGAAGACATTCATGGGACATGTCCCTTGGGCTACTGTCCAGATATAAGGGAGTATATACCATTTGACACTTTCTGCTTCTGGATTAACTCACTTATGATAATTTCTAGCTCAATCCATTTGTCCACAAATTTCTGGAATTCCTTGTTTTTAACAACTGAGTAGTATTCCATAGTGTAAATGTACCAAAGTTCCTTTATCCATTCTTCTACTGAGGGACACTTAGGCTGTTTCCAGGTTCTGTCTATTATGAATAAGGCTGCTATGAACATGGTTGAGGAAATGTTCTTGTTGTGTGTTGGGGCATCTTCTGGGTATATTCCAAGAAGTAGAATAGCTGAGTCTTGAGGAAGCCCTATTCCTATTTTTCTGAGATAGCGCCAGATAGATTTCCAAAGTGGTTGTACTAGTTTGCATTCCCTCTAGCAATGAAGGAGTGTTCCTCTCTCTCCATATCCTTGCCAGCATGAGCTGTCACTTAAAAATTTCATTTCAGCCATTCTGATAGGTGTAAGATGAAATCTCATAGTTGTTCTGATTTGCATTTCCCTGAGGAGTAAGGAGGTTGACCATTTCTTTAAGTGTTTCTCAGCCATTCGATATTCCTCTATTGAGAATTCTCTGTTTAGTTCTGAGCCCCATTTCTCAATTGGGTTATTTCATTTGGTGGTGTTTAATTTCTTGTGTTCTTTATGTATTTTGGATATTAGACCTTTGTCAGATGTATGGTTGGTGGAGCTCATTTCCCACTTTGTAGGCTGTCACTTTGTTCTATTGGCAGCATCTCCTGCCTTACAGAAGCTTCTCAGCCTCATGAGGTCCCATTTATTAATTGTTGATCTTAAGGTCTGCGCTGTTTGTGTTCTGTTCAGGAAGTTGTCTCCTGTGCCAATGTGTTCCAGGTTCTTCCCCACTTTTTCTTCTAACTTACTTTGAGTCTCTGGCTTTATGTTGAGGTCTTTGATCCACTTAGATTTGAGTTTTGTGCATGGTGACAAATATGAGTCCATTTGCATTTTTTTACATGTAGACATCCAGTTAGACTAACACCATTTGTTGATGATGCTATCCTATTTCCATTGAATAGATTTGACTTCTTTGTCAAAAATCAGTGACCATGTGTGGGGATTTATATCTGGGTCTTAGATTCGATTCCACTGATCAAACAGCCTATTGCGGTGCCAGTACCATGCTGTTTTAATTATTGTTGCTTTTAGTATAGCTTGAGATCAGGTATGGAGATTCCTCTGGAGGATCTTTTATTGTCCAAGATTGTTTTAGTTATTCTGTGTTTTTTGTTTTTCCTTATGAAGATGGGAATTGAAATTTCAATGTCTTTAATAATTGTGTAGGTATTTTGATAGAGATTGCATTGAATCTGTAGATTGCTTTTGGTATGATGGCAATTTTTACTATGTTAATTCACCTGATCCACAGGCAAGGAAGATCATTCCATCTTCTGATATTATCTTCAATCTCTTTCTTCGGAGTTTTGAAATTTTTTTCAAACATGTCCTTCACTTGCTTAGGTAGAGTAACTCCTAAATATTTTATATTGCTTGTGGCTAATGTAAAGGATGTGGTTTTCCTAATTTCTTCCTCTGCGTGCTTGTCATTTGTGTATGAGAAGGCTACTGACTTTTTTGAGTTAATTTTGTATCCAGTGAATTTACTGAAGGTGTTTCTCAGCTGTGGGAGTTCTCTGGTGGAATTTTGTGGGTCACTCATGTTCACTATCATATCGTCTGTAAACAGGGATAATTTGACTTCCTCCTTTCTGTTTTGAATTTCCTTGATCTCCTTTTGTTGTCTTACTGCTCTGGCTACAATTTCTAGTACTACGATGAAGAGATATGGAGAGAGAGGGCAGCCTTGCCTTGTGCCCAATTTTAAAGGAATTTCCTTGAGTATCTCACCATTTAACTTGATGTTTGCTGTTGGCTTGCCATATATAGTCTTAATTATGTTGAGGTATGTGCCTTGTATCCCTGATCTCTCCAAAACTCTAAACATGAATGGGTGTTAGATTTTATGAAATGCTTTCTCTGAATCTAAGGAGAAGATCATGTGGAATTTTACTTTCAGTTTGTTTATACGGTGGATTATATTCATGGGTTTCCATATATTAAACCAATTCTGCATGCCTGTAATGAAGCCTACCTGGTCATGGTGAATGATATCTTTAAAGTGCTCTTGCATTTGTTTTGCATGTATCTTATTGAGTATTTTTGCATTGATGTTCATAAGAGAAATTGATCTGAAATTCCCTTTCTTTGTTGTGTCTTTGTGAGGTTTAGGTATCAATGTGACTATGGCATCATAGAGGGAATTTGGTAATGTTCCATCCATTTCTATCTTTTGGCATACCTTGTAGAGTATCGGTATTAGCACATACTTGAATGTCTGGTAGAATTCTGCCCTGAAACCATCTGGCCCTGGACTTTTTTTTTTTGGTTGGGAGACTATCAATGATGACTTCTATTTCTATAGGGGAAATGGGACTATTTAGCTTGTTTATCTGTTCTTCACTCAATTTTGGCAAGTAGAGTTGATCAAGAAAATCATCCATTTCCCTTAAATTTTCAAATTTTGTGGCATATAAGCCTTTGAAGTTGGATCTTACGATTCTCTGTATGTCTTCACTGTCTGTTGTTATGTCTCCCTTTTCACTTCTGATTTTGTTGATTTGTAGTTCTGTCTTTTAGTTAGTTTGGTAACATTTTGTCTATGGTATTGATATGCTCAAAGAACCAGCTCTTGGTTTTGTTGATTCTTTGGACAGTTTTCTAGGTTTCTAATTTATTAATTTCAGCCCTGAGTTTGATTATTTCCAGATGTCTATGCCTCTTGTTTGTTTCTGATTCTTATTTTCCCAGAATTTCAAGATGTGTCATTAAGTTGCTTATGTGGGATGTTTCTAATTTCTTTTAAAGGCACTTATGGCTATGAATTTTCCTCTTAGCATTGCTTTCAATGTATCCCACAGATTTGGGTATATTGTTCCTTCATTTTCATTGAATTTCAGGAAGTCCTTAATTTCTTTCTTTATTTCTTCCCTGACCCATGTGTCATTAAGTAGAGAGTTGTTTAGTTTCCATGTATGCATAGGCTTTTTGTTATTTCTGTGTAGCCTAAGACCATGGTATTCTGATAGGATACAAGGTATCATTTCAATCCTCTTGTATTTGTTGAGGTTTGCTTTGTGACCTACTATGTGGTCAATTTTGGAGGAGGTTTCATGGGGTGCAGAGAAGAAGGTATATTCCTTTTTGTTTGGGTGAAAGGTTCTACATATATCTGTTAGATCCATTTGATTCATGGCATTGGTTACTGATGTTATTTCTCAGATTAGTTTCTGTTTCAATGACCTTTACTTCAGTGAGAGTGGGTTGTTCAAGTCTTCCACTATTATTATATGGGGATCGATGTGTGGTTTAAGCTTCGTTAACAGATTATATACAAATGTGGGTGTCCTTTTATTGGGAGCATAGATATTCAGAATTGTGATGTCATCTTGTTTGACTTTACCTTTGATGAGTATGAAGTGTCCTTCCTCATACCTTTTGATTAATTTTGGTTGAAAGTCTATTTTGTTAGATATTAAAATGGGTATGCCTGCTTGCTTCTTGTGACCATTTGCTTGGAATATTTTTCCAGCCTTTTACCTTGAGGTAATGTCTATCTTTATGGGTGATATGTGTTTCTTGAATGCAGAAGAATGCTGGATTTAGTTTATAAATCCATTCAATTAATCTGTGCTTTTTTTTATATTAGTGAATAGAGACCCTTGGTGTTGAGAGATATTATTGACTAGTGACTGTTAAGAGTGTTAATTTTGATGTTGGTTCCATAGAGCACTTGTGTGATTGTGTTTATGCAGTAGTCTTGTTATCTATTTCCTGTGTAGTTTTGGTTGTATCTTTTTCCTCTGGGATGGAGTTTTCCCTCTATTACATTCTGTAAAGGTGGATTTGTGGATAGGTACTGTTTGAATTTGTTTTTGTCATGGAATATTTTCTTTTCTGCATCCACGATTATTGATAGCTTTGCTTGGTAAAGTAGTCTGGTGTGGCATCTGTGGTCTCTTACGGTTTGCAGGATCTCTGTCCAGGCCCTTCTGGCTTGTATGGTCTCTGCTGAGAAGTAGAGTGTAATTCTGACAGGTTTGCCATTAAATGTTAATTGGCCCTTTTCCCTTGCAACTTTTAATATTTTTCTTTGTTCTGTATGTTATGTATTTGATTATTATGTGATGGTAAGTTTTTCTTTTCTTGTCTATTGTATTTGATGTTCAGTAGGCTGCTTCTATGTTTATAGGCATCTCTTTATTCAGATTGTGGGAAGTTTTCTTCTATGATTTTTTTGAGAATATTTTCTGGGCCTTGGAGTCTGGCATCTTCTCTTTCTTCAATGCCTATTATTCTCAGATTTCTTCTTTTTATGGTGTCCTTGATTTCTTGGATTTGTTGTGTGAAGATTTTTCCAGATTTAGCATTTTCTTTAATGGTTGCTTTAAGATCTAAAATTGTTATCTTCTAGACTTGAGATTCATTTCTCCATATCTTGCATTCTTTTAGAAGGGCTCACCTCTGTGTTGCT
>OU015747.1:62904234-62914766 GCA_907169655.1 Acomys percivali
TGTGTGTGTGTGTGTGTGTGTGTGTGTGTGTGTGTGTGTGTGTGTGTTTGTATTCACCATTCAGGGTGGACTTCTAAAAGGATGAAGGAGATCAAATTGGACATTCAAATAGGTCATTCAAATGAAAGCCGAGCAGTAAAATTCAAAGAAACAGCACATGGAATTTCCCTCTGAAGGTCCTGACTCCCAGCTCTCCTAGCAATAACTAAATAAGCCAGAGTGTCCTGTAACATAGGCCACTGACATTTATCAGGCTTCTCAATAAATTGACAATGAAAATCTAAGTCCTTGCCAGGTGAGAGATAAATTCACACACTGCCAAGTGTACTGAAAAAATGCAGTGCTCATTTCGTAGCTGAACTATTCTTTGATAAAATAATAATCCTCCCATAATCTCTCCCCAGCTTTAAAGAACAACCCATCTCTAGGCTCAAAGCTTAATTTTGTTGGCTGCCCTTGTCTGACGAATATATTTAGTAGAGTCTTGGAATATCATTTCATGCTGAAAGCTGAAGGTTTTGTCTTGGCAGAGTGGAACAAAGACAATAAATCAAGGACAAAGTGAGAAGGAATGAAAGTGGGTGATCGGAAACTTCTTTCCCATGAGTGGGCAAGCTTTCTCCTCATGCCTGAGGTGTACTGGGTCAGGCATGGTTTCCTACTAAGTGCCTATATTTTAAGGATATTAACTTACAGCCACACTGCACTCTGACTGGCAATGCTCCACTTGCTTTACATACATTTAAAATAACATCCCTAAATATCTGAAGTCCTACTCTGATTTCCCTTCTTTTTTATTTTCTCCTCTGAATAGAGAGTCCTAAGCTCCCTAACTTCATTTTCTTTTCCTTTTTTTCCATCTTTCTTTATGAGTAATAAACATTGGATTCACAAAGGTATGGGGACACAAGAATGTTAGGCTGTGACTGGCATGTTCTAGATTTGGCAAGTTGATTACTTTGGTGAATGCATTATTTAAAAAATGCCTGTAAATGAGTCACATTCTCCAAGATCCAATTTGTTATAAATTTTAAAGTCTTGTTAAGTTATTCCTTGCTATTTCAAGGCAAAAAGTAGCTACCATAGAATTTTAGTGAAGTTACAATAAGGGAAAAAGTAGGGATGTGGGGATTCTACACCATTCTGTCTCCTGACCTGGATGCCTCCATCTGTGAATGTGTGTGAGCACTGTTAACACACACAAAAACACAGAAACACACACACATACACACACACAAACACACACATTCTTTTTCTAATATAACTATACATTATGCCTCAGTGAAAATCCAAACAACACAAAACAAAAACAAACAAAAAACAATTTCTGTGTGAACCAGGTCTGGCCTTGACCCTGTTCAAATCTTTTACATTGGAGTGTACTTACAGGTATAAACTCTGGAGGGACTATAATGAGCATTAGATGTGAAGTCCTTGCCTCATGATGGTCTTGCACAGGTTTTACAAAGGGCAAGTACCTGCCAGTCTATGTTGGGTTAAAGATGAAGGAAGAATTTCAGGAGGAAAATGAAATGAATTACTATGGGAACAATGAGTTTATTAGGAGAATTATTAATGCAATAGACAGACAGGCACAAGGGCAGCAACATGGGATGGGCCCGGTCAGGGGCTCTGAAGAAAGGAGTCAGCACCCATATGGATTAGATCTGTTAATATAGCTTTCTGAAGAGGGAGTGGGGAGTTTACAACAAAAGCCTGCTGC
The DNA here is from genome assembly GCA_907169655.1 of Acomys percivali. Lineage (NCBI taxonomy): Eukaryota > Metazoa > Chordata > Mammalia > Rodentia > Muridae > Acomys > Acomys percivali. The sequence goes on from OU015747.1 coordinate 62,905,958, forward strand.
ATATAGGTCTTTGATTCTCAGCAAGAGGCAGAGAATGTGTTGGTGATCAAGATTTGTGAGTTTGATATAGACAAACTTCCCAGGAGAGCTATATTGGCATTGGGATTGTCTGTTAGCATCTATGTCACCATTGGAAGCTGAATGTACCCCTCAGCATCACAGTTTCAATAATTTGTCCAGATTGTGGCACTATTTTAAGGCTGTGCGTCCATTAGGGCTTGGGGCATAACTGATAGAGAAGCTACTCTAAGGATTCTGTGAAAGATCAAGGTTATATATTTACTTCTGCAATGAAGAAGCCTCTGCCTCAAACAGTAAAAGCATATATGTGTTGGGCTTCCTGGATTATCTGCCATGGACTAAAACTTCTCTCAAGTCAGATATATTAGTAGCATGGGGCAAGGTAACTTATAAAGGTGGAGTGATAGCACAGTCAGTAAAGATCTTGCCACACAACTATGAAAATCTAAATTGGATCTCTAATATTCATAGAAGATAGCTGGGTATGATAGTGTATGTTCTTAACCCCAGCACTAGGACATAAAGGCAAGTAGATTATTTTTTGTTGTAGTTGCTTTTAAAATATTTTTCTATTAATTCATTAATATTACATCTCAACTGTTATCCCATCCTTTGTATCCTCCCATTCCTCCCTCCCTCCCGCTTTCACCCTATTCCTCTCCACTATGACTGTGACTGAGTGGGACCTTCTCCCCCATACATGAACATAGGGTATCACGTCACTTCTTGGTATCCTGCTATCCTTTCTCTGATTGTCACCGGCCCTCCCCATCAAGTGGACGTGATCAAATATGGGGCACCAGAGTTCATGTGAAAGTCAGTTCCTACTCTCCACTCAACAGTGGAGAATGTCCTGTCCATTAGCTAGATCTGGGTAGGGGTTTGAAGTTTATTGCACATATTGTCCTTGGTTGGTGCCATAGTTTCAGCAAAACCCCTGGGCCAAGATCCACCCATCATAATGATCTTCCTGTATGTTTCTAGGACCTCTGGATCCTTCTATTTCCCCATTTTCCCATACTTCTCTCACATAGAGTCCCAACAGGGTGTCCTCACCTCTATCCCACATTCCTGGTAAGTGAAGACTTTCATGGGAAATTCCCCTTGGGCTACTATCCAGTTATGATTGAGTATATACCATTTGACTCTTTCTGCTTCTAGGTTAACTCACTCATGATAATTTCTAGTTCCATGCATTTGTCCAAAAATTTTGGGATTTCCTTGTTTCTAATAGCTAAATAGTATTCCATAGTGTAAATGTACCACAGTTTCTTTATCCATTCTTCTACTGAGGGACACTTAGGAGCTTTCCATGTTCTGGCTATTATGAATAAGGCCGCTATGAATATGGTTGAGAATATGTCTTTGTTGTGTGCTAGAGCATCTTCTGGGTATATTCTAAGGAATGAAATAGCTGGGTCTTGTGAAAGCCCTATTCCCTATTTTCTGAGAAATAACCAGATAGATTTCCAAAGTGGTTGTACTAATTTGCCTTCCCACCAGCAATGAAGTAGTGTTCCTCTTTCTCCTCATCCTTACCAGCATGTAATGTTGCTTGAATTTTTGATCTTAGCCATTCTGATGAATATAAGATGGAATCTCAGAGTCTTTTTTATTTCCATTTTTCTGATGACTAAGACACTGTGAATTCTTTTAAGTGTTTCTCAGCCATTTGATATTCCTCTGTTGAGAATTCTGTTTAATTCCAAGCCCCATTTCTCAATTGGGTTATTTGGTTTGGTGGTGTTTAATTTCTTGTGCTCTTCATATATTTTGGATATTAGACCTTTGCCAGATGAAGGGTTGGTGAAGATCTTTTCCCAGTCACTTTGTTTTGTTGACAGTGTCTCCTGCCTTACAGAAGCTACTCAGCCTCATAAGGTCCCATTTATTAATTGCTGACCTTAAGGCCTGGGCTGTTGGTGTTCTGTTCAGGAAGTCGTCTCCTGTGCCAATATGTTCCAGGCTCTTCTCCACTTTTTCTTCTAACCGATTTAGTGTCTCTGGTTTTATGTTGAGGTCTTTAATCCACTTGGACTTGAGTTTTGTGCATGGTGACAAATATGTGTCTAATGCATTTTTCTACATGTAGACATCCAGTTGGACCAGCACCATTTGTTGAAAGATGCTTTTCTTTTTCCATTGAATGGATTTGGCTTCTTTTTCAAAAACCAAGTGACCATATGTGTGTGGATTAATTTCTGGGTCTTTGATTCAATTCCATTGATCTACCAGCCCATTGATGTGCCAGTACCATACAGTTTTAATTACTATTGCTCTATAATACAGATTGAGATCAGGTATGGAGATTCTTCCTGAGGATCTTTTATTGTATAAGATTGTTTTTTTCTATCCTGGGTTTTTTGTTATTCCATATGCAGTTGAGAATTGATCTTTCAATGTCTTTAAAAATTGTGTAGGTATTTTGATAGGGATTGCATTGACTATTTAAATTGCTTTTGTTAAGGTGGCCACTTTTCCAATGTTAATTCTCCCAATCCACGAATAAGGGAGATGCTTCCATCTTCTGATGTCTTTCTTCAGAGATTTGAAGATTTTTCCAAACAAGTCTTTCATTTTCTTAATTAGAGTTACTCCTAAATATTTTACATTGCTTGTGGCTAACTTGAAGGATGTAGTTTTCATAATTTCTTCCTTATAGGAAGACTACTGTTTTTAAGTTAATTTTTTATCCAACCAATTTACTGAAGGTGTTTATCAGCTGTAGGTGTATTCTTGTGGAAATTTGGGGGTCACTTATGTACACTATCATATCATCAGCAAATAGGGATAATTGATTTCTCCTTCCCAATTTGGGTCCCATTGAGCTCCTTTTGTTGTCTTATTGTTCTGGATAGAACTTAAAGAATTATATTGAAGAGATATGGAGAAAGTGGACAGCCTTGTCTGTTCTCTGATTTTAGAGGAATTCCCTTGAGCATCTCTCCATTTAATTTGATGTTGGCTATTGGCTTGCTGTGTATAGCCTTTATTATGTTTAGGTACATGATGGAAGTATATTCTTAGAGCTAGCTGGTTGAGCATTCTAATCAAGTATATGAGTTTCAGTTTCAGGTGTAGTGAGGGATCTTGTCTCAAAAGATAAGGTAAGAGCAATAAAGAAATATAGGGTTTGTCTACCTGTGTTCTTCATCTGCATATATATATATATATATATATATATATATATATATATATATATATACAGCCACACTCACACCACCTCCACACACATACACCCACACAAGAATAACAAATACACTTTTGTATATCATCAAAAGCCATTATATCGTAAGTGTGATGAACCAACCAAGAATCACAAGATCTCACTTCTGTGTGGGATCAAAAATGTTCATCTCATGGAAGTTGAAAGCAGAGTATGGTTTATTGGACACTGGAAGAGCAAGGAACATAGACCAGTGAGAATAGCTACTGATTGATAAAGACTAAAAGTACCAATTTTTACTAAGTTAAGAATAAAAGTTAGGCTATTTGTCATTCATTACAGTCACTATAAATCACAATACAATGTGACTTTCAATAAGGTACAACAAAATATTTCAAAATTTTTCATCTTAGAGAAATGAAGAGTGAGGTACATGATATACTTAAGCTGATTTTATAACTGTGCAGTGTGGACAAATAAACAAATCATCATATGATACAATGTGTACATATACTTAAATATCACAAGACACAATATGTATGGATACTGAAGTATCATATGACGCAATGTGTATGGATAATAAAGTATCACATTACATTTTGTTCAGTGTATATTGTTTCCTATACGTCAAGCAGAAAACAAACTTAGGACAGGGATGTAGCTCTTTTGGTGGGGGGGCTATTCTGCATTAATCCACACAAACTAGCTAAGGTGGAACATACATATGAGCCTGACACTTGCCGGGGGAAGGTAGAATCTAAATTCTCAGAAGTTTATGGTGATCCTCAGCTGAACAGTGAGTTTAAAGCCAATTTGATCTACAGAGGACAATTTCTTAAAAAACAGAAGCCACATGAATGAAAACAGGGTTAAATTGGAAAAGAAAACCCTGTAAGTCACATCTGAGCTCTGAATGTGTTGTTGAATGTGCCTGAGAAATGGTTTCTCTGTTATTACAGTATGACTATTTGCTTAGGAATTATCTAAGAAGGACTTGCCATGAGCCTTGCACAACAAAAGATACTTACCATGTAACAAGGTTACTCAGCACTGGTTTCAGGTCTGTAATTATATATGATAGAGCCTATTAGACTTATCCTCCAAATAATGAAAGAAATGGTTGGAAAGTAGGTTTAAATAAACTTCTCAAGAAAGAAGCATATGATGCTAGGACTGGGGCTCAGTTAGTAAAGAACTTGGTTTGTGTACATGAAGCCCTGGTTTTCATCTCCAGGATCACATACACCTTACAGCATAGCGCATGACTTTAATCTGAGTAGTTGGAAAGTGGAGACCAAATGATCAGAATTTCAAGCATATCCTTGCCTATGTATGAGGTTTGAGACCATAATGGACTATGTGAGACCTGGTGTCAAAGGTGGAGATAGTGCTATACACCAGATCCTTGCAGCTGACACTCTGCTGTAAAATTTGTTTGCATGGGCACTGGGACACTAGTTTAGGGCTGATTGGCTCAGAGCCTGGGCTGGTGCCTATGATACCAATGAGACCCTCAAACAGGCACATGTATACACAAACTTTCACAGGTTTCTCTAAAGATGAAATTGTAGACAATTGGCTCTGCTATTTCATCTCAACAGCTGTACTTTCCGTGAAGAGTGAATTTATTGAACGCAAATTCCAAGGGAGAAAATGTTAATTAAAGCCCAGGATTTCTAGCCAGCTGTTTTATATAGAGAGATAGTTCCTTTTTTAAATATCTGGGCTATAAAGAAGAGGTACTATATCAGAAGCCTGTGCAATCTGCCAAAATGCATTTCTTGTCAAATGGCAATAGAAGCAGGGGCTAGAAACAGCATGATCTGTAAGTAACAGGCAGCAGCTCTTCTAGATTCTGCTGAGGGGGCTCAGAGAGAAACTATAGCCATTGCTGAGAATTGGGCAACGTCTGTGTCTTATCCAGTACCTTCTTATACTGCAATTACAGAGATCATAGGTTTGGCTGCCTCCTTCCATTTTGTTTGAAGCAATATCTCTTGTTCTGCACCTTGTATACTGAGCCAGCTGACCCAAAGCCTCTGGCATTCTCCTGCTGTTGCATCCCCTCTCACTGCAAAAGTTCTGGGGTTACAGCTACAAGCAATTTTGTATAGATTTACATGTGTTTTTGGCTTCTGAATTCTGGTACTCATGCTTACAAGACAAACATTGTACCTGCTGATCTGTCAGCATAGACCTATGGGAAGCTTTAGCAACACTTAATGAAGAAAATATTTACTGAAGAAAAATTAAATATAAGTGAATATTACATAAAGAAGAAATAGGCAAATATCCTCAATTATATTAAAACAAGGGATAAGATTTTTTCCTTGTAGATATAATGCTTTAGCTAGATGAGAACCTAAGTTAAGTGCCTGGAAACCGACATTTAAAAAGGTAAGTCATTATGGAATGCACTTCTAATTCTATCAATAGGGAGCGGCGACAGGCAGATCCATGGAGTTGGGAGCCTACTGGCATAGTGTGCACAGACAGATGACAGACAAAAGGGCACACACTCAGAGGCATGTACACAGAGAAAGAGAGACATACCTATACACACACAGGCAAACAAGCACTCACACACACACAAATAAGTAAAACCCAAGAAAATGATTTGGTGAGCATCTGTAAAGAATGGCACAAGGCTGCTTACTGCCTTACATTACTTTTAGTCAGAGTCTAAAATATTCCTCTGTGGAATAGCTGGGTCTTGAGGAAGCCCTATTCCCAGTTTTCTGAGATAGTACCAGATAGATTTCCAAAGTGGCTGTACTAGTTTGTATTCCCACCAGCAATGAAGGAGTGTTCCTCTCTCCCCACATCCTCGCCAGCATGTAGTGTAACTTGAATTTTTGATCTTAGCCATTCTGATGTGTGTAAGATGGAATCTCAGAGTTGTTTTGATTTGCATTTCCCTGATGACTAAGGAGGTTGAGCATTTCTTTAAGTGTTTTTCAGCCATTTGATATTCCTCTGTTAAGAATTCTCTGTTTAATTCCAAGCCCCATTTCTCAATTGCATTATTTGGTTTGGTGGTGTTTAATTTCTTGAGTTCTTTATGTATTGGATATTAGACCTTTGTCAGATATAGGGTTGGTGAAGATCTTTTCCCAGTCTGTAGGTTGTCGCTTTGTTCTCATGACAGTGTCTCCTGCCTTGTAATATACCCAGAAGATGCTCCAGCACACAACAAGAAAATTTGCTCAACCATGTTCATAGCAGCCTTATTCATAATAGTCAGAACATGGAAACAGCCTAAGTGTCCCTCAGTAGAAGAATGGATAGAGAAACTGTGGTACATATACACTACGGAATACTACTCAGCTAGTAAAAACAAGGAATTCCTGAAATTTGTGGACAAATGAATTGAGCTAGAAATGATCATAATGAGTGAGTTAACCCAGAAACAGAAAGACTCAAGTAGTATATACTCACTTATATCTCCATACTAACCCAAGGGGCATGTCCCACAAAAGCCTCCACTTACCAAGAAAGTGGGACAGAGGGGAAGACGGATGTATTGGGACTCTAGATGAGAGAAATATGGGAGAATAGCAAAGTAGAAGGATCCAGAGGGTCCTAGAAACCTACAAGTAGAACATTATGATAGGCAGATTTGGTCCCAGTGGTCTTGCTCAAACTAAGTCACCAGCCAAGGACAATACAGGCTGTAAACTTTAAACCCCTACCCAGATCTAGCCAATGGACAGAACATTCTCCACAGTTGAGTGGAGAGTGGGGTATGACTTTCACACGTACTCTGGTGCCTCATATTTGACCATGTCTCCTGGAGGGGGAGACCTGGTGGCACTCAGAGGAAGGATAACAGGTTACCAAGAAGAGACTTGATACCCTATGAACATATACAGGGGGAGGAAATCCCCCTCAGGGACAGTCATAGGGGAGGAGAATAAGGGGAAAATGGGAGGGAGGGAAGAATGGGAGGATATAAGGGATGGATAATCATTGAGATGTAACAAGAATAAATTAATAAAAAATAAAAAATATTGAATCAAGAAAAAAAAAGATTCCTCTGTGCAGCAGACACTAACATCCTCATTCTGTAGCTAAGAAGCAGAGGTGCCAGGTAACCTTTCAGAATTCACACAATGAAGGGCAGCTTAACAGTTTCTTTCCTGACCGAAGTCATAAGACAGACATTTGCCGATCTTTGGATCCATACCATACATATTTCCATCAAGGGCAGAACCTTAGTGACTCAGCCATTCTACCACTGCTCCTACTAGATTGTGGTGGAAATAGAAAAGTGAAAAATATCATTGGGACTGATATTGTTATTTCTTGGGAAGAAACTGTACTTTTGTTTCATGCTTGGTAGCCAACCATAGCTGGGTTTAAACACAGTGAAATTACAAAGAAGAAATCTTTGATGCTGGAGAAAAGAACTTATCTTCTCTGAGCATGACTTCATTGGTTACTTCTTTCATTGCAATCAAAGACTACCCTAAAAAATCAACTTAAGGAATTAGCAATTTGCTTGGGCTCACAATCAAAGTGGTAGTCCATCATGACAGGAAAGCCAAGGAGGCCGGTGCATGAGGCAGCTACTCACTTTGTTTCTGCAGTCAGGAAGCAAGGGCAATTGAATGCTGAGGCTCAGCTCACTTTCTTTCCAGGGTCCCCTTCCATGGACTAATGCCACCCCATCCAAAATGGCTCTTCTCACTGCAATTTACACAATGTAGAACCTGGATTGCCAACATTCCCAGATATTTGTATCCTAGATAATGCTGGCTCTGTCAAGTTGGCAATATTAACCATTTCAATTGGTATAAGAAATATAATGTCCATTAACAGATTTAATGACCTTATTCTCCTTTCAGAACTCATGAACATTTCTTTTTTTGTTTTTTTTGTTTTTTTGTTTTTTGTTTTTTTTTATTTATTTTTATTTTTAATTAATTTATTCTTGTTACATCTCTATGGTTATCCCATCCCTTGCAACCTCCCATTCTCCCCTCCCTCCCATTTTCCCCTTATTCCCCTCCCCTATGACTGTTCCTCAGAGGGATTACCTCCCCCTGTATATGCTCATAGGGTATCAAGTCTCTTCTCAGTGACCTGCTGTCCTTCCTCTGAGTGCCACTAGGTCTCCCCCGCCAGGGGACATAGTCAAATGTGAGGCACCAGAGTACTTGAGAAAGTCAAATCCCTCTCTCCACTCAAGTGGACTGTCCTGTCCATGGGCTAGATCAGGGTAGGGGTTTAAATTTTACCGCTTGTATTGTCCTTGGCTAAGGCCTTAGTTTGAGCGGGACCCCATGACCCAAATCTGCCTATCATAATGTTCTACTTGTAGGTTTCTAGGACCCACTGGATCCTTCTACATTGCTATTCTCCCATTGTTCTCTCATCTAGAGTCCCAATAGGATGTCCTCCCCTCGGTCCTAGTTTCCTGGTAAGGGACGGCTTTCATGGGACATGCCCATTGGGCTATTATGCAGATATAAGTGAGTATATACCATTTGAGTCTTTCTGCTTCTGGGTTAACTCACTCATTATGATCATCTCTAGCTCAATCCATTTGTCCACAAATTTCGGGAATTCCTTGTTTTTAATAGCTGAGTAGTATTCCATATACACTATGGAATACTACTC
>OU015747.1:62929766-62951017 GCA_907169655.1 Acomys percivali
TTTTGAGACAGAGTCTCTCTGTTTATCCTTGGCTGTCCTTGACACACTTCGTAGATAATGCTGGCCTTGAACTCACTACTATCCACCTGCCTCTGCCTCCCAAATGCTGAGATTAAAGTGTGTGCCAGCGCACCCAGCTGTTGTAGTCTTTTTAACACCTTTGTTGCTCCACCAAATAGCTCCCTAAAGCACAAACCAAATAATTAGTGGATGCACCAAAAACAAACAAGCAAACTAACTAACAAAGATGTTTCTGGTTCAAGGGAAGAATACTATTTCTTATCAATTTTTCAGATTGATCGACTTTATCATTCTATTGCCAAAATTCGTGGGAAAGTTAATATATACCTATTTCCAAAGTGCATCTTCCATTTTAGTTATTAATCACTGTGACAAAATACATGAAAAGGAGCTTAAATTAATTCTGGCTTGCAGTTTGTGAGGACAGTCCACCATTGCCACAGCAGCACAAGGCAACTGGTTACATTCCATTTCTAGTCAGGAAGCAGAGATGGATGAATGCTGTTGTTCATTTCTTTCTACTTTTTGTTGATTCCAGAACTTGTGTTTGGAATTGTGTCACACACCTTTAAGTGAGTCTTTCCACCTCAGTTCAATCTAGACACTCCCCTATAAACATGATTGTGTTTGTTTCCATGGTCATTTTAAATTCCATGTAATTGACAATCAAGATTAACTATTATACCATCTTTCCCTTAGTCTTTCCCCTTAATCACTAAGTTACACAAAAATAGTACTTCTCAAGACGTGAATAGGCCAGATGTGGTGCTGCATGCCTTTAATCCTAGCACTTGGGAGGCAGTGGCAGGCAGATCACTGTGAATTTGACCAGCCTGGTCTACAAAGTAAGTCTAGGACAGTAAAAACTACACAGAGAAACCCTGTCTCAAAAAAAAAGACATAAATAAGGGTACTTTTGGACAGTCCAGTGCTGAAATATTGTGTAAAATACTTCTGGGGAAGAATGACTATTGTCTATATAGGAATCAAGCAGCAAACCACCATAAGGATGCTACTAAGTCCAAATTAGTGAACCAGTGAGCTTTACTGAAATTGTTAACAGTAGAATGAATGAGAGGTTAGACAAGTAAAAATGTTTTAAAAACAGCTACATCACCAAAATGCACTCCAGTACGGTTAGTAAGTAACAAAAGCTGGAAATTTGGCATGTGCTATACAACTTGAAGGCAGATCAATAAACAGGAACATGCTTGTTTCAGGCAACTGATTTAAGGGACCTAAGGGCCAAGTCCTAGTGTATCTGGCCAATAAAAGACATCCTGAAGCCTTTGAATCATTTACTTACTAAGATTAATGAGATTTTCTGTAGGATGTTATATTTCACTTCCCCAAGAATAATGCCCTTACTTACTTACCCAGGCCAAGGTTATCTAATATGACCAGTAAAGAAATAAAACCAGGCTCAGGTTAAAGGGGCCACAGAATGACCGAGGCTGTGATAATTATATTAAGAGTAATCAGGCTTTTTATACCCTTACTAGCACCAGAATATGGTTGGCGATTGCACTGACAAATACAGTTGTATTTGTCAGGATACACTGATGTTTCCAACCTGTACAAGGTACATAAGATTAATGGCTAAGACCAACTGTTCTGTTACACTTCCATGCTTCCTTGACTTCTAAGAGAACATGCAGGAAAATACAAAATAATCTTAACATTTCACTGCCTAAGGTATTGCCTCCATTTCTCAGGAACTGAAAGGCATGTAGTATCCCAGGAGCCACAGACTCTAACCCAAAAACACTATGATGCATGCCTCTCATAGCTGACAGGCCCACTCCATGGTTCACAGCACACAAGCTTTCCTCCAACAGAGGAAATTGCTACACAACCTCAGGAAAAGTTAGCCTTTGACTCACTTGTCATATTCCTGACATTTGAGGCAGAAATTTCTCTCACCTTTTGGGGCATGCCTTGCATTTTGTTTTAGTAGATCATCTCTTCTCTCAGGTTTCTTCTACCCCATTAGTTGATCACTGCTATCTCTTTGTGGGTCTTCTTTCATCTTTCCTACCCAGTAGTGCAAACGGAACTCTATTAGACTCCTACTGTTTTTAGCTATAGTCATGTAATGGCTTCTCTTATTCACCTTATATTATAGAGTCTCATGCGTGTGCTATTAATGTCTATCCCCATCCAGACCTCTCCTGATGTCCTGCAATTTGTAACCTCAACTTTTCCCTTACATTGCCTATTGTCCTAAACTCATTTTATTGTTTTCTTTTAGTAACTCATGCTATCTGTTATTGAATATTATTTGTTTGTTTATTTATTTATTTGTTTACTTACTTACTTACTCACTTACTTTATGTCCTATAGCCCTTGCATAGAGTATAAGTTTGAGGAAAACAGGAACTTGGTTTGCATTTGTTACTGCAGAGCTCCCTCTTCACAGAACAGTCCCAAGAAGCAGGCCCTCAATGAATGTTTGTAAACTAACTGGATAATACCACCTGGTTGCAGGTGCTATGTTACAAAGATTGATGTGACTTTTTGGAGAAGGGTACTTATTCTAGTTTCCTTCTGTTGCTGTGACAAATATCCAGACATAACTTAGCTAAGGTCAGAAAGAGCTTACTTTAACTCATAATACCAAGTTACAGCCCACCAGAAGAGTGAAGTCAATGTGGCAGGAACTTAAAACAACTAGCCTCATTGACATTTAAGAGCAGAGAAAAATGAATATATATATTCACTTCTTTCCTTGTGTCCAGCTTTATTTCTCTACTCTCATATAATTTAAGACTGTCTTCCTAGAGAAAGGTACTGCCTACAGTGGGCTGGCTTTTCCCACATCAATTAACTTAAAATAATTCCTTACAGAGGTGCCCAAAAAGTCAATCCATTGTAAGCAATCTCTCATTGAGACTTTTTTCCAGGTGATTCTTGGTTGTGTCACATTCATTCTTAAACCAAGAGAAGTGGTATGACTTTATGGTTTAAGCTTATGAGTATCCTGGTTGGAAAAACACTTTTTGAACTCTCTGTGAACGTTGTATTAAAATAAATATTTATAAATGAGTCATATAAGACAAGAATCAGCCAGAAAGATTCTCTGTCCCTTGAAACATGCCACATGGGGTGCTATGGAGAGAATTTCATGGAAACAACACTGGGGAATGATTTGATGTAGCCTATGTGAGAAGATAAGAATGGCTATTAGTTATTCCAATTAGTTGGACGATCCTAAATAGTTACTGAATATATTACACAAATAATTCCCATAACATCAGAAATTAACCTTTTACCTATTATATTAATCCTGAAATGAGTAGGAGGAACATTTTTGAACATGTCTGGGTTAGGGTAGAGAGTGCAGCTGTTTAATTGGTGAATGACAAGAATTTTAATGTAATTTCTTGTTTATGTAATATGTGTGGGTACCATGTGGAATCTGGTGGACAGTCTTTTTGAGGAATCTCTGTACTCTTTTTTTTTTTGGAAACAAGGAATATCATAGATATATAAATCACAAAGCTTCGTTGGCTTTCTAATGAGTCCAAAGCATCTCCCTGCCTCTTCCTCCCAAGTGCTGGGATTACAAATACATGTCACCACACTTGACATTTTATATGTGTTCTGGGACAAAGCTCTGTCCCTTGTATTCATGCTGCAAATACTTCACTGATCAAATTACCTATCAGCCACTTGTTTGTTTATAATTTTAATAAAGCCTTTATAGGAAAATGTGGCATGATCTGTTTTTACTAGCTGATGAATTGACTAATGAAATTACAATGGATCTTATAGTCTTTTAGCTGTCAAGTTACCATTAGTTTAGCTGCCATTGTGATCAGAGACCTGAGGCTAATTTAGATGAATTTACATATCAATTAAAATTAGAGAGATGACTGGTCAGGGCATCAACTACACAATTGTCTCCTGTGGTTTTGATGGCACAATTGGCAGAAGCAGTCTTGCCATCAGGCACAGAAGAAGAGAGGTTATTTCTGTGGAAAAAAGAACATGAAAGAAACTGAAGCTATCTTGTTTTTAGCAATATAAAACAATAACTTTCTGGGTGTCCAGATTGTACACAATTTACGCTGGGCCCTAGCAGGAGGGGAGTAACTGGTGTCAGTCATACCACAATCCAGAGCTGAAGCCTTCCGTCATGCCCAGTCTTCTCAGAGACCTTCAGGTGTTACTGCTAGGATTTGTGATGTCTTTGTCATAATAAGTTTAATGCCATACTCAGTGAATCTCTGACAAGTTGAGGGTTAGCATATCTGAGTTACACAATCTCCATCTGTCTTTAGTTATCTGTTTTAAACTACATTTGCTTTTCCCCCTTCTAAGACTATTAACAATTTTCAACCAACCCCACCTAAAATGACTATACCTGTCCATTTACCACTGAACAACCTAAAATTATCCATCCCACTTTGGGAATGGGGCTTCGTTTTGTTTTCTCGTTCTCTATTTAATTTTTCTGTCTCATTCTTAGTCTTACTGCATTACTTCCCTCTATGTCTGTATTTCTTTGTTGCTTTTTCCCTCCATCTAGGCATTCTTGTCATTTATTTTTCCCATCTCTTTCTTGTTTTATCTCTATATATAATAAATCTCTTCATATCAGATCTGTTGGTTGACCTGTATATTTTTATAGACCACAACCAATAATATTTTATCATGTGCGGTCTGAAAATCAATATTCAAATTGTCATATAACTATCTTTGCCTAATATAATCATAAACACCAGCACCAAAGTTCTAAAACTTGTTGATCTAAACAAGAAACTGCTTCAGGTAACAAAGTGAAGCAAAGTTAGGTCAGGCACATAGCCCAATATATTTCAGCAGCAATGGATGCATTTAACAGACACAAAACAGCAAGAAACAGCAATATTATAGTCATAGCTTTCCCCTGGATGTTTTATCAGCCTTCCTCTTAGTAGGGAGATTTTCTTAAAGGATTTTGTTGCTCTATTTTTCAGGTACAGCCTAAGTATATGAAGATTCAATATCAACATATAGGTTGTTGTAATCTTTAATATCTCTTTTAATTTCTATTGAAAGGGATGGGTAGCAATCCGGCATTTAGCATTAACACTGTTATGTGTTACTCTCTTGAAAGTAACCTTTTCTACTTCTTTATTAATTATCAAAATTGTACCTATAAAACAGGTGGAGTGGGCTTATTACATCAAGACCAATACTCCAGTAAAAATATGAACATTCTTTTTTCTAGTCTAGAAGACTCGATATACAGATTGAACAGATACATTTTTAGCATGATGGGATGCAATCTTAAGTCTATATTCAGAATATAAGCAAAGGCCAATTAAAATCTTGAGCTTGGGACTGATTAATAAGCCATTAGTGCTACAGAACTCTATTGGTCCCATTTTTCTTATATTTTAAATCTACAACTTGTGTTTATGTACCTTAAAACTGCTCTTAATATCCTTTAACTTGTATAACTCACACTTAACAGCATTTATAACACTTTCTTAGACCCTCAAATATTTCTTTTATAATTTGCACTTTTTCAACATTTAAACACTTTCTCAGACCCTCAAATACTCTAGATTCACATAACTTAAACTCTCATATCCTCAGACCTAATATAAACTACATTTTTTCAGTTATTCACCAAGAGACACAGACAGTTGAATACTGAGTGCAGTCATTCAAAAGAAGGATTAACAGGAAGTTACACTGAAAACTGTTTACCATTTAAAATGAAGCCAATGAGCTGGACAAGCCTGTTTGCCAATTTTAATAAGAGAAGAGACCTAATACCTAGTAGTTTTAACTAGCTAATAAAATGACTAATGTACTAACAGTGGATCTAATTGTCCTCTAGCTGTCAAGCTACCATCTTCTTAGCCTTCAATGTAATCAGAGACCTTAGAAGGTTAAATTGTAACCTAGACAATTTTATGGACCAATCAAAATGACTAGCCATATCCTAGTACCTAGAGAGTTGTCTTAGTTGTCTCCAGTGATAACATAGCACCATGGGCAGAGACAGCCTGGCCATCAGGCACAGAGGCACAGAAGATACGAGGCTCTTTCTTGGGAAGGAGAACATAGAAGAGATTGACCTCACCTCGTATTCAGAAATATGAGACAATAACTCTCCAGATGTCCAGCTTGTTGTCCACAGTAAATACTAGGCCTAGCAGCAGATGAAGCATTGGGGCATTTTTTCCCAGTGGTTAGAATACCACAACCCAGGGTTGGAGTTGTCTGCCATGTCAAATCTTCTCAGAGACCTTGGGGTTACTACTAAGGTGTAGGACTCTCTGTAATAATTACTTTAAATATATTTAATGCCATATTCAGAAAACCTCTGACAAACTTGAGGGTCAGCATACCAGTGCTCAATTCTCGTCTGTCTTCAACTATCTGCTCTAAACTATATCTTACAAACATAAAACACAATGTTATAATCTATAATTTGCAGAAAATCTCTAGAGGACCACATCTGTCTAATTTTAGTATATCTGAATTATTTGTTTTTAGCTAAGATATTGGCTTATTATTTTAGAAAACACCTGTGATTAACTGAAGTAGTACCTAACAAAACCATAAGCATTTGTTATCCTAAACAGTTTGGGAGAGAACTTTTTAAAAGGACTGGATCTGCACATAGCATTTTTAAGAATTCCATAGACATACTATCTTAAAATATTTGATACATAATATGCTGTATTCAAAACATAACATGAGTTTGTGTTAATATACAAAGATTTGGGCAACCATAAACAATATACCCCACATAGGAAATGAGTCATCATTCCCTTGGGATTATTTCATTAACTATCAGGCAACTAATTCACTGATGTAGCTGACCATAATCTGCATCAGTTATTAGTATAACTTTAAATATATCTGTGAACTAACATTAAAGCAAAACTTTTAATCATAGATGCAGTCCATTGAGGGACTGTAAATCTTGCCGATTCTGCCACATTTCATCAAGACTGAACATTAAAAGCTAGCTTAAAGGACAGAGATTTCCCTTGGTGCTAAGAAAGTCAACTGAATATAATTGGCAGCCTTCAGTACAGAAGCTTGAGTCTCCCACAATGAAAATGGCTGCTAGTCATGTGACTTCCCTTAGCCAAGATAGTGGCAAAGCTATGGCAAGATGGCTCCCAGCCAAGTGACTGCCCTTATCTAAGATGACAGAGAGGTTATGGCACCACCCTTTTGTTACTGAATCAACATGACTGCCAGCCACATGTTGTTAGAGCCCATTGCAGGCAATGTAAAAACAAAGCCATATTCAGAAAATAAAGCCAAGCATAGTCTTAAGGCAGTGATTTCTACCTTTTTGAGAGTGAAGATAGAACATGATAACCATAAATTTAGAAGACAAAACCCAAATTTTAACAATATAAACAATTAAATATCTCTGAAATTAATATTTATTAAATGTATCTTCTAGTATTACACATTTCTAACATCTGCAATATAGCAGTCTTTAAATCTGAACTAACCTTTATAACAAGTAGAGAGTTTATTAGGACCAAGAGGCTCTAAAATTGTTGCCTTATAGCACATGGCTATCTTAAGATGGTGGAATCCTATGGAAGGCTACAGATCATATAGTTCACATGGTTATAATAACACATGTGTTACACACATGCACACACACACACACACACACATGGACATTATAAACAAAAGTTTGTACTTAAATTATAATCATCATACACAATAAACAAAGTATAAATCATTAGATAAGGGTTCAAAGTATAATTTTAACCTATATATCCTGGAGATACAGCTTTATTATCTTATTAAAGAAACATTGTTTTTAAATCTAATCTTTTATGTCTAGTTTTAAATACAGGACAAGAATTACATAAAAACCTTAATTTAAAAGTACTTTAGAGACCTGCTGACATAGACCACTTGAGGCTTAATGGCTCCAAGTCTAAAGTACAAGTTTAAGTTAACCTTTTTGTTACAGATGTTAAAGATTTTAACCATCTCCAATAACTAATAATTCATAACCAAGTTATATAGAACACAATACATTTGAACATTTAAATAAAACAAGTTAAATCAATGTATAGTGGTCAGATACATGAATACATTTAAGATAGACAAAACCTTCTTTACTTCCCTGATCTGTAATTTCAAGGGGAAAATTAATTGTTACCTGTTGAAACAATTGATGCAGTCAGGATCTGGGTCTTTCCAGTGGTGTCCCAGATCAGGTGACCAGAGTACCACACTTGGGAAGGCCAGGCTTGTGACCAGAGCGTAAACTGGAAAAATCTTTCACTGAGGCCAAGCAGCACCCACCCAAAAGCCCTAAAGTTCCTGTGTCCTCCTGGTGTTTGTTCAGCTGGAACAATGAGATATTTTAAAAGAAAAAGAAGGAGTAGGCAACCTTGGCAATCCTGCTTCACCCATTTCCAAATGCTGGATGCTCAGGTGTCTCGTACCAACAAGTAACCAATAGTCCCCATGTTTGTGGCAGAGGTTCCTGGAAGGCCCTCTGTGTTTGGAAGGGTCCCTTCACCCGGGATTCAGCAATAACCCAGTATTCAAGCAGGAAGTGGGAGGCACCAGGCTCAAGCAGCCACACCTGAGATCTGGCCCATATCTAGAAATGAGACAGTTACAAGCAAACAGAAGCACAAAGAGACCACACAAACAGTAATGTACTGGTCCAGTGCACAAAAAGAATAAAAATTCAGAATTGCAGACTGTCCCACAAACCAACCAGCTCTGTTACATCCCTCCAGAAACCAAACCAGAAGAAGTCTACCCTATAACCAGGCTGTCCTTGAAATGATTCAGAATTGAGTCTGGGGATATAGATGTGGTATATTTCATAGTGTGTGTCTTAGTCTTGTCCAAATAAATAAGAACAATTACCACAGATAACCAGACAAACTCAAAGGCAGACAACAAATTATACAATATGAGTGCAGGAGCGACTGGCTTCCTTTTACCCAGTCTACCAGACTGCCTTGGGAACCCAGCATAATACTCTTGGGGCAAACTATCACTACCTATTAGGACCCAGCATCCCACTTTTGGAACCCAGCATCACACTCTTGGGGCTCTCCATTCCCTTGTGGTCTAGGACATCCCCCAGACCCTCCCTAGCAGCTGTATCCTAGAATGTTTTCTTGGGTCTACCAGTGACCACACACAGCCACATTATCTGTAAGCTCCACACCTGCTAAGAGTTTACACTGCTTTCAGTGCTCAGCAGAGGACACAGAACAAGGACACAAGGATAGGCCACTTACAAATTTGGCCAAGACAATGCTTACCTGGGTTTAGGTCCTCAGGTTCGGTGTCCTGGGTATCTGAGGGATCCTGGTGAGTGTTCAAATATTGTACCCAGATTGAGAGACCACCCACCAAAAGACCACCATGACTCAATAACAATGCAATATACATGAGGATCTTTAATGAACTAGAGTCAGGCTGTGACTGGTTGCCAACACAGTGGTATCCACAAAAATCCTCGATCTCTGAGCTGTAAATTTATAGGATTCTATTGCCTCTAGTGCCCCAAAGCTGGGGGCGCCCTAGCCTGGCAATCATATATTGGCTGAATAATGTTAAAGAGATCTAATGTCTAAAGTGATAGGCTACAAAAAAAGTCACCAAAACTGCTCATTGCTTAGCTTTAATTGTTCTCTTTCTTCACTACTTTGTCCAGAGAAGTATCTGGTTTTTTTATTTTCTCTATCTCCAGTGGACAGGAAGGAATGTGGTCAAAACCTGTGTCTCTTATCATCTCTATCTCCAGTGGGCCAGATTACCTCATGTAGGCCTACTTCTTAACCTTTGTTCCAGTAACCCTGAAATTCAATTTTAGTTATTCTGGTATTTCAGAGCATCTGAGTGAAAATCCCAGAACCCTTAAAACAATCTAGGAGAGAAGAGAACATATACTTGTCATCCCAATAATTGTGAGAGAGGAGATAGTGGCAAACTGTTCCCTGTTGGCCATGTAACATAGCTTATTTGGAGAAATTCTAGGAAAAAGAGATTCCAGGTCTCAGAGAAAAAATGGAAGGCAATTGAGAAATGGCATCTGGAATTGTCTGCTGATTTATAAATAATATGGTTGCATTTGCATTCTTCACCCAATAATGGAGACTAGAAGAATCTACTGGCTCTGTATAGATTGAAAATAGTAGAGATAGAGTGATGCTGCAGCCCAGGAAGAAGAAAGAGGAGGGGAGTTAAGCAGAATTAGGAGTACATGAAGCTAGGGGAAATTACTAAAGGAGTGTCCTGGAAGTCAAGAACTAGAGAATCCAGCATTGATTTCGGTTCTCCCTCCTAGAGCCATGCAGTTTTGTCAGGGATAGCAATATTGCCAGCTTTGTCTTGAGTATTAATGAAACTATATTTCATGGCTTGGCAGTCCTACAGTCCATGCCTGAGAATATGGAGGTATATGGAGGAAAATGTAGGTGGACGAAAGGAAAATGGTGGTGCCTGTACAAACTTGAGGGAGGAAGAAATGAAATGGGCAGCACTGCTGGGTCCCATTTAATGTACCAAATGTGCATCATTGCTTACTTCTTTTTGGAGAAGAATTTGGTGTCACATTCACAATGGGGAAGTAAATACCTGATAATAACCCTGTAGGGTATCTAAGGGAATGGAAGCCTGTAAAAAGACCTTTGTTTGCATGGATGAAAAAAAATAGGTTCCTTTGTGTTCATTCTGGGACAACTGGTGGGACAATCTGAATCACGCTTAAGAGTAAATTTCAGAGAGGAGCCTGCCTAGTGTGAGAGCTGTTTACCAAGTGGATTGCTGAAAGCCTTGGTAGATGTCTTTGTTTTGTTTTTCTACAGGTAGACCAGCAACTCTTCAGCTATAACTTCTCCCCCGAAACTGAGTTCCTGACAGTGAGGTCACTCATCCTAGGCAAAGTCACAGGTTTGCTTTGTGCTTTATACTCTCAATGGGTCCTGTTAAAAGTAACGGGTTTGTGGTCGCTCTTGGTGTGTTCAGTGAATCAGAACTGAAGACAGTGTTCCCATCTGTGGTCTTGATGCAGGTTTTGAAACTAAGGCACACATATAGCAATGTTGCAGAATGTCCTGCATGTCTGCTTTATTACTTGGTTAGTTCATGGTTAATGGGTGGTTATTTCTGGTTATGACTTTGTTGGTTAACTGTTAGTAATACAAGGAGAAAGGTAAATTAATCAGGAAAAAAGGAAAATACATTTTAGTTTAAATTTCACAATTACAATTTTTAGGTAGACAACTTTTTACTGTAACTTCCTTAGTTTTGAACTAAAGGAATGAGGAAGGAAGCTTAGATGCAGAATGAGGATTGGACCTCACATTACAAGGACACATTCGCCTCCTCTTTTCATGCAGTTTTGTGAATTTCACTGTTTAAAATATTTATTACCAATACAACACTGACATTTTTACACTTTCCTGAAGAACGAGGTATCTTAAATAATATGTGATCTTTAACAATCCCATTTAGTGCCACAGACCACTAGCTCAATCAGGGATAGGTTCTTGGGATTGGAGGTTCATGGAGCACAGGTAAATAGACATAAGGTGAAGTGACAAAGAGAGGTGACTCAAGTTTGAGTTTCCATCTGAGTGTATTTTTCAGTCAAACAGTCTAGCATTATATACATTTTTGGAGAGCAGGGGGGTTTTTTGGTTACATTTTCTGACCGCATTTTCTCAAAGAGAAGTCAGTGAGCAATCAAGCGTACATGGTACAGGTACAGAATGTGAAGTTATTGTGTTGTCATATTTTGAATTACGACATTGAATTGAAATAATACAAGGTGCAGAGTACATAGTGAAAAGATGTCATCACTTTTAAGTTATTGGCTTAGTATCAATAAGTATGTGTTCTCTTTTTTAAAATATATTTTATTAATTTATTCTTATTACATCTCAATTGTTATCCCACCCCTTGTATCCTCCTATTCCTCCCTCCCTCTCATTTTATCCTTATGCCCCTCCCCTATGACTGTGACTGAGGAGGACCTCCTCCCCCTGTAAATGCTCATAGGGTGTCAAGTCTCTTCTTGGTAGTCTGCTATCCTTCCTCTGAGTGCCACGAGGCCTCCTCATCCAGGGCACATGGTCAAATATGGAGCACCAGAGTTCAGGTGAAAGTCAGACCCCACTCTCCACTCAACTGTGAAGAATGCCCTGTCCATTGACTATATCTGGGTAGGGGTTCGAAGTTTACTGCACATATTAAGAAGAACATTATGATGGGCAGATCTGGGACCAGGGGACCTGCTCAAACTATGACACCAGCCAAAGACAATATGTGCTATATGTGTTCTTTTTGTCCAGGGCCAACGTGCTTTCCCTGATGAAACTTTTATTCTAAGAAAACTAGTGCCCAGCACCTGTGTGTCAGGACATTTTTTCTCTATTCTATTTTTCTTGTTCCACTACCTGGAATCTTTTGAAATACTCCATTTCTTTGTATGCATAGTATTACTTATCAACTAATGATTAATTTCTCGTCATGTTTCTTTTAATAAGTGGAAGTGAAGAAGAACTACTTTGGCCATGGACAATCCCTGGCTGGAGTCCCAGGCCAGGGTCTCATAGCAACCATTGCTGTTTGAGGAGTTCCAATTTTGGAGTGAAATGCACTTAGAGTTAGAGAGAATAGCTCCAGCAAAGAGAGTTTTGAAACTGCAGTTTCTCTGTTGATGGGAATATCAACCCCAGTCCATGAGACTCTCCCCTCTTAGGGGCTCTTAGCCTAAAAGGGATCTTAGTCTTAGGCCTGTGTTATTTTTGTCACACAGACTCTACTGGAGAAGGGTGACATTTTAGAGAATAATATGTCTAAAACAAATGGACACCACATGCCTTTGCTTTGGTCACAATTTATGTCTTAGTTTTTCTCATCCTTTCAATATTTTTTTTCTTTTAAAATCCTTGATTGATTAAATAAACAGAACAAACTAATTGGTGATGAAGCTATAATATATAAATGCTATAAATTCAGGTTTCTTAGAAGAAGCACAGCAGGGGGGACATAAAGAGGAAAGCAAGCTGCATGTTGGGGGAAGGGAAGGATAGATAATAGGGAGGTGTGGCAAAAGAGGGTACCTGGAACCAAAATGTCTTGTTTAAATAGTGAATCTCTGGGAGAGGGGAAGTCCTGCTCCTAGGAAGAGGAAAGGCCATGCCAGCCACGCACAGCAACAGGACCTAACATCCCAGCCTTTTATTGATAATAAATGGAAACGGGGAACAGAAACATGGTCTTTTGACTGATTCAAGCTGACAATAGGATGACAACAGGTCAAAAGGCTGAAATGTTGGCCATGTTTGCAAAGAGCAGACTATTTTTTTGCTGTTCATGAGCTGGAGACCATCTATAGCTAAGAAACTGTAGGTTAAGATGATACAGTTGTGAAGTTTGTGCTAGAGAACCTGAGTTCTGGAGGCAGCACTTGGCAGTATGCTGGAACATACATACATATATTAGGAGCATATAATAAAGTTAAGGAGTTTACGTTTGACACTTCTAGGCCCATGGTCTTGGTAGTTGGGTGAGGGTAGATGCAAAACTGTGGAATGGGGGAGGAATCCCACCCTCTGAAATACTTATCTTGAGTGTGACCTGTGAATTTTAGTGGTTCTCCTGAAGCTTACAAATGAGACAAATTGGCTTGGATACAATTTAAAACCAGATTAATGTTAAAGCTGTAAAAAGGTCTAAATACAACAGTAGCATACTTATGGAAGAGTTTTAAATGTACCTTAAATCACTCTCTTATTACCAACTTTAAGAGACCTTCTCATGCTCAAACACTTCTTTGATCCTTAGTTTTATATTTAATAATTAGATAATGATAGATACAAGGCACCAGGTATTATATTATACAGAGTTCATTAAATGAGCATCGGGGGAGAAGGAAAGCGGGGAAGGGCAGAGAAAGAGATAGAGCCAGGGACAGTAAGAAGAGTAAGAGGGAGAGGAAAGGTAAGAGGGAGTGGGTAGAGAGAGAGAGAGAGGGTAGAGAGAGAGACCACGGGTAGAATCTGTCCTTTTACTTGGCCTGGGCAGGGTCATACCCCTGTGGCAAATATGCAGTGATATCACAGGTAGGCAGACTGAAGCAGAATGCTAACATTCCTACCTTTTCCTATAATTAAAAATTAGGATGGCCTCCCCTCTGTCCCAGTTTCCTGGTAAGTGAAGGCTTTCTTGGGACATGTCCATTGGGCTAGTATGCAGATATAAGTGAGTATATACCATTTGAGTCTTTCTGCTTCTGGGTTAACTCACTCATTATGATCATTTCTAGCTCAATCCATTTATCCACAACTTTCGGGAATTCCTTGTTTTTAATAGCTGAGTAGTATTCCTTAGTGTATAGATGAGAGAACCATGTGAGAATAGCAATGTAGAAGGATCCAGTGGGTCCTAGAAACCTACAAGTAGAACATTATGATAGCCAGATTTGGACCAAGGGTCCCACTCAAACTAAGGCACCAGCCAAGGACAATACAGGCGGTAAACCCTTACCCAGATCTTGCCAATGGACAGAAAAGTCTCCACACTTGAGTGGAGAGTGGGATATGACTTTCTCACGTACTCTGGTGCCTCACATTTGACCATGTCCCCTGGATGGGGAGACCTGGTGGCACTCAGAGGAAGGACAGCAGGTCACCAAGAAGAGACTTGATACCCTATGAGCATATACAGGGGGAGGTAATCCCTCTGAGGAACAGTCATAGGGGAGGGGAATAAGGGGAAAATAGGAAATGGGAGGGAGGGAAGAATGGGAGGATACAAGGGATGGGATAACCATAGTGATGTAACAAGAATAAATTAATAAAAAAAAATAAAAAAAATTAGGAACTTTGTTTTCATATAATGAAAGTTAAAGTGTATAAGTGTAGGTTCATTTGAAGCAGCTTTTGGCTGCCATATAAGGGAAAAGAGGGGAAAAAAAGCAAAAGCAACAAAATGTCCAGATTATATAGTGAAGGAGAAGGAAAGGTTTTGTCTTGAAAGTTTAAGGTAGAAGGCAGGCTATGTCAGCAGTGTGTTGCATCAAATAGGGACCAAGGTGTACTAGGGGAACCTGGAGCTATTGATTCCAGTTGTGGAGCACACTATTCCAGCCTTTTGCAAATGGATGATGCAACATGTAATCATTTTATCTTCTTCCTGCTGATAGTAGGGTGGTGATAGGGGGTTTAAAAGGCTGAAATGTTGGCAAAGGTTCTGAAAGAACAGGCTGCTGATTTTTTGTCCAAGGTCTGAGAACATTTGCAGCTGGGAATGTCAATACAAGTCCAGCTAGTTGGAAAAATGCAAGGCCAGCTAGCATGATATCTGAAGTTGGATTGGAGCACTTGTGGATATCTGTTTTGATGATGGCTCAGATGTAGGAAGTCTGCCAGCATACTGGAATGTATATGTGTGCAGAAGATAAATTTAGTAGGTAAGGGAGAAAATTCCCTTTAGGTATACATTTGAAACTCTTTGGAGAGAAAAAAAAAAAAAAACCGCATGAGACAATGTTGACAATGTTGTTAAAGTGCTGAGAGAGCAAAGAAAAGATCTGGATATGGGAACTTCCTTCCATTTTACCCAATTGCTAGCAGTGCTTAAAAGGCTTTAGTTTTGGGTCTACCTAGGATTTGCAGAGGCATAAAGCTTAGAAGCCCATATTGTGGGTGTAGGTATTTAAAATTCTCATAAGTCATGCCAGAGGAGGCTAGAGAAACAGCCAATGTGTTGTTCAGCAGCAGAAGAAGAAGAAGTAGAAGTAGAAACAGAAACAGCAGTAGCAGAAGTAGCAGCTTTGTCCAGTGAAAAAAGTCCTAGCTAGAGATTAGCAAGAGGAAACAGCCAGTCATGCAGATTGGGGTTGCCAACTGGTCTTGGGTGCAGAAAGGTGACAATCAGGTAGTTAGGTGAGTGTGCTAAACTCAGGTTATCTGAGTTTATCCCTGCAACCCTAGTTAAGAAACAGAGTCCAGAGTCGATACAAAAGCAAATGAATTTATTAAGCTGATGTGTTGGGTTCTACCAAGCTCTGTGGAGATGGAAGACACCATTCTGCAAAAGTTGTGGATCACTATAACATGTATATAAGCGGAACTTAACTGCAAGGTTAATTAATGAATGAGAGGCTAACAATAGGTCACTGAGGTAGTGAATTTTAAGTAGGATGAGGTAAGTGCAGTAAATTATAAGTAGGGTGAGGTAGGGGCAGTAAATTCTGAGGGCAGGGAGAATTTTTAACCGGTCCTCAGTTTATCTCACATTGCTCAGCTAACAACAGGATGGCTATTTCAAAGCTACCTAGAATCTTACATTTTGCCTCTCTTTGTTGTAACTATTCAAATCTTGCAATAGTCTGATTACAGTTCATGCTCTGCTAGGGTGGCTTCATTGCCTAGAAAAGCATATTGTTGTCTTAGCATCATTATTTGAACAATATTTACTCTCTCCCAGATGAAAATAAGCAATTTATTTAGAATACAGAGGCCAAAGGTTAGACGGATCATGAGGATGAGGAGGGGGCCTGGGAGGGTGGAAATTAGAGTGGTAAGCCAGGGAGATGAATTGTACCAAGATTCAAACCACCCCTGATTGGCTTCTTGCTCTCATTTGCATTTGGCTAGGCCCTCTCAGACCTTAGCCATAGAGTCCTTTATGACTCCAGAATGGTCAACATAAAAGCAACATTCTTCTTTAAGGGCTATGAAGAGACCCTCCCCCTTGTTGTAAGAAAAGTAAATCTAGACCCCTCCTGTTTTGTAACACCACTTCAGATAGGGAGGAAAGGGATTCAAAGAGATTGTATTCATCATCTACTCTGAGAGTGAGCACATGGATTGGCTCACCAATGGGTCCTTGGATTTGGGGCCCTCCTTGCAGGAAATGGATATGAGCCCCAATCTTGGTGAGGAGATCTCGCAGCAATAGCAGGTAGAAGCAGTCTGGAATTACCATAAATGAATGGGATACTTGTCCCCTTCCAAGATATCCTGTTTTTCTGGTAGTCCATGACTACTATTTGGTTCCTGTGCCTCTCTGGACCCAACACTTTTTATTTGACATTTTACCTTCCCTTGTCAGAAGGACTGAGTGTTGGGCCACAGTGTCTACCAGGAAGGAAACAGGTTTCTGCTCCACAGTGAGAATTACCCTGGGTTTGGGAAGGGGCTCCAAACCCTGTCCTCCCTAATCACTATCATCTTCTAGGGTTAATACCTCGCCTTGAAATATGAGTGGGATTTCTCTCTTGGAGGGAACTGATGCCCAGGTTGTTCGATCCTATTCAGGCATTCTTTGGCCCAGTGTCCCTCTTCCTTGTAGTAGGCACATTGGTTTTTCGGCAGTTGGGGCTGAGCTTTTTCATCTCCCCATCTTTGCTCAACTTTGTCTTTAACTACTGCTGCCAATATGCATTGCAGATTTCGATCTTGTCTTTCTCTCCTGTTGTCATGTTCCTCTCTTTCTCTGTCCTTCATTTATTTCTTCTCTTCCTCTGTCTCCCTATTATTTTATATCTTTTCTGTTACCTGGACAATGTCTTTGAGGCATTTGTCCTGGATACCTTCTAATCTTTGTAGCTTTCTCTTAATGTCCTTTCTAGCCTGCTCTACATATGCCATCATGACTATAGCTTTATTTTCTTGTTTACTTGTGCAATAAGGAGTGAACTGTTTGAATGCTTCCATTAACCTTTCTAAAGAGGCTGTGGGAGACTCATTTTTGCCCTTACACACCTCTATTACCTTGGTCAAAATGGTGGGCTTTCTTGAGGCACCTTTGAGACCAGCCAACAGAGCCTGGAGATAGACTTTTAGATTCTCCCTAACTGTACCCGTGTTAGGGTTCTAATCAGGGTGGTGCAGGGAAAAACCCTAGTCAGTGTCAGTTTGGAGTTGCATAGGCTGCTCATTGGCTCCTAGGATATTCTTGCAGGCCTCTAACAGGATTCTTTCTTGCTCTTCAGTTGTAAACAGAATTTATAGGATCTGCTGACAATCATTCCAAGTAGGCTGGTGGGTAAAGAGAATAGACTTAAATAGATTAGTTAAGCCAGTAGGATTCTCAGAGAATGGGCCATAATGGGCTTTCCAGTTATACAGGTCCATGGACAAGAAAGTCCAGTACTAGAGGAATTGATGGCAATCTTCATCAGTAAGGCCTACTGCTCTCAGTAGCAGAGTAATAAGATTGGGTTCAGAAGGAACCCAATTAAATCAAGTCTCTATGGCTGGTCCAACAGAAGAAATAAGTTAGTGGAGGTGAGGGTAATGTTTAGAGACAGATTCAGTAGACATTGAATCAGGGAATTGAGGGGAAGGGGGTGCACTGGGTAAAGACATAGGGGAAGGATAAAGAGGAAGGGGACTAAGGGGAATGGGGGCACTGGGTAAGGATGGAGAAGAAGGGGATGGAGGAAGGGAGCCAAGGGGAGGGGTAACAGGCTGCCAAGGGAGAAAAAAGAGGGGAATGATTGACCTCCCAGATGCGGGGTGGGCAGATCTAGATGAAGCAGGTCATTTGTGACAGGATCTTCTTGGATGACATGCAATGACAGCCTCTGGCTGTGAGATGGTTCTGGCACTGCAGATTCTGGAGGCTCACGTAAGGCAAGAATCTGTGGAACAGGGTTAGGGAAGAATGGGCATACCCAAGTTGTGGGGTCCGTAATGAACTCATTCCAGTCAGTGATGTAAGGTACCTGGTCAGGCTGTCCAGATGAGTCCAGTCAAAAAACAGTCTTTCTTATTGCCATAGAGGAAGAGAGACAAAAAGTCCCTGTGGCTGGCCCCATATGTGGGTCATTTTGAAGAGCAACACATAATCATCCTGCCTTTTTTAACAAACAAAGATAGGTTGTGAGACCTAGTTCATACATCAGTCCAGTGGTCAATCGTGATCATCAAAGTCATCTCAGCCTGCCCCATACCAGTGTTTGTCAACAGTCAGTCCAACAGAAGCATGATGACAGAAAGATAGACAAAATCACACATGAGCCAATGTTTCGGCCAAGGACGCAGCAGAAAAAGGCTACACAAGCTGATGTCCTTGCCACTGATGCAGCTGACTACACAAGCTGATGCCCTTGCTACAGACGCACCAGAAACAGGAGGCAGGGTGAACCACAGACAAGCCACACTCCCACCAACGACATGGCTTGGTCATGCAAGCAGAGTCTGGAATCTTCTTGGGCAAGAGCAAAGCACTTGTGCACAGTTTGGAGAGGGGTTATTTCACCCTGCTCCTAGGACTTACAAAGTGTCCTCAAAGTCCACTCATATGGAGACACTATTCCCAGGCAGGACCAGCTCTCACTGGGGACCCCGCCTTTTGTGAGGATACCGAGTGCAACTCACATGCTTCCTCAGTCCAGGTGGAGACATGTATACTGTCCCCTTAACCTAGGCAATGTGGTTCCATACGTTGCTTCCTCAGCCCAGACTGATTTTTCAAGAACAAGATTCAGAGTAAAGGAGAAGTGACAGCATTATACAGACAAGAAACCAGACACGCTGCAGCGGTACCTGTTTTTCTTTATTCCTCGACTGGAGTCTGGTCCTCAAGAGTCCTCACATCTCACAGGACCTCCAAATGCTAAACTCAGGTAGTCTGAGTTTACCCTGGAAGGCCAATAGAGACAGAGTCCAGAGTTGATGCAAAAGCAAAGGAATTTATTAAGCCAAAGCACCGGGGTCCACCAAACTCCATGGACATGAAAGACCCCATTCTGCAGAAGTCATGGATTAATATACCAAGGACAGTACTGGAACTTAACTGCAAAGGTTAATTAATGAGTCATAGGCTAACAATAGGTGACTGAGGTAGTAAATTCTAAGGAGCATGAGGTAAGGGAATCCAATTCTAAGTAGGGTGAGGTAGGGGCAGTAAATTCCGAGGACAGGGAGAACTTTTAACTTCCCCTTCCCAGTTTATCTTACGTTGCTCAGCTAACAATGTGATGGCTATTTCCAAGCTACTTGGAATCTTATAAGCGGAATCACAAAACCAGGGTAAAGGAGAGGGTATCCCACCCTTAGAGATAGGCCATAGATGAGAAACTTAGGTTTGGGATTGACAGTATTTATCTGGATTCCATTTGACCTGAAAGATGGATTTCCTGTAGCTTACAAGAATTCTTTTATGTTCATAAAGGGAGATGAATTTACCATCATCACTGTTTGAAATCTGCAGTGAAATACACATTGCTAAACATGTATATATAGTAGCAAAAGGCTGTAGACATACAGCATAGCAGAAACTTGGGAAATGAACTTTGTGTTAAGGCATATTCTTAAAATACCATCTTGGAAATTTTTGACAATAGGTGAAATTGACAGTTAAAGTTTGGTCTCCTGCATATGAAGAGGGCTGAGAAGTTACCTGAAGCCTCCCATGATAGAAGCTGGCTATGTGACTATGTAACCTGAGTATGAGTTTAAAATGGACCTGTAGCATTACAGCTTCACTGTTTTGCAAGGCTGCTGAATTTAAAACCCTTTATTCTGCCACATCAAGGAGTTTGAAGGATGGAAATTTCTAAAACTCTTTTGCCGTTTGAATCTCCAGTGGCTTGGCACAGAGAAAAAGCCTGCATATGAACATTCCGATATCCATAGCCCAAAATTACTGATAGGCTAGGCTGTGAGACCAGAGTCCCATTCTGGTTGAGCAGCTGTGAGATGTGTCTCTTTTTGCCTGCATCTGAAACAGGTCTCTGGCAGAGATGGCTCAGGCTGTATCCTGGTGGGAAGGGGTATTGAAGACCACTGCTTATCCTTAGGGGTAGAGAAAGAAAGAATGAGAGGAAGGAGAGAGAAAGAGAGAGAGAGAGAGAGAGAGAGAGAGAGAGAGAGAGAGAGAGAGACCACGAGGAGGGTTTATTCTTTTATATGGCCATAGGAAGGGCCACAGCCCCATGAAGGTAAGCATTGACATCACAAGTAGGTGCACTGAAGCAGAATGCTAACATGTTATGATTAATAATTAAGGCAGGAAGATAAGGTGATAAGGTAAATAAGGTACCAGGCAGCAGATATTATGTTGTAGAGGAGTTTATTAAGTGAGTATGGGGGGAGAAGGAAAAGGGGGAAGGGTACACCCAGAGAGAAAGGAGAAGAGGGAGAGAGAAGGTTGGAGAACAGTGCAGGTAGAGGGGCTAGAGAGAGAGATAGAAAGAGTGAGAGGAACGAGAGAGAGAGAGAGAGAGAGAGAGAGAGAGAGAGAGAGAGAGAGAG
>OU015747.1:62954866-62965347 GCA_907169655.1 Acomys percivali
AGAGAGAGAGAGAGAGAGAGAGAGAGAGAGAGAGAGAGAGAGAGAGAAAGGGAGAGAATATGGGTACATGCCATTGAGCCCTTGGTTTATGAGGCTAAACTCTTTTCAGGCTTACTAGGTTTGTGTGGCAAGTCCTTTACCTATGGAGCCATCTTTCACCCCAGTTTTTATTTTCTTTTAATCTTTAAATATTTTAGTCCCTTCAGGTGTGTTTAGTTAACAAAATATGTAATTCATATTAATTTATTATTTTTTTCTAAAATTCTATTGTTTGGCCAACAAAACTATTAATTAAGAAAGCCTGTGGTCCTTGCTCATTTCCCCTTGGCTTCTAAGTGTTTGTAACACATATTGATAATAATTACTGAACATTTTGTCTTTGTCAGTTTTCTCTGGGAATCCATTTCTGTTACTAGCTCTGTGTGTGCTGTGTCTGAGTGTATAGTGATGTGTGCACATATACGTGCTACACAGACATTCACAACTAATTTTAGAGAACCTGGGATCAGAAAATGGAGTACTTGCCTTTTGATTCAGTTTGCATTTGTTCTACCAGGTGTCACATGGAGATACTTATTAGGATAATTTCAGTCTCTCAGTTTTTTTTTAAATTAACTTTTTATTAACTCATTCATTTTGCATCTCAATAGTTATCCCAATCCTTGTATCCTCCCATTCTTCCCTCCCTCCTGCTTTCCTCTAACTCCCCTCCCCTATGACTGTGACTGAGAGGGACTTCCTCCCCCTGTATATGCTCATTGGGTATCAGGTCTCTCCCTGTAGCCTGCTATCCTTCCTCAGTGCTGGGGTTATAGATACATTTCCTTAGGCCAGTGGTTTTCATCCTGTGGATTAAGACCCTCAATGGGGTCACATATAAGATATTTTGCAGCAGCAAAATTATAGTTATGAATTAGCAACAAAGCAATTTTATATTTGGAGTTTACCACAATAGGAGGAACTGATTTAAATGGCCCAGCACTAGAAAGCTCCAGATTTTCTTCTATTCAGTAATCAAACACAAGTCCTCATGCTTTCAAGATTACTGACTCAGCTATCAGCCCAGCCAAAATTCAGATAAACCATGTATGTGTAATAGAAGCTAAGAGGACATTCTCTTCTAAAGTCCTTTGAGAAACTTTGCTGTCAGACATGAGGCTCATAGGACCCTTAATCTATGTAAATCACACCAACAATGGCATGAATACAATGAAGAGTAAATCAAGACAGCAGTAAGTGTTTGAGGGTCATAATGCCCTCTGTGTTATCTGGGGTCAGGAAGGAGTGGACTGGGTTATAGTTAAGTAGAGAATTTGATAAACTTACCTAGTGTTCTAAGAATAAAAAAAATCTTCCTGAAGCCAGATGACCTTCCTCCACATCAAAAATGGTGTTAGGATAATTATTTAGTGTCACCATAAAGCTGAAGTTTGTGGCCTGTAAATGCTGTTTAGCAGAAAACAAAGGGAGCTATATAGGTAGTGTGCTCATGACTGAAGAGACACCAGTAACATGTAGCCATTAGAGAACTGAGGAAGGTGGGGCAGGTGGTTCAGTAAGATCTCTATCCATCAAGTCGAATGACCTGTGTTTAATTCCCAAGAACCCACTTAATGGAAGAGAACTGAGTCTTGAATTTTTTTTCATGATTTCAATGCATTTGCCATGGCAATATGTCCCCTCTTCCCCAAATAAATAAATAAATTTAATTTTAAAGCAAACCAAAATGAAAGAGAGCAGAGGAATGGAGGCCAAGCTTCACAACAGCACCAACATGGAGATAACAAGAAGAGTTCAGGCAGAAGTGGTAATAGGAGGGTGAAATTGAGAGGCAATGATGGAGAGGGCTACAATCAAGATATAAAGTGAACAAATTTAAAAAAAAAACCTGAGGTGGGTTGGCAAGATTGCTTGTTGGGCAAAAGTCCCTGGCACCAAACCTGACAATGAGTTTGATCTCTAGGACCCAAATGGTGGGAAGGGAAAACTAACTTCCCCATATTGTTTTTTAACTTACGTATGTTTACTGAAGCATACAGGTATACTTATCACACAATAAAACTGAGGTATGTTGTCTCTCCATGAGTACAGATGCTTTTTATGGCAAGTGATAAGATACTGCTGAGTTTTGTTTTTCATTATTCACTGTCATTTTGCTTATCTCCAAACATTTTGCTTGGTTATAGCAAATATTATATTACTGACATTAAGAGGAAAATAATGTTAAGGACTGACACAGTAACTCAGCAAATAAAGTGATTGTTTTGAATGGGAGCCCCAGAACTCATGTAGAAAATGCCAGATATGGTGGAATGCACTTTAAATCCCAGTACTGGGGAAGAAGAGTGGATGCCTACAGCTGTCAGGACATCCAGTCTAGCATACTTGGTGTGCCCCTAGGTAATAGTAAACTCTGAAAGAAAAAAAAAAACAACAATTAAATAAAGAGAGAGGTGTGTAAAGTGCCTGGGGGATGTCAGCTAGGGATGTCTCTGGTACACGCACACACACACACACACACACACACACACACACACTTATATATTCACATGCACAACCATGCACCTACACACACACACACACACACACACACACACAAGAAAGCTAGAGTGATATTTCACAAAGGGGGAGATAAACATATTTAGGGAAGTAAGCCATTTCAACAAAGCCATCTTTTTCTGGAGATGCCTCAGAAACTCTCATAGGACAGTCATCAGAATCAGCTCACCTGGGTGTGTCCAAGCCCTTGTTTTACTTCATCCTGTCATAGGAGCGACTATATCTCAGAATTAAAAAATCTTTTCATTTTTAAAGTCAGACCAATCACAAACCCATAACAACTAGAACATTACATTTGGTGGAGACTTTTCTGGGTGGAGATTTAGCCCAGGGCCTCCACCAGATAGGAAAATGCTGGATTTCTTAGACTACTACTAGGTCAAGTCTGTACTAATCTAGTTCCCCTGGAAGTCAGAATTAAAGGATTTTTACTACTGTTTTCTAAAGAAGTGACTTCTTCATGATCTACAAATGTAGGGAGAAAACACTTTAAAATATGGAAATATATTTTATGTTAATGCCTTGTTTGTGTCACATGGAAATAACCATAACTATATAATTGTAAATTGGCATAAATATGGCATTCACATGCTAATGGCTATCTGTCTTTCCTGCTAACCCTCTCCTGCTCAGTGATGTGGTAGCTCAAACCTAAACACAGCAGAGACATTCTTGCTGAAGGCCAATGTGCTATATATTTATTTGCTCAGGTAGCTCCTTGCGTGTACTTGACCATAAAAATCCTCAGAAGAATAAGATACATTCCATCTCACCCTGTATGCAACCATAAAACCTGGAAATCACAGAGAAATGTGTGATAACTTGCTTTTGACCTGGTAAGCTGAAGGAAGTTCTAAAGGGGCCTTTTAAAGAGCAGGGCTGTTTAGGAGTTCTTCCTTTTCTTTTTCATGTCTGTAGCCTCTTCCTCAGCAGTACAGTAAAGCTGACTGAGAATCCTGAATGCTTCATGTATCTTACAGAGAATGACTAAGAGGACATTTGCACAGTTAATGAAAAATGTATCTCTACCAGTACTCATTTTGAAGACTATAATTTCATTTTGACAGTGTCCACAGTTGAGCTTTTCTTATGATTCATTTCTGGTGAAGTCAACATTAAACCGAGAAACAAAATTACAAGATGGATGATTAATGGCATGTATGATGTTATGAGCATGTGTGTATGTTTGTTATTTGTATGGATACTTTTGCATATGTGCCTGCCACAGATGTGTGTGGAGGTCAGAGGACAATCTTGTGTGTTGGTCCCTGTTTTCTGCCTCCTTAGGGAAGAGCTTCTTGCTCAGCACTAAATACAGCAGTGTAGCTGGCTAGAAATCTTGCTAGCATCATCCTCTAATTCCTTCCTGTCTTTAGGAGGAACACTGCAATTTCAAGCTCCTGTTCCCACCCCACCCACATCTTGGTGGTCTGAATGTGAATGCCCCCATACGCTTATATGTTTGAACTTTAGTCAACAATATGTGGACCTGTTTGGGCCATGTGGCATTACTGGGGGAGGTGTGACAATGGGGGTAGGTCTTGTGGTTTCAAAAGCCCACACCATTTCTAGTAGCTCTGTAGCTGCTGAGTAGATGACTCAACATTTAAGTTTTTACCTACTGCTCCAGCACTATTCCTACCATGCTGATGGTACTATCCCACCAGGATGGCTAGGGATACACTCTTTGAAACCATAAGCATATTCCAAAATTGAATGATTTATTTTACTGGTTGCCTTGGTTATGGTGTCTCATCACAGCTATACAAAAGGAACTCTCTCAACTACATATCTTTGAAACAGGAAATATTATGTCTGATAAGGCAGTGAGATGATCTTTTCAGGGATCTATGGGATGTGAGAAGGAATAATTAACCCTTATTCAAAAACAAGACAGAAGAAATGGGTTGCAGCTTTAAGAAGAACTGGGAGTTGTCGGTAATCTTAGCCCTGGGATGTCTTCATCACTAGTCAAGCTGAAAAAACGATATTTGAGAGACTTTGAAATTTCTTTGTTTTTCTTTTCTCTCTTTTTAAAATGTGCTGTGTGTGCTTGAATGCATGCCTGCCTATCAGCTCCTGCCCTGCCCCGCTCCACCTTGTTCATGTGTGTGTGCAGATGTACTTGTTGGGCTGGGAGTTTACTTCAGAAGTTCACCTCAATTAATCTCCATCTTAATCATTGAGGCAAAGTTCCTCTGTCAAAACGATAGCTCACCTATATAGCTGCTCTTTCTATCCAGCCTGCTCTAGAAATCTTGTCTCCCACTTCTGACCCTGGAATTAAAGAGAAGGTTGTCACATGAGTACCCAGCATTTATCTGAGTTCCATAGATCCATAAGTTCTATTCTTATGTTTTTATAGCAAGTTGGGACCACTTTTCTAGTCCCAGAGAGACTGCCTATCTTTTAAATAGGTATGTGTATTTTCTTTGGAGCAAGTGTCTTAGATACGTTTCTATCGCTATGAAAAATCACCCTAACTCAAGGCATGAAACTCAAATCCAAGTGATTAAATACCTCAACGTAAATATTAAATATTAAATATTAAATCTATTAGAAGAGAAAGTAGGGAAGAGCCTTGGACTCATTGGTATAGGAGACAAGTTCATGAACGGAACACCAACAGCTTCAGGCTCTAAGATCAACAATTAATAAATGGGACCTAATGAAACTGAAAGGCTTCTGTAAGGCAAAGAAAGAACTCTATCCATAGAACAAAACAGTAGCATACAAATTGCAAAAAAGATCTTTACCAACTCTACATCTACCCAGGCTTTGATTGTCAGGAATTCATCATTGGTGTATGAAAATGTAAATTTGTAACACAACACTAGGTACAGTCAAACACTCATGTTATCAAGGGTGGAATTCACCCTTACCTAAAGTTAACTCACTAGGGATTTCATTCATATATAGCACCTGTTACTTTTCTTTCACTGAATAACTGGGAATGGTATCTTGCCAATATGACACATGACATATTGTTAGCACATTATGACATAGTCTCTTCATTTGTATTATTTCTACTAAATTAAAATGGACATAACCTACAATTATTCATTTTAAGGACAACTATACTTATTTGACCATTACATATTCTATGCATGTATCAAATTAAGACATGCTATGCCACTTCAAAGGTGATCTTTAATTATCAAACTGATGCAATGCATAATCATCTAAAAAGAAAGCTTCAGTCAACATGTCTGTTGAAGATTGTGTTTTAAGTTAATTGACTCAGGAAGGCCTAGCCCACTGTGGGATGCACCATTCCCTAGGCATTCCTAGGTCCTGAAATATGTAAGAGAAGTCAAGCTGAGCACAAGCAAACAAACATGTATGTGTTCATTTCTCTTTGCTCTCACCTGTGGCTGTGATAATACAAATTGAAGCTCCTACATTGAATTCCTTATAATAGTGGCATTTATCCTGTAATTGTATGCTAAAATAACCTCCTTTTCCCCCAAGTTAATTTCTGTTTGGGTATTTTATCACAACAAAAGAAATGAAACTACAACACTGATAATTTATGCAACAAAAATAATAATGAATGGAAACTAACAATTTTAATATAACTAAAATAAATGCAAAATATTTAAAAAGTATATAGCTCATTGCCAGTTAGTCTACCAATAAACATTTCTTTTAGATCCAAAATATTTTTGACCAGAAAAGATTCCTGACACCCACTGCCCATAATTGTGCCTGCTCAGCCCTGTCAATAGCTTATGTTCAATCTGTCTTTATTGATTTACTTATGTAGATATTTCACATAAGTAGAGTCACCTAGCATTACTTACATATAAACATATGGTATGTCTGTGAGAGATTCCCTAGTCAGGTTCAACTTAGGTAGCAAGAGTCTAAGTGCTGGGATAGTCATTTCATGTTCTAAGTTCCTAGACTACATACAAAAGAGAAATCACTTCCAAAGCCATCTTACTTATCTTATATATCAGAGAAGACAAAAATAGAGAATCAAAACTAGTTTCCTAGCAACCTTCAGAGATGTAACTTGATAGCCACCAAAATGTCATAGTATATATGGCAAATATTTTTAGAGTTATTTGTCAATTCACTGGAAGGAGCCCATCCCCACACTTTAGTGTACCTAACTTTCTGTGATTCTTCTTTGAGATGCCTACACCCTGTCTCTTTTGTCCTCTGATTGTAACCTTTCCAATTAACTACTTGTACTTTAATACT
The DNA here is from genome assembly GCA_907169655.1 of Acomys percivali. Lineage (NCBI taxonomy): Eukaryota > Metazoa > Chordata > Mammalia > Rodentia > Muridae > Acomys > Acomys percivali. Next base: position 62,961,635 of record OU015747.1, read on the forward strand.
GTTTTTGAGGAATATAAATTATAGTTTTAGAGCTGTGAAGCAGAGTTTAGAATACACCTGCTGGGATTTCTGAGCCTGTGGTGCTTTGAACAAAGAACTGCAACAGGGGAACAGGAATAGTGAGTGATATAGAGACATTTATTTAGAGAATAGTAACGAGAGTAGTAGTACAACAAATGGCTGGTAAGGGTTAGAAATTTGTGGTGCTGGGCACGATCCTTAAGGAGTCATTTGTATAGTCATCAGCTTCCATATTTCTAGATCTCATGCTTGTTTCTTGCATGCTCTATCCCACAACTGCATCCCTATAGTGAGGCCATTTTAGTTTTCTCACCAACGGAATTCAGATATTAATCTATTTTCATGTGTATATATGTTCATATACATTCCTGTAGACATGTATATGTGTGCAGAGGCCCAAAGTTGACATTGAGTGTTTTTCTCAGTTGCTCCCAACTTCCATTCACTGAGTTGAGGTCTCTTGATTTAATCCGGAGATCACTAATCATCAAGTCTAGTTAACCAGCTTGTCCCCTGTGTCTCCCATTTCTGTCTTCTCAAGACTGGGATTATAGGCCACACTTGTGCCTGCCTTAGTTTCTTGGAGGCACAGGAATCTTAATCTTTCAGGTTCCCAAGCTTTAGTACAAGAGATTTTCAACCCTAATATATTAATATTTTACTTTTGTCCCTGCTATATACTCTTCAGACATCATTACAGCCACACATCTATTAGTTAGTTGGTTGAGTTGGCAAACAAGCCCAGATTGTCTGCCCTCCAAAGATCATCGGTACTTTATTATACTGTTCAGTCCTCAATATAAAGCCCATGAAGCATAAGCCTAATTCTACTGTGTGTAAAATTATAGACAGACCTTATATGACTATAGAAATAGAAGAGCAGCCATGAAAAAACTGAATGAAAGTGAAATATGAATGTGTAGTTTTGTGTTGCTGAAAGATTGCTCCATTGGATGGGGTCCCCTTCCTCATTTAGGCTATTCATTGTGAAAATATAAACACTAAGAGTTTGCTATGTGCCTCATAGTGAGCTATAGGGGCTTGCCGTTCAGTACCGCTTTGTACACTTAACAGTAAGACAACACACAATTCCAAAAATCTAATAGTAAGCATTAAAGTACCACATTGTCTAAGAACATAACTAGAATCTGTTTTACTAGTTCTGAGTTTGATGAGTAAGTGTGTGTGTCATGCCTGCTCAAGTAGGCTGGGTTTTCAGGCCTTCTGATGACTAAGTCATGGGGATACTGGAGGAAGGGAAGCTCACTCTGCAGAGTCTAAAGGATTCACTTCCATGTTTGTTGCCTAAACCAGACATGTGGAATGCTGATCATTTTTAGAGTATCTCAATCAGGGAGAAGGTTGAAATTGTAGCTGGCAGCATTGCTGCCATCGAATTACAGTCAAGAAATTTGTCTTAGAGCAGTACAGATACAAATGGGGAAGAGAAGCAAGCCTTGTCTGTTAAAACCAGTGTTGTGTTATTTATTTGAATTTTTGTGTGTATGTGTACACAACTTGTGTGTGTGTGTTTCTATGTGTATGCCCATGCAAATGTACACATGAACTTGAAGAAGCCAGAGGCCAAACTTGACATCTTTTCTCAGAAACTGTGTACCTTGATTTTGAAAGGGCCTCTCACTGGGGTCTGGGACTCACAAGTTGGTATAGAGGGCTGACTGTTGATCTTTGACAGTCCCTGTCTCCTCCACTCCACTCTGTTTTCACAACTGAGGAGTGTGATAACTGTCACCATTTTATGGAGGTTCAGGGGAGCAAACTCAGGGCCACATGCTTGCATGGAAACATTTTAACCACTGAGTCATCTCCTCAGCCCCTCTCTTATTGACTTTAGTCAGCCATATGAAAGGAATATATTCATAGTTTTAAGAAGAGTCCAAAATTAATTGGTAAGATCCAAGGAAACAATGTTAATACATGGCAAAACTGCTTGTTCAACCCAAGGATCTTGGTTTATAAATGATAAAATCTATGTCCGAAGGATGAATTATATAAATGTTTAATTGAAAGAAAAGGTGAAAAATAATTATTTCAGGGTGTTTATTATATTACCAAATATTAATTTTACCTTCTTAATATAGCATTGTGACATTTCTCAATTTGAAGTTTTTCATATTATTTTATAGACCAATGTTCATAGTTTCTTAAACCTGGCACATGCTCTAACATCCATTGATGTGAGATGACCCTTATTCTGAAAGCTGGGCTGACTATAAGCAAAAGTCCCAGTATATTCCAGTAGGCATGGCTTATCAAGTATGTATATATTTGCTTTTCTGTTTATGCCTTGAAGAAAGGAGACAACAGGAGCCTCTAACATAATTTCACACAAGAGAAAATGAATGTTGTAGTGTGTGGAAAATGGAGGAAAAAACCTAGAAATAAAACTTCATGGCTGGAACTATCTATAGTCAAAATGAGGTACTAGGTCTAGACTGCCTAATTTTAGAGTTCTTATTAATTTGTGCTAAAAGAAATCTTGACTTTAGGCTACTTTGACTGCTTTTTCTGTTGCATACATTATATAAAATATAATACCAATAAGGTAATTTGTGATTTATGTGATATATGGAATCAGATTGAGAAAGAGGAAAGACAGTGTTCCCATTTTAGACAAATCTCTATGCTGTAAGTTAAATGTATGTGAAGAAAATGACAAGCAATGGTAACTTGAGGCCAGGGGACATCCTGCATGGGTCAATTGCCTAAGTCTAAATTAAGTTAATGTATATAATACAAAATGACTGGGAAATTGTGACTTTAAGGCCAGAGGCCATCCCTCAGCGGTCACTGGTTCCATTAATAAGTCAGTGGACACACTGACTTGCTTCTTTGGGCACACGGAAATGTGGAGGTGCCACACTGTGACTAAAGTTTATCTGTAGGCAAAATCAGAGGCATGCAGTGCAAAGAGAAGCTAGAGACCCAAGAAAGATTTGTAGTTACAGATGATCCTGGCTCTGCAGACTGAAGAAAGGGAGGAACTGTGCCAATGGGGCCTCTGGGCTGACAATCCCAACCATTAATGTGTGGTGCAGTGTGACTTTTCTAGCTGCTCAGCCTCTGTTCAGATGCCACAGGCAAGCCTCTGTACTTGTGTCATCCTCAATTAGCTATTCCTAATATCACTAGTTATCAACACTTTATACAAAATCACCAATACACCGCATCTTATCAGGACATGTTCAATGGATCATATATATATATGAATGAATCTGGGGAGATAGCTCAGTTGGTAAAGTGACTGCCATGCAAAAATAAGCACTTGAGTTCAGATGCCCATCACCCATATAAAAGTTGGATGTATGCTTGTTTCTCCAGTACTGGGAGGGGATGACTATAAAGGAGCATCCCTGTAACTTTGACTGAAATAGGGAAAGTGGCTGAACATATTAAGGTTATGTAGTAATAAGAAGAATGTTACTACAACAAGCATCGAAGTAAGTAATGTCTCCAAAAAAGCCTGTAACTGATTATATCTACAAGCCAGCAAAAATAACCAAATTGGTGAGCTCCCCATTCAGTGGTTGAGGCTGTCTTAAAAAATTAAGTGAAGAATGGCTGAGGAAGACATCGGATGTTGACCCCTGGCCTCCACCAACAAGAGTGCACACACACGCACAGACACACACACACACACACACACACACACACACACACACACACACACA
>OU015747.1:62965357-62978798 GCA_907169655.1 Acomys percivali
CACACACACACACACACACACACACACACACACACACACACACACACTCCTTGAAGAAATGCACAGTCAGCAATCATCAAGCATGATTAGCTCATTGATATCCTGGTCAGTTAAACTTGGCTTTCCTCAGGAAGAAAAGAGATTGGCTCTCTAAGGCTACACATTCTGGGAGGTTAAAGAGGTCACAAAGAAACTGTTTACTAATTTCTGAGGAAATAAAAAACAGAATAGAATTTATTTTGAGTCAAAGAACACATTCATTCATTCAACTAAACACACAATGTCACTGTGCTTGTCACAACAAAATCATGCCTGGGCTCAGCCTCCATCAGTTATGCTGAGATGTTGACCATTTCCTCTGAGAATCATATTCTTTCATTTGTGGCACAACAGTTAATGGTTTCTGTGATAGTTTGCTTATGTTGATTGTCAACTTGGCAGACTTATAGTCACTTCAGAGACAAAGTTCTGGACATGTCTGTGAGGAAATGTCTAGAGGGGTTAACTGAGGAATGCAGAGCCATTTTAAATGCTGTAGTCCTGCACTGATTCAAAAGGAGAAAATATGTGAGTACCAACATTCACTTCTCTCTGCTTCCGGACTGCAGATGTGATGGATCAGTATAAGGCCACAGCTCATGGGATGGTGCTGCTGACCTCAAAGGGAAAAAATACCAATCAATTAAAATATAAAATGGAGATCATAAACTGCCTCACAGAAATTATCAAGGTTTCCTTCCTAGGTGCCTTAAATACAAAGCCGAGTTGATAGTCAATATTAATCAAAACAGGTCCTATCCCTTCTAGCTAAATACCAAGTCTGTGAAAATATTCTTATTCTTCCTTGAATTCAAGTGCATTAGGAAGGTCCTAACACCTGCAGATTTTGAGGGTTGCTTCTAGTTGGTTTCTGCTATAGTTCTCACATGCTGGTCTAAGGATAACTGGAGACAGAACATTTTGACTTAGGAATCAACATGGTAACAAGTCATCCTCATCCTCACAATCTTTGTCAACATTGTCATGCACAATCCTAGACATACCAGAACAGCTTTTCCAGAGGCTGCATCCTCTACCAGTAGCAGGCTAGTTCATGGGACATGTGCCGTGCTTTAGATGGTTATCAATTTTATTTAAACAAAATTGTCACTACTACATTTGAAAATATATGTAGCTGTCTAAAATTTACCTGATATTTAAATAGTCATAAAAGATATCATGTCTACAATGTTTAAATACTCCTAAATTAAGGAAATGTCCCATTTTCAAGGCCATGGCTAGACTATGACAGTAAGAAGTTGGCATAGTCCTTGTGCATGAGTTCTGATCTTCCAGTTCTGAATAGACACATGGAATGAAGCCGACTCTTCTACTTCATCTGTGCTTTTGCATGTTTATGTGGACATGTCTTAGTGTTTCTGTATGGAGCGGTGACTTGCCAGTGCTAGTTGTCTTTGATAATCTCTGTCTTATATTTTTAGAGACAGAGTCTCTCACTGATTGTCTAGACTTTTTGATGAGTGAGCCCCTATGACTATCCTTTGTCTACCTCTCCTGTGGTATTTTGATATACTCATCCTTTTACATAATGAGGCATATACAAACTTGCATGGTGAGCCATTTACTGATTAAACTATTTCCCCAGACCCTCTTTTGGTTGTGTGTTTTCTTCTTTTGTTGCTTGAGACTGTATCATCAATTCAGTCCAGCCTGAGCCTCAGATGGCTCATAGGGGTTACTCTGAAGTTCTGTGTTCAAAGTTGCCCATGGCTGTTTAAATCATGTACATTGAGCATTGTTACTTGATGTACAAAACATCTTAATGTATAAATCTACAAGACACCAACTCTAAGAAAAGGAAAAGCTTCAAATCCCTGAAGATGCCTAATTTGACTTTTCCCTTTCATGGCTTCTTAACTCTGATGTGAAGTCCCACTTCAGGGCAGTTATTAAATTTCTGTAGCTAATTTGAGCTCTGTTCAAAGAGTTGCTCCTGGGACTTGAAATGCCCTAGTTTTGTTCATTTACTTTAAAATGCCAGAAACAGAAATAAACCTGTTCATGGCCCTCATTCATCTCTGACTCCATCTTAAATCAATAAAAATGCATTGGGAAGAAAAAATCCTTTTGCATCTGTAATGCAAAGGAATGAATTCTATAGCTACTTTTAAATATTAGCATAAACCCTCAAAACTAATTCCTCTATGGAAAATATACTTAGTGCAGAATACATCATGAGAGTATGATACCTAGAATTTTAAAATTTAGTCATGCTGCTAATATTTTTCCAATTCAGCATTCACTGTCTTATATCCACAGTGGTGCCATTGCATGATGTTTGTTGCCAGGTAACAAATTAACATGTGTTCAATTGTTCTGGCAGTGAATTGTTAAGTTGAAGCAATGGGTTCTCAAAGGTAGACTTCTAATTTTTGTATTTTTTGTAATTATAATTATATAATTCCTTCCTTCCCTTTTCTCCCTTCAAGCCTGTCAATATACCCTCCTTGTTGGCTTTCAAATTCATGGCCTTCTTTTTACTAATTGTTGTTATGTACATAAATGTGTACTCATAGATACAGCTACCTCAGTCTGTAAAATGTTATTTGTATGTGTTTTCAGAGAGACCAGTTGGTTTTGCATAATCAGTTGATGTTCTCCTTCTTTAAAAAGTGAATTTCTCCTGGTCTTAGCATTCTTTAGTTCTTGATAGTTCATTGTTTGGAGTTGAAGATTTGTAGGCATTCCTTAGACCATTTTAGTATGTGTATTGTTGTCCTTTTTAAACTCATGTTTGGCAATTCTCTTCTGAAACATTATGGTACATTTGGCAAGAAGGTTAACTTGCTTGTTTTTTGTTTTACCTGTTTGCCTACTCATATATTATCACATGTGTCTTCCAATCTACCATCTAGTTAAATATTCTCCCTTCATGGTTCCTGACTTGAGTTTATACCCTGAATTGCCTCAGTGATGGATTATGACTTCAAAGTATAAGCCATTTAATCTCTTTCTTTTCCACGTTGTTTTGGTTTATCACAGCAACAGAAAGCACAAGAACAAATACATTAGCTCAATTACATTTTTTCCAAGATAATCTTCTTATTGTCTTTTTTAATATTTATTTATTATTATGTACACAGTACTCTGTTTGCATGTACACATGCAGGCCAGCAGAGGGCATCAGATTACAGTATAGATTGTTGTAAGCCACCATGTATTTGCTGGAAATTGAACTCAGGACCTTGGGAAGAGCAGACAGTGCTCTTAAACACTGAGTCATCTCTCCAGGCCCCAAGATAATCTTCTTAAGCAAGTTGTGTAACCTCTTGTGAGAAATCCTAAGATGAGTGAAGAAAATTGAGAATTCACCTATTAGGAAGGAGCCCAGGGATTGCTGAAGAAAAGACTTGCAACCTGCCACACTGAAGAAGGCATCTGCCATGCTAACTGTGGAGAAATCCTGGGAAGCATCTAAAGACTCAGTGCATCTCTCCTTATTTGTAAATTATTGTGAGTCATTATAAACAAAGCAGATATTGGTATAGGTCACCCAGACTTACATGACAACCAAAAATTTGAATACAGTATTCATTTAGTGTTAGGACATAAAAGGCTCAGGATATTACAAAGAAATGTTCTATGTACAGTCTTAGCAGAGGTCTAAGGAAACCAGTGAAGTTGGAGTAAGAACAAATCTTGTCTCATCAAATAAAGTTCTAGGTGATATGGCATTAATATGAATATAAAAATATAAATCCATGTTTTTAATTGGCTGGATTGACTGGATTTTAGATATACTTATATCTACACCCCTTATGAGGCTGCATTACTGTTGATATTAGGAAATGTTTCTTTTTCTCCCATTGTTTCCTTTTACTAGAGTTAAGGAAACGCTGACTCTTAGTATAGAGAATTTAGGTTCTAGTTGGCACAGGTAGAGAATAGAGGACAGCTACTACGAGCAGGAAGAAGACCAACATTATTGTAAAGTGAAATCAGTGCAACGAGTGTTGGACAATATGTACCTTGGAAAATGGAGAATCTCATTTCCACGTGTCTCCTGACTATCTCTGCATAATTTCCTTTTGCTTTTCTGATTCTTTTTTGTATGTTCTTCTTTTCTGCCTAGTATTTGCTTTGCTTCATTCCTTAAAAATTCTAATATTTTATTCCATGTTATAACCACTGCCCTTCAGGAGTCAACTTGACACAGTGTAGAGTATTCTGAGAAAGCTTTACTTGGAAGATTGCCAAGATCAGATAGGGATATATTCATAATTATAAGATATTTTCTCAACTGATCCTTTATGTAGGAAGGCACAAACCACTCTTAATGACACCATTTCTAGATAGGTATTCCTGGGCTGAGAAAGTTAGCTGAGAATAAGCAAGAGAACAAGAGAAAATGCAAACCAGTTAAACATTCTCCCCTCATGGTTCCTGACTTGGGTTCCTACCCTGATTTCCCTCAGTAATGGCTTGTAATTTCAAAGTGTAATCCAATTAATCTCTTTCTTTACCAAGATGTTTGGTTTACAACAGCAACAGAAAACACAAGGGAAAACAAACAAATACATCAGTTCAATTGCATTTATTCCAACAAAATCTTCCTAAGCCAGTTATCTGGCTTCCTGTTTGAGGCAAACAAACTTTTGTTCACCCCAGATAGAAAGACGAAAACTGAAAGACCGCTTAATTACTGAACATCCTACCCCATACAGAATGCATTCCTGAAGCTCTCTGTAGAAGTTTCAGGGAGCTTGACTGATTGGAGAGTCTACCTGCCCTGGCAATTGTCATCTTGTAAATCTTTTAAGTTTCAGGAACTTCCAGGAAACTCCGGGTATTTTGTTTTCTGAGCCTTGTGAGCTTTGTTTAGGTCCTGAGTCTGAGGGAAATTCCTACAGTAAAGAAATATTTCAAGTAGAAAAATGCTTTACCACACTAGTACTTCTGAAACTTTGAACCATGGGCCCTCTATATGATAATTATCAAATTGTATATTTTAAAATGTAAATGGTTTTCTCTTTTTCATTTTTTTCTTTCTTTCTTTCTTTCTTTCTTTCTCTCTCTCTCTCTTTTTTTTAAAATGACAACTGCAATTCAGTATTTTAGAGAAGGTCCAATGTTAGAAAATGAAATAGTTAAAATTTCTATGATAAGAACAACAAATATAACTGAATAATACATTTAATTGTAATGAATAAGATTTGAAACTGATCTAAAAACATCACAGATGACAAGGGAACATGGAGTAAGAACAAGAGCTGGCTTTTAGTTCTTGGTTGAAGTTGCTGATAATGGACTCTTATTTTTAGTTTCCATTAATTATATAGCATAATCTATTCTTTTCTATTCTATTCTATTCTATTCTATTCTATTCTATTCTATTCTATTCTATTCTATTATTTCTATTTCTATTATAACCAAGAGAGAATTTAGCTTTCTATTATCACAGTTTTCTATATGCTAGACAATTTCATACATGTATACAATGAAATATGTTTATATCCCCACACATACATTCCTCAATTTACTTCATATCCCCACATCACATCTCCTTCTATCTTCATGGGGAGGAGAGAGAACCATCCATATTGAAGATGTTCATTAGATTCTTTGCTTTAATGGATGGCCTAAGGACCCAAAGCCCTTCATATCATCCCTCGCTTGCACAAAGATCCTGAAACATAATTTATTAATATTACTTTGGAGATTTCATTTGCTAGGTCACCCCTTGCCCCAGGTGGTCTAGCTTTTCTTTCTGTCATCTCACCACCAGGTATCTCTCTCTCCTTTAAGCTGTATCACTAATAACCATTACTGGTATAGATATTGTAACCATACGCAGAGACAAGTGATTGTATAAGCATCCCTCTCTACCACTTTATACAACTTATTTCTTTAAGACAGAGTCTCTCAAAGAACCCAGAGCAAACTGTCGGCAAGAAAGTCTCAGGAATTTTCATGTTTCCACCTGTACACTACTCCCTTCCCAGAGATGCAGCCCCAGGTGACCATGCCCAAGCTTTTCGTAAATATTGGGGATTTGAACACAGGTAAGGGATGAGCCATCTCCTTAGCCCTAATGCTAGACATTTCTTCCAGTTAACTTTTCAGTTGGTTTCAGCTGTAGTGAACTTAAGAGGTAAAACCACTTTGCTTATATTCTCTGCTCATATCTACATTTACAACACTTCCCCTTATTCATATTTTATCCTGGTATAACACTTTACTTTTACAAGTCAGGGTCATACGGCCCTGCCTGGCTCATTTTATTAGAGTTAAGGGATTCAATATCATAAATGACTTTTGACATATAGTAAATGTCATATTACATTGCAGAACTGAGTCTGCTTTGAACAAGTTTCTGACCTTTTCTCATACTTTTTTTTAATAATAAAAAGTTCATCTAAACCTGCCTAGACAGTTTTCCTGCATTAGCCATGTTCCTGTCTCCATGTCAAAACTTGCAACTACGTTGCCCCTTGTTCATTCAGGCCAGGATTGGCTTCTTGCATATATCATTGGTGTTGCAAATCCTATGGAATCTTCATAAATTGATATGGAAAGTCTGGTTTCAAAATGCCCCAAGAAGGGGTTGAAGAGAGGGCTCAGTCGTTATAACTCATAGCTCTTCCAAATGACACCGAATTCAGTCACCAGCACATATGTTTGGTGGCTCAAAACTAATATAAGTTACTGGATGCCTTTTAGTCTCTGAGAGCATTTTCACAAACATGGTAGCATACATTCAACACAGACACACACACACACACATATACAACATGAGTAAAAATAATAACAAAAATAATAAGAATTAAACCTTCAGAATGACAGAAGTTAGTCCTAAGTTACCTAAGTTATCAATGGAATCATTCAAAGTTTGATTAACATTTATTAAATGGCAAATAATTATGATGTGAAATTTTCCAATAAGTATACCAACACTTGCATTTAAATTCTTTGATATATTGAAGGGATATCACAATTAAGCAAAGGAGTTTGGAACTGTCAAATTTCCAGAGTCCTGCCCTGATGAGAGAAGGGATCGAAGAAAGGTTGTTGGAGGACCTAAGAGGAAAGAAACAGAGGTGGGACACCATGCAGTTTCTTTTCAGGAGAGAAGGAAAGAGAGGAAGCTCATCTAGACATGGCTTAACATGCTCTGACAACCTGTGTATATTGCAGGATTTATTTACACAACAAATCATTTCCTTAGAAACTTCGATTATTGATTACATAATTTTAATTCTTTGTGGTTACATAAGCATATAGAAGCAAGAGAAAGAAAACAAACAGCATATGTTTTTAAGAACTAAATGTTAACATTATGATAAAGTCATTTCTCTTCCAATTCAAAGTTTTCTTCCTTAAGATCAGAGTCAAAAAGCCTTACGGTAAGAGAAATGCTAGACAGGATGACTCTAAAAGAATTTGATCCTGTTTCAGCTTGGCACAGAATTAAGAGAATCAGAAGTTATTTGCCATTACCTGTGCCCTCAAACTTATCTTTCTACAAAAGTAAAATCTCTCTGACCTTTGTTTAATTCTTCATTTCCTTCCTCTATTTTTCTTTTATATTTGGCATAATATCATCATTTCTTTTCTTTGATTCTTAAAATATTGTGTAACTCCTTATTTAGCAAAGATGATCTGTTCCTACTATATCAGAAAAATCGTAGTTTGACATGTCTGCCCAAGTCCCTGTCATGAACTCTTCTTTCAATATGATTTCCTTATTTATTGCCATCCTGTAAGGGACAGGGGAACATTAGGATTCCTAAAACCATTCATTTTGCACTCAAAATGGTACCAAGGTCTATCAACAACAGCCTGATAAAAATATTTTACTGTCTAAGCATTTTTTTTTTTATTTGTAAAGCTGAACATGAAAGGCTTGGGCAGGAATACAATAGTAAACATCAATCCCCTACTCTGATCTACCCAATTGACAAGACATTTTCCACAGTTATATGGAGATTGGTGACTGACTTTGACATGAACTCTGGTGCTCCGTATTTGACCACCTCCCCTTGGTGGGGAAGCCTGGTGGCACTCAAAGAAAGAATAAGCAGGATACCAAAATAAGACTTGATAGCCTATGACCATATAGTGGAGGGAGGAGGTCCTTCTCAGTCATAGACCTAGGGGAGAGGAATAGGGTGAAAGCAGGAGGGAGGGAGGAATGAGAGGATACAAGGACTGCAATTTTGTTGTAATCTGAATAAATTAATAAAAATTAAAAAAGAAAGCCCTATGATTCAATTACAGTTTTTCTATTAATTTATTCTTGTTACATCTCAATGGTTATCCCACCCCTTGTATCCTCCCATTCTTCCCTCCCTCCCATTTTCCCCTTATTCCCCTCGCCCATGACTATTCCTGAGGGGGATTACCTCCATCTGTATATGCTCATAGGGTATCAAAGTCTCTTCTTGGTAACCTGCTGTCCTTCCTCTGAGTGCCACCAGGTCTCCCCCTCCAGGGGACATAGTCAAATGTGAGGTCATGTCCCACAAAAGCCTTCACTTACCAGGTAACTGGGACAGAGGGGAGGACATCATATTGGGACTCTAGATGAGAGAAGCGTGGGAGAATAGCAAAGTAGAAAGATCCAGAGGGTCCTAGAAACCTACAAGAAGAACACTATTATAGGCAGATTTGGCCCCAGGGGTCCCACTCAAACTAAGGCACCAGCCAAGGACAATACAGGCGGTAAACTTTAAACCCCTACCCAGATCTAGCCAATGGTCAATTACAGTTTTTCAGCTTCTAAACTTTCCTTAAGTTTTTCTTTTTTAACAAATTTCTTAAATCCTTTCTCATGTTTACTAATACCATTCATTAATAATCTAATAATAATTCTAAGTGGATTCTACAGAAGCCTCAGTTTTGTATATAGCTATTTTCCCCAAGGAGTTTCCATTAATTTTATTCTTTTTTAATAACACCAGGTTTTGTTACATTATTCCAACTTTAGCCTTTTGAGAGAAGGAATTTAACAGAAATATTTACCATGAGCGAAAAAGAATCCATCCATAATATGCAGACACTGGAATTTTGTCAAACAGTGTCTTTAGGACACCTGGTAGTTTGGACATCAGGGCTTTGTCAAGCAGTGACCAGAGGACACATGGTGAAGATGCTTGGTCATTTGAGCATGGGAACTTTGTCATGCAGTGCCCCCAGAACTCTTGACCACGCCAACAAATAATAGAAGCAATGAAATAATAACATGTCTAACACTACACCATTAATTACATGAAATTACTATGGGGAGATGTTAAGACTCAAAATTTGGTGATGGGGAGTAAGTTCAAGGATTCTATTGTATTTAGTGTAATTGCAGTTAGGAAAAATATACTGTGAGAGACATGGGTTGTCACATCCCTATCATCTGAACACCTTAGAGGGTATGGCAGTAGAATTCTCTTTCAAGCTAGCTGGAACTGTCTACTGAGAGCCTGTCTCAAATAAGCAAACAGATTAATAAATATATGCACAAGGAGAATGAGTTCTTCATTTGAAAAAATTAAAGAATATACAATAAGTATTCTTATTATCAGATAAAGAGGGGAGTATAAGATATTCATATATGCACACACACATATGAGTAGTGTGTGTGTGTGGTGTGTGTGTGTGTGTGTGTGTGTGTGTGTGTGTGTGTGTGTGTGTACTCAAATAGGCATGCGGAGGCCAGAGAAGGATATCAGTTGCTATCCTTTATATTTCCCCACGTCATTGAGGCAGTCTTTCAATGGATGAAAATCTTGATATATGTTGCACTGACTAGCCCAAGACCTCCCAGAATCTGCCCAGAAATCCCTGAAATTCTTATGTTATAGGTACAGGCTGTCAAGACCAGCTTCTTTTATGTGAGCTTTGGGAATTCAAACATGATCATTTAAGCATGTGTAGTAGACATTCATATCTATAAAGCCATCTCCCCAACCAATATGGATGCATTAATTTAACCTCTTCATAACATGTAACTATATAATGTTGGGCAACATAAATGTATATAAGAACATGTAAACAAATATATTATTCAACAAAATATATTTATGGACACCCAGCTAAGATTTCGAGGTGTTATTTTCCCTCTCTTTTGTGGCAAGTACAATGACCATTGTCTAACAATGGACAATGTAAAAGCTTGGAAATAAGGAAGGAGGTAATCTATACAAAAATAAAATTTGTCTGCTCAGGTACACCAGTGTCCTTCCTGAATTGTATCAGTTGCTTTCCCAATATACTTTCCCATTAGAATTACAGGGCAGGAGTGGAACTTGAAGGGAAATGAGAAGCCGTTATTTGTTAGTATTTAAAGTGTGTTCAGAAAGATGAACTCAGGCTTTTCCCAACAAGACAGTTAGAAATCTAGTTTTTCCTTGGTAGAATCCTGTGATTTTGAAAGCACTACATGTGTTCTGAAAAAAACCTTTGTGGTTCTACTTGTGGATAGAGGTCATGTATATTAGGGAATCTTGGGAAAAGCACATGAAACTTGTATATTTGAGGGTGGGAGGTTTAGATTTCCATGCTGCAAGCTTTTCAGAAGACATTATCTGTTAAACTTGCCTTTGATTTTATTTCTCCAGCTCTGGACTTTAAGTCATTCCCTCACCTAGCTACCTTTGAGTCCAATTCAATGATATTCTAAGCACTGAAATAAATACATTTAAACATCATATCTTTAAGACAGAGTTCAGTGAATTATGAAATATTTGACCAAATTCTTTAGAGTTTTTCTGACTGTAATATCTTTATTACATATTTTATGTAAAATTATATCACAACAACTCCTGAAGATCTGATGACATCTTCTGGCTTCTGTAGGCACTGTACCTATCTCAAAAACAAACATACCTTTACAGAGATTTAAAAGTGAAAATAAAATCTTTTAAAAGTAAATGAACATTACAAATACTGAAAATGTATATCTTTTCATTTATTTGGATGATTTAATTATTCTTAACTACATACAATTTTACAATACTCCAAGAGATAAAAATATTTTAAAATGTCCTTTATAAGTTTTGTTTTATTTTGTTTGTTTTTGTTTAACTACTCGATTTTTGTAAGAATCAGATAAATAACTACCTGTTCCCTCTAACAATCTATGTTGTTGTATTTATTTATTGACTTATTATATTTATTTACTTATTTACTCTTAACTTATGATTATTGGTGTATCTGTGTGAGTGTATATGCACACATATATATGCATACACACATCCATGCATTTGGCTCTCATTTTAAAAAAAAATATTATTATATGATTATTTATTCACATTTCCTACTGATTATAATCCTCTCTCTCTCATCTTCCTATTCCCACCCTCCCTAGGAAGTGTGAGGTTTTCACATAGAACTTGAGTGATCATACATATATTATAAACAAAAGCATTTTGAATCCACTGAGCCCTATCATAAATTTCCTTGTCTTCTTAGAAATTCTTCTCCTTTTTATTCTTTTTCTGAAAGTTCTGTGGTCTGCAGTCTTAATATGTGTCTCAAATAAACTCCTGCCCAGAAATAAGACTATTTCATACAACCTTCTTTTAAAGAAAGAGTGTTATTTTCTAGAATTTCACCCACTTTCTCTATATGCCTATTTTTGTACAAAGAGCTTTTATTTCTAACAACCTCTATGTGATACCCTCCTTGGATCATGAAGGCTTCATTTTAGTGATCTCTCACAATAAGAAGTAGCACGTTTGGCTTAGAACCTTAAGGCATAGTTCTATGAAACATCACTTTCCACCACTTTGAAATTTCTCAATACAAAAATGTCATTTCAGTTTATACTTCCCTTCTCTTGACTTTTTCTTCTTTCTTTCACTACCAATCAGTGGCTAATTCCACCTTTCACTTTCCATGAATCAGTGGCTATATACCTGACTTGGCAATCATTTTAATGGCTGGGTAATCTCCTATGTCCAGATTCTTTTAAATCATTTTGAATAAAATAGAGAGGTAAAGAAGATAATCATATGTTAAAATGGGTATGAAAAGAGGCACAGGGAAAGTAATAGCATTGCTTACCACAAACACAGAGAAAATAAGCTAGGACATGAGTGAAGGCTGTAAGACATAGACATGAAAAAGGAATGTCATGATTTCCCCTAAAGGATTCACAACCTGGCCATACTAACTCCTAAATTTGAAGCTCATGAAGGCTACCAAACTTCCAACATATAGACTTGAAATATAATGAGTTTGTTTTTTTTTTAATTTTTATTATTTATTAATTTATTCTTGTTACATCTCTATGGTTATCCCATCCCTTGTATCCTCCCATTCTCCCCTCCCTCCCATTTTCCCCTTATTCCCCTCCCCTATGACTGTACCTCACAGGGATTACCTCCCCTTGTATATGCTCATAGGGTATCAAGTCTCTTCTCGGTGACCTGCTGTCCTTCCTCTGAGTGCCACCAGGTCTCCCCCTCCAGGGGACATAGTCAAATGTGAGGCACCAGAGTACTTGAGAAAGTCATATCCCACTCTCCACTCAAATATGGAGACTGTCCTGTCCATGGGCTAGATCAGGGTAGGGGTTTAAAGTTTACCGCCTGTATTGTCCTTGGCTAGTGCCTTAGTTTGAGCGGGTCCCTTTGACCCAAATCTGCCTATCATAATGTTCTACTTGTAGGTTTCTAGGACCAACTGGATCCTTCTACATTGATATTCTCCCATGGTTCTCTCATCTAGAGTCCCAATAGGATGTCCTTCCCTCTGTCCCAGTTTCCTGGTAAGGGAAGGCTTTCATGGGACATGCCCATTGGGCTAGTATGCAGATATAAGTGAGTATATACCATTTGAGTCTTTCTGCTTCTGGGTTAACTCACTCATTATGATCATCTCTAGCTCAATCCATTTGTCCACAAATTTCGGGAATTCCTTGTTTTTAATAGCTGAGTAGTATTCCATAGTGTATATGTACCACAGTTTCTTTATCCATTCTTCTACTGAGGGACATTTAGGCTGTTTCCATGATCTGGCTATTATGAATAAGGCTGCTATGAACATGGTTGAGCAAATTTTCTTGTTGTGTGCTGGAGCATCTTCTGGGTATATTCCAAGGAGTGGAATAGCTGGGTCTTGAGGAAGCCCTATTCCTAGTTTTCTGAGATAGCACCAGATAGATTTCCAAAGTGGTTGTACTAGAAATTTAAGTTATTTAAACTGGAAGCGATGTGTTATATTGGCCACATGAAGTTATATATGTCATTAATAGTTTTGCAAATAAAATATACAAATGACAAACTTTTTGTGGATGTAGGAGGGAAAAAGCAAGATGAAGACAAAAATTAATGAGGCGGGAGAGATTGCTCCATGATAAGAACATTTGCTGCTCTTCCAGAAAACCTTAGTTTTGTTCCCTGTAGCCACAAAGGAAATTTTTGCTTCAGTCAATCTGCCACCTTTTTTT
>OU015747.1:62978808-62997856 GCA_907169655.1 Acomys percivali
CACACACACACACACACACACACACACACACACACACACACGCTACATAGTTAAAGAAAGAGGGGGATAAGAATACATCTTTTTTAAAAGAATTACAGGAGATAGCTGAATAGTATTCCATTGTGTAAATTAACTATAGTTCTTCATCCCATCGAGGGACATCTAGGTTGTTTCCATATTCTGACTATTATGAACAAGATTGTTATACACACAGTTGAGCAAATGTCCTTGTTGTATAGTGGATCGTCTTTAGGGTGTATGGCCAGGAGAGGTATGGTTGGGTCTTGAGGTAAAATTAATCTCAATTTCCCGAGATAGTTCCAGATTGATTTCCAAAGTGGTTGTACAAGTTTGCACTCCCACCAGCAATGGAGGAGTGTTCCCCTTTCTCCACATCCTTGACAGCATGTGCTTTCACTTGAATTTTTTTTATCTTAGCCACTTGTATAGGTGTGAGATGGAATCTCAGAGTCATTTTGATTTGCATTTCACTGATGACTAAGGATGTTGAGCATTTCTTAGTGTTTCATAGACACTTGATATTCCTCTGTCACAAATACATCTGTCAGATATATTGGGCACAAAGGCTGAAGATGATATTACACTCTTATAGCAAGTTTTGGGTTACTGTTCAGGCAGCAAACTGTCTCTGTCATTTTTTCATTTTGGAGGGTGCTAATCTGCACTTCTGGTTTACTCAGTTAATTAAGTTTTATTTCTTCTCACGTCTCCAATAAGGTGAAGACAATAGTTTAGCTTTACAAATAAGCTTAGTTGTTTAGGAGTTAAGATGTTTTTTGTCAAGATAGATGTTTTAAGTTGATAGAGATGAGATATGTTAGATAGTGATTTTGACTGTGAATTTTAGACTCACCAAAATAGGAAAAATGTTTTCTTCAAGGTTGCCAAATACAAATATAATTACTTAATTCCTGATTGTTTTGTAGTTTTTGCTGTATGACGTTTATGATATGTGTGTTTAATAATATAAGTGAATATTTTAAAATAAAATATAATAAAAATTGCTTTAAAAAGAATTAGAGGAGAAATAGGAAGACAAGAATTACTATGAGCTATTAGTGTTTCATTTTCCGCCCTTACATCTTTTCCTTAATTCCCCTAGCGTAATGTTAGTTTAGAGTTCAAAGAAGGAACTACTTGACCATGTATGAATCAAAATAAAATTATAATATGTGCTGGTATATAGGAAAATTCCTTGACCTCTTCCAAAAACTAAAAGGCTTATCATAATAAAATAACCAGTTGAGCCATCTAGTTATGTTGAAACTATTCTACCTTAAGAAAAATATGAATTCATTATGCACTGCAGTTTTGTGTAATTGCATCATAGCAATTTGCTCAAATGACCTCTTTTTTAAAAAGGAATGGGATGTCTTTAAGAAAATGAGACATTTGATCTTGCTGTGAATCACAAATGATTGAATCTTCATCTCTTATAAAGAATAAAAAATACTCTAGACATTTGAATATGTTCATAGCCAAAAGCCATCTCCCTAGTTAGTGCCAATCAGTGTGATGAGAAGTGATGCAGGTAGAAATGTTTACCCACTCAGTCTACTCAGCTTTCTTGAGACATCAAGCATGATACGTCTCTGTTAGACCCAATATCATTTTTTTCTTTTTTTTCTTTTTTGGTTTTTCGAGACAGGGTTTCTCTGTGTAGCCTTGGCTATCCTAGACTCGCTTTTTTGTAGACTAGGTTGGCCTCGAACTCTCAGCGATCCACCTGCTTCTGCCTCCCAAGTGCTGGGATTAAAGGCGTGCGCCACCACGCCCAGCTCCCAATTATCATTTTTAATCCAATTGTTTCCTTATTATCATTTTTCTCTTTTTACAGTTGTGAATCAAATGTTGTAATGAACATTGTGACTTGTTTGTGATAATCATCTGCATCCATACATAAATGGTGATTGGGACAGAGATGCAGTTCTTTCAAATAGATAGGGTTTGATTAGAATATGATAGAGGTAAATGACTCTTTCTACATTTCATAAAATACATGGATGAAAAATTTGAAGCTTAAAATAATTTGTTCCAAAGCAGAGGTAGTAATAGGCCTTGTACATGTGATATGGCTGAATGATGTATTGATACCTGCAGTTAATATGTAGTTGAGAAGTGGAAGAGAGATAGGTAAAGAGTTTCCTTATTCAGAGAATAACAAGGGAGTCAGCCATTTTAGTTAATAATCAAGGAAAAGAAACTATTTTCAAAAACTAGGCATGTGGTTCTTTTTACTCATTTCAGAGACTCTTGGATTGGACCCAGAAGTTGCTGGAGCAAACACCTTGGGTTTTGTTGGATGCCTTTCTTCAGTCCAATACAATCACATACCACCACTGAAGGCAGCCCTCCGCCATGCCAGCATTGCTCCTGTGACTGTCCAAGGGGCCTTGACAGAATCTAGCTGTGGCTCCATGCTGGACTCTCCTGTAGATGCAGTGACCACTGTCCATTCTACATCAGGTACTTCCCAGAGCATGCTTCCCTGAGTTTCCATCTTTAACACCATTTCTGCTGTCTTATAGAGATAAAGCGTTGGCTGATAGGACTCAGCTCTTTGCCTTGGATGATTATAGATGGTTATGAATTTTAAGGGACTTATCATGGGTCATATCTGTATTTATA
The DNA here is from genome assembly GCA_907169655.1 of Acomys percivali. Classification (NCBI taxonomy): domain Eukaryota; kingdom Metazoa; phylum Chordata; class Mammalia; order Rodentia; family Muridae; genus Acomys; species Acomys percivali. Next base: position 62,981,458 of record OU015747.1, read on the forward strand.
AAACACTCTTAGCCAGGTGTGGTGCCGCACACCTTTAATCCCAGCACTCGGGAGGCAGAAGCAGGTGGATCTCTGTGAGTTCAAGGCCAGCCTGGTCTACAAAGTGAGTCCAGGATAGTGAAGGCTACACAGAGAAACCCTGTCTCGAAAAAAAAAAAAAACACTCTTAAGAAAATTTAAGAAGAAAGAGTTTATTCTGCTTCACAGTTCAAGTGTGCAGTCCATTGTAGATGACAGAAATTTGAAGTCACTTGTCACATCACACTTATGATCAGGAAGCAGAAAATGATGTATACATGCCAGTATTCAGGACATTCTTCATTTATACAGCTCAGGATCTGATCCAGTGTGTGGTGCCAACCACAGAGGGCAACTCTTCTCACCTCAGTTAAGAAATCAAGATAATGCCACAAATGCCAGTGGTTCTTCTTGCTGTATATAGCTTATTTATGTATAATAATATAAATTTATATGTAAAATTTATATGTAAGAAAGAAATATAATAAAAATTTTGAAAAGGGGGTTCAAAAGTAAACAGAGAATTCTCAAAGGAGGAACACAAATGGCCAAGAAACACCTAAAAAAATTATCAGTGTTCTTAGTCTTCAGGGAAATACAAATAATACATACTCCTAGATCCCGTCTTTCACTTACCAGAATGGATAAGATCAAAAATTCATTTGACACCACATGCTGGTGTGGATGTGGATAAAGGGGAACCTTCCTCCATTGCTGGTGGGAGTGAAAATGTATAACCATCTTAGAAATCAATCTGGTGCATTCTCAGAAAACTGGCAATAGTGCTACCAAAAGATCCAGCCGTACCACTCCTGGGCATATATACAAAAGATGGTCCACCATAGAACAAGGACATTAGCTCAACTATATTCATAGCAGCTTGATTAATAATAGCCAGAATCTGAAATCAACCTAGATATCCTTCAACTGACAAATGGATAAAGATTGTGATACATTTGCACAATGGAATACTAGTAATCTGTCAAAAATGAAGAAATCTTGATATTTGCAGACAAATGGACAGAACTAGAAATGATAATCCTGAGTAAGGTAACCAAAACCCACAAAGACACATATTATTGTACCCACTTATAAGTGGATATTAGACCAGCATATGTGCACACTGAGAAACTTCACCCAGAGGGGGTCAGGACAGATGCTGGGACTCAATTTTGGACTCCTGGTGGAGTACTGAGAATGGTAAGGAACCAGAGGGTTCCCTCTTAGTTCTTGACTCACAATTTTTCCTCTGTCTCTTTCTCCTTCCCTATGACTCTGTCTCCTTTCTGTCTTCCTCTCTAAGTTTTCCTATCTTCTTCCCTTCACTCATTTCTACCTTTTCCCTATCCCTTTCCCTATTCTTTTCTTCTCTCCCTATCATCTCTTTCTCTGTCATTTCCTTCCTTTTATCCCTCCCTTTCCATCTCTCTATTTCCTTCAATTATTGTACTTCTATCTCTCTGTCTCTCCCTTTCTTATTCCTTCTTTCTCCCGTCTTCCATTGAATGGCAAGTTGAAGGTCACCCTCTATTGTATAGCAAATTAAACTGCAGCCTAGTATATATGAAACTGTATCTCAAAAGAGAAATAAATTGTACTAAAACAGTGGCTCAGAGGTTAGGAGTACACACTGGACAGCTGCTCCCCTGGTGAGGGCTACTCTGAGGTGCCAATTCTTCCCATGCTTTTGGCTGTCTTTGTCAGTAGACTCAGGTTCTCTTGCAGATAAGAGTACATTGAGGCAAGGAAGAAAAGTGTGTTTGGAATACAAGGCAGCTGTAATTCCTTACAATTTTGCAGCAAAGCAGAAGGCTAGGGGGATGACTGGAGGTGTATGGGTCAGCCACCACTTTCACCTAGCTCAAGACTATCTCACAACTTATTTATAAGCTAATGAAGTCATAAGTTATGGGTTGTAAGAGGTACAATGTATTCATCATTTTTTTTAGTGGAACAAAATGTTTATTTATCAGGCAACAATTATTGGCACCAGAGACACGTTTTCAAAATCAGCGTTGAAAACCACAATCATGAGCAGCTTTTACAGTCTTTTTAAAGAAAAACAAAAACAAAAACAAACAAACAAACAATAGCAAAACAAACAAAACAAAACAAAAACCCCATAATCAGAAAATCTTGTATAGGAAGGGGGAGAGTAATTTTATCTGGACTGGACATCTTTAAATTTTTATAACATGTGTATATACATGTCACAAAACATATGGAGGTAAGAGGGACCAGCTACACCCTTGCTGGGATTACAGATTGCAGTCCCAGAATTTACCTATTAATGCAGGTTCTGGAACTGAACTCTGGTCATCATTTTTAATACTATTTCCTTCAGTTTCTTTAAAATTCTAGTTCACATCTCACAGTAGGAATCTTATTATGCTTCATAAATGTATACTGCATATTCCCTCCATGTAGATGAGAGAACAGTGGATTTTAAGTTTTGTGTTTCTTCCTCTTTGTAGATCCCTTTGGGAAGACAGATGAGCGTGAACCACTCACTAATGCTGTACGAAGTGACTCAGCAGTCATTGGAGGTAACCTGTCTTCGTTACTGAAAGCAGAGAAGATATCTATGATTCTGTTCTCTGCAGAAAGTTATCTGAAATCTTCTTTTCCCATGATGTTCCAGCATCTAGAATCAGGCATTCTCTGTGCAGCTCTTAGCCTCTTTATACCTTGTGAAAGATTAATGGCAAACCCTCCTTCAGTGCCAGCAACTCCATAGCTTCATTCTGCCTCAACTTCAGCAGGCCGTTGGGCTCTAAGCCAACAGGTGGAGCATTTACTTACACTCAGGCAGCCTGCATCTTGTTCATTGCATCCAGCTGTTTCTTCTAAAGCAAAAACATAACAGACCAATAAAATCATGTATGTAAAGAAGTTACATTAAGGCAGACAGATGGACAGAGCTGTGCTCAATTTCAATTATCATTTACCAAGTGATTTAGGTTAAAGCTAATGAGCAGTATGACGCCTACAGGACTGAAGTTCCAAATCCAGTAGTCCAGCAGGTTATGAATATAGAGCTTGTCTGATCAGCTTATAGCTCACACCCTACCACATTCTCTTTCTTTACTCTTTCTGAGCTAATTGTTGGCCTCACCCTACCCTGCTCTTTTTTCTATCTCAGCTAGTCTAATACCTGCAGTAGTTTGGTGTTTCTGTGTGGGTATTTCCATGTGAAATCTCTCTCATGTTTGGCTTGATTTAAGATGCCTGAGATGTAGAAATCTGTTTCTGCTGATGAGGTATACCACTAGCAGGTGTCTCACCCCTGCATTCTGGCAGCTGGGAGGAGTGAATCCACACCAGATGGAGTTCTTTAAAAGTCAGCAGGAGTCATTCATTTCACTTCTATTTAATTAGCTCTGGTTCTGGGTCAGTATAAGGATACTGGGTGAGAGATACGGTTACTGCCTTCCTGGAATTAAAGTAAGAGGGAGACAGGAAATCAGACAGTGGTAGCAGGATAGAAGCTGGTTCTTAAAAAAGGATGGCAATGGGCAGACTCTACCATAGTAGCATTCCAGAGAAGAAGAACCATATCCTTTCTTTAGGGGCATCCTTAAAATACCCAAGGGGAAGGAGGCTATCCTCATGAAACCTGATAGGTTGTGGTCATATTGTGGGGGATGAGGTCCACTTCTGTCACAGGTCTAGGGGAGGGGAATAGGGTGAAAGAGAGAGGGAGGGAAGAACAAGAAGTTACAAGTGAGGGGATAACAATTGCTATATAAATATGAATAATAAAATTTAATTTAAAAAACCCAATGTGTTCTGAATGCCTTCTCCAGGGAAGAGGATTGAGCTTTATATTTTTTGAAATCAGTGAATGCCATAGAAAATGTGTAATTCTTTCTATTTCTGTAAGTTTTCATTTGATATGGAAAGACAGGGTTCAGACAATCTGCAAGATCCATTGAGTCTCTCGGAGAATACAGTGGGGAGGTTATCAAAGCCCTACAGTAGATCCTGGGAATCATGTCCAGCTTCAAGATTACAATAAACCCTCCAAGCCAGCAGTGATAAAGGGAGAACCTCTACCACATTTTCCCATCTTTTATATTTTATATATATATATTTATATTATTACACATATATACAATAAACTACTTATAGCAAGAATATCCATGAAACAATCAGGAAGTATATAAATGTTTTATTCATAGTGTTTTGGCTATTAGTATTTGCCAACCTTGAAGAAAACATCTTTCCTATCATGGTGCATCTAAAATTCTGAATGTAAATCAATATCAACCCTATTTCATCATTATGAACTTAAAACATCAATCAAGATAAAAAAAAACCTAGCCTGTTTAAACATTTTCCCCAATGTTATTTGGATCTCTACAAAGGTATTACTCATGCCAAGTGAGCTGGAAGAAACCTTAAGAGAATGACACCCCATTTCCTATAAGGGGAGTTGGGTTGGGATTTGGTTGCTTTCTTGGGCTGTAGACGGTTATTTTCATTTGGAGTTGGTTATAAGCTATTATTGGTCTTATTTAGAGAGAAAACAAGGTTGCACTCTTTTTCTTTATCTTTCATTCTTAGGTTTGTAGATAGGGGTTGAAAAGAAAGAAGGGGAATATAGAAATTTATAAGTATGATAGGACAAAAAGTGAACAGTGAATATACTCCTCAAGTTAATGCTTTAATTGTTCCTCTACCAAATTTTAAAGCTACAGATCATGCTTCAGAGGCATTCATTACTACCCAGAATAGACCAACAGCTTTGCTATTATATTTGCTTTATTTTAAAATATTAGGGAGATATGTTACAAAATGAGTTTAGAAAATATTACAAATATAATGGTGATAGTTAATGTCAAAACTGTTTTTTAAAAAATTGGTGAAAGATGTCTCTATATATTTAACTTTCTGATATCTATTCACGTAGTGGCATTTAGACCAAGGAAATTTTAGCAAGCCTGAACACTGATCAGCAAAAAGTTTCTAGAATAGGTGGTTTTTCACTAGTTAGACAACTTAGGCAATGTGAAGTGTGGAAAAATTTATAATTTATTAGAAAAAAATCATTTTCATGACCAAAACTTCAGTGTTGTGTTGCTATTGATTTTGTGTGTATGTTGCATAATTTTGTCTCTCTTTGCAGCTAAAGATGGTGAAATTGTAGAAATAGCTTTTCCCTCAAAAAAATGTGGAAAGCAAAGACATATTACTGAACATTGTCTTTTGTTATTAACACAAGTGCTTTGGTAGCCATACACATACAGACACACACACACACACACACACACACACACATACACACACACAGAAGGAGAAAGATACACAGACAGAAAGACAGAGAGACAAATTTAGAGACAGATTTAGACCAAGGAATTCTTGGCAAAGCTTGGTTTATTTATAATCTGTGAATTCTGGGTTTGGTCCTTGTTCTAACCCCATATTTGTTCTTTGCTCGTCAACATAACCTTCTAAAAGGAATAGCTGTTTTCCCTTGGACATGGGTTTGTAAGAGTTTTTGTAGAAACTGTAAGACAAGGGCTTCTCAGCAGGTCTTTATTTCTGGATATACAGTAGATTTGTGTTTGTGTGTCGGTTTAGTTGGTTTTTTTTCCCAAAGCATCTCCTTGTCTAGACAGAATATTCTAAGTGATATCTTTCTTTTCTTTCTTCCTGTTTTCTCTACAGGCATCATAGCAGTGGTGGCTTTTATCACTTTTTGTGTCATTGGAATTGTGACCCGCTTCCTCTATCAGCATAAGCAGTCACACCTTACCAATCACATGAAGGAGAAGGAATACCCAGAAAACTTAAACAGTTCCTTTAGAAATGAAATTGACTTGCAAAACACAGCCAACGAGTGCAAACGGGAATATTTCATCTGAGCCGCCAGAAGGTCACCTGGTAGTCTTCATTGTGGCATTTCCCTACTATTTTTCTCTTCTTTTCTCTGTCTTGTAATTTAGACATTCCTTTTCTTTCCTTTGTTATTATTACTATTACTTTTTTGGTAACATGTATACATTGCCTGAGAGCACTTATCTCCTTGACCGAGCTCAGGAATATAAGGTAGCTGTGGCTACTGTAGTCCACTCATATATGTGTCATTGTGATAATGACCACTGGAGACACAGACTTCACTATTGTAAACCAGGAAGAGACACATGTACGCACATGTACATTTCATGTTTATAGTCCAGTTTCTAAACTTCACTCTTTAGTTTCTCAGGCACTTGGTCTTGCCAACTTCCATCAGATTTGAGCTTTGTAGTGTTTGCCTTTAACATTGTCCCTGTCCCATATATTTTGTTAGATACTATGGACTGAGAGCAGAAGAGGGTATGTGTGTGTGTGTGTGACAGAGAAGACAGTCAGTCATCTTTTAAGCTATGAATTTATCACGGAACCCAATAGAGCAGCAGGGTATGAAGGAAAATAAATCCACCCAGGGAAAGCAATATTTGCTCTTTTAGGTCCCCTGTGAGTGAGAGGAAAAAGGTTGGGAGACATTGTGCTACCAAGAAAGGCTTCTAGAGATAACAGATTTTAGTGTGTGTGTGTGTGAGTGTGTGTGTGTGTGTGTGTGTGTGTGTGTGCATGTGTGTGTGTGTGTGTATGTTTGTGTGTGTCTAAAGGAGGTATTTGAAAAATATGCATGACATCCCTTCCTAAGACATGGGTAAAAGAATAAAGGAGCCATGTTAGTGTGTGACCTCTAACAAATCAGGGGTCATTTGTCCTGCCTGGAGCCTTTCATCGTTTAGGACTTAAATATCTGGAAGAATCTAATTGCATAAGGGGGTGGAGAAACCTGGCTTCCTTTCCAGCTGAGTGAGTAGAAGTTATAGATCCGTGGATTTTCACAACATCTCTAAGAACAAAGAGACTGTACCTGGAAGGCTTATATTATAAGAATACCTACATGCAGGACCCAAGGCAGAGGGAATCTCTTCTGGCCTGCTTGTTTTACTGGCATTTCCCAAGCAACCAGAGTTGTTTATTTATGTTAGTTTAATGTCTACTCGATATGTACTCCCCAGACTCCATTCATCATTCTTACCATAGTCTCAGTACCTTCTAATATAGAATGACTAAATAGTGAGTGGTTACTTTTTCCTGTTTTGTTATTCGGTTTTGAAGCAAGGAATAGTACCCTGTAACCAAGAGGCTTCAATAAAGGGATGAGAAAGTATCTGCTTCTAAACCTGAACAACTTCCTTCTCCACATTTCAAGAAACTATTAGCTATGCTATTCCTAAAATTGTTGTACTGAAATAAAGAAATATACACATGTGTGTATTGTGACAGCATAAACGGAATTCAAGTAAAAGTCTACATCTTCTCCATGAAAAGGCTTAGGCCATCTTAACTCAGTTTGTAGGAAAACTGTCAAAAAAGAGGGAAAAGAGCTATATGAAAAATGAGAAATATCAAGGGATTTATCCCTGTCCATCCAATCTAGAAAGACCTGGTAAAGAAGATTAGCAGGATTCACATTCTAAAACACATGTAATGAATTCACACTGACAACTGAGCTATTTCACAAAAGGCAAGGGACCAGCTGTTATGTGTGGCTGTGGTGTCACTTCTAGCTCAGAGAATTTCAGGGGAGCCTTCAGTTTGTGAACCACATCACAATTCCAGTCTTTACCTGTACCCATGTACACAAAGGTGTAGTTGACTTATGTGCCTAAATAACTTAGTAAAGCATCTCAGGCTTTGGATTCTTTTGGAATCACAGCATACAATTCAATCAAAGATATATCTTGAATTTGTTAATAGTGGGTAATCTTGGTCACTTTATATTAATAATATACTTAACTCTCTGCCCTTCGGCCTTCTTGGGGGCAAAGCAAGGGGGAAGCCACTCCCACACTTCAGGTCTTAGGAAATGATATAACTAAGATCCATTCATGAGAAAGTACTGACCAAATCCCTTTGCAAGGCAGACTTGATTTGTGAGGTAGATACTTGACAATCAGTAGGCCATCGGTCTTCTTAGTAAGTAGCCTACCTCTGACTGTCTAGCACTGCCATGGAGAAGGAGGTTCATAGCAAAGGCCTCAGTAGCTTCATCCACTATCAAATTTGTAGCTTTTCCTACCTTGAAAAGCTACAGAGGTAAGGACTGAGTGTGGCACAGTCCAAAACTATGAGATATTGTCCTAAATATATGTTCTTTCCCTAAAATGTTCTGTGAATTGTTACCTACTCTTTTCCTTTTTTAGAATACTGTTATCCTTTTCCTAGTGAATTTCACACAATTCTAACAACGATGTACTTTTTAATTTTCTATCTTTAATGAGTGTGAATGGGAAGATACAATTGACGGGATAATAATTGGAATGTAATCTGAATAAATTACAATAAATTTTTAAAAATTAAAAAACAAATACTTTAAGATAAAAAGAGTTATTATATGCAATTGAACTTAAATTATATAATAAAACTGAGATGGGTATACTTAGAAAAATAAGGAAATATCATTTAATATAATTATAGTTATCAAGAGTCTATTTGCTTCTGTCCTTTCTTCACTATTCTCCAGTTTCTATTTTTGAGTTTTTCGCTCTATAAATGGTTATATATAATGCACCCCTTTGCTTGACTGCATATTCCTTTGTCACTGGGAATAAATGTTAGGCTGAAGTTTATCCCTAAGCATCTCTAATAGCAAAATAAAAGATAAAGGAAGAACAATCACACTAGAATATTTCCTTACTAGAGTCTGAAGAAATAACCACCACATTTGCTGATGTTATGTTAATATAAATGGAGTTACAAAGCCAACTCTGTGTATACAGTTTTTCTCATCCACTAATATGTACTTAAAGATAATCATGCAGGAAAATGCATGAAGCCAATCTCTGCACTCTGCACAACACACATGCTATTTTCTTCATCCCTAGATGTGCAGGATGTCCAGACCAGGACACTGGGCATGTAGACCAAATGTTGGATACATGCCAATATGGTGCACTATTGTAGGTAGTCTCAGAACTAACCCAGAATTTCCTCACCACCCCACAGCATACAACAGGTAAAATGCTAGTAATCTGCACCCTCCTAATCTGAATGCCATCAGAGCTAGAGGAAAGAGCCAGTTTAAGGGGTATTGGCAATTTGGTTTATGCAATTATTCAATTGTGTTTTCCACCTTCAAGCAATTACAACCTAAAACAAAACTCAAGAGTGTTCCAATCCTCCTTTTGCCACCACTTCTCCCTATGGTATATAGGTTTCATGATGCCTCTAATTATTAATATTCAGTCATTTCCACCTACTGTTTATGTAAAGAATTTGTGTCCCTTTACAATAAGACCAAAAATGTCCATGTAATATCCCATCCTAAGGGGCTGTTACATAGTTATTATTACACTGGAAAAAATCTGTATGTTTGCTTACCTAAAAGACTTTTATCAGCAGCTGCATCATTCAGCCCATACATAGGGCAGATGGCTGTGGTTTTTCTAAGAACTGGGTTAGGAAAATAGATATTTGTCAATTTTTTTCATGTCTCTGTCACAAATAAATTAGCTCAGGTCCATTTGAAGAACTCTGGAACTATTTTATAACTATTTGTTTTAGAAATGAGAACGGGCTCTATCTTAATTCTCAACCTTTGTTGTCTGTTTTTAATACCATATCATAGGAGAAGCAGGACCAGGATTTAGTGAATATGCAGTTATTTTATTATAAAATATTTATGAAATGTCCATGACTCCAAGCATTCTGTTGGTATTGAATATACAATTATTTGCTGTCCTGGTAGACATTACAGTACAACCATATCAACAGAACTTACCACAATAGAAGTGTACACAGCCCCAGGGAGCACAGAGAAAGGAGTATGCACAGCTAATCTGCAAACAATTTCCACAGATTTCTGGATAATACTTAAAATGTCATGTCTTTTCATTCTATCAGAGATGACTGCTATATTTCCCTTCCTCAAGCTAGTTAACTGGCCATGCAGACAAATTTCTTTAGAAATTTACCAGAGGAAATGGACTCTTTGGAGAGAGGAAGAACAAATGGACCCTGTCTCAACCATAATTTCTGTAGCTGGGGTTCACTATGTAGCCCTGGCTAGTCTGGGACTCTATTATAAATCAGGCTGACTTCAAAATCAGAGAGGACCATCTGACTCTGCCAATGTGTGGGCTATTATCTCTGCCTATATCAAATACATTTAGAAGGATGCAAAATTTTCTGTGTTCCTGTGTCAATTCTACTTAAGCCATTACAAATGTATGCTGCTGCATATGGTGGTCCCATATGAAGACTGGAGGCAGAAAAGAGCAGTCTCTTCTTCTACCCATTCTACTTTCATTTCTCTAGTGGACAGTCACTTATGCCACGGTTCTTCTAGATGTCCCTTAAGCTGGTTGGTAGTCTATATTTTTACTCTTCCCACTCTGCCCTAAAGAAATATTTTACTATCTTTAGGGAAACATCTGAGAACTAGAAATTATTGAGTGAATAATTTATTAATTTATTGTCCATCTAAATGATGTCATACTTATATGTCATACATGAATATTTCCCACCCTGAAGAGCATGATGCTCTTTTTACAAACCATATCACCACCATTAGAAGACTCACACTAGGGAGATGCATTCCTAACTTCCCCATTGTCTCCATGAACATATGCACCAATCTGTGTAACTGTTGCTTAGTTTGTTTGTCTGCAAACTGCTTTGCTTATTTTGAATTTCCTAGAGTTACAATCCATCAACTCTATTGTAGCAGCAGTCTAGCAAAAGGCTCCTGGCTGCCTATATAGACTTGGCACTTATTGTTCCTGAAACCGTTGCTTGGGTATGCTTGGTCCTCAACTGTCCTACAGGCCATACTTTAACTAAATAAATAAACATGAGATGTTGTGCCTGCAAATGGCAAAGGAGGTTAACTGTCCAGGCAAATGCAAACATGCTTCAGTTCTTGAAGTTTGACTCAGTGCTGTTTCATGTTTCTCACACAGACTGGAAATGTTTTCTTTAAAATACTCACAATTTGTCTAAATCACTTCTATACACAAGTTCCTGTGGCTTTCTCTGCTCTTCTTAGGTCTTAACCACAGTCTTCCTCAAGTCATTTGTTTTGAAAATGTTTGTTGTTCTTCTGTCTCATCTCTGTGTTTACATTCCAAATAGTTGATCCACCAAAAAAGGGAAAATATACAACTATAGAACATGGGAGAGAGAGAGAGAGAGAGAGAGAGAGAGAGAGAGAGAGAGAGAGAGAGAGAATTAATAGGTCTGTTCCTCAAACATTACCATTACCCAGGAAACGATATACACACCTACTTTGTTTGGAGAGAAGTATCACCTCTTTGTTTTGGAAATTCTTTAAATGACTCATACAATGTTCTAATGGTTGTTTTTGCTGTGTTTGCACTAAGGTACTCTGAGGAAGAGGAAGAAGCACATTCTGTAGTGAAATGGTGTACTTTGTAAGCTAGTGCTCTGTCATTTGGAATGTTTGTAATCTACAAAGTGGATATGTGGTCATGAGCAAATCATAAGTAAGAATGGGCTTTTGTGTTAGAGCAAATTTAATGGGATCGTGCCAAGGAAGAGAAGGGTATTCATGGAGCAAACAATGGCTGAGCACCAAAGCGTCCACTGTGAAGTAAGGATGGCACCTCTCCCCATATCTCTGGATCCTAACTCAGGAGCCTTTTTGTGAACTTGTCTTAGAGCTTAAGGAAGAGGCAGTATTACAGGTCCTGAATGAGAAATGTTTTACTCATCTTTTCATGGCACTTTCACTTTACCCCAGTTAATTTTAAATTTTATGTTCACTAATACAGTCTAGGAATGCTTTGGAATTATCAGCACACTGATTATATCTGACCAGGCTGAGCACCTTAATGGCAGATTTAAGTTAAATAAACTATGATCAAGATCCTCAGATCCATTGCCATTAATCAATAGTCCATAGATGGAAGTCTAGAAATATTAGTCAGTCTAGTAATCTTCCTTTCTCCTTCATTTCTCATGCCATCCATTGATATGCATAATGGTGGTATGTCACTCATCCGTCCACAGTGTGTACCACCTGAAAAACTATGAACACACTTCCCTTGATGCTCCTCAGTATACACAGAAACCTTGAATCAAATAACAGATTAAAATTAGGAGCCTAGTCTCAAGTTATGACACAGCTGATGTGTTGTTGGTTATGGCCTGGTCATAATTTCATTAGCATTATACTGTGCCAAGCTTCATATCCCAGCAGTCAATCTCAGAGAACAGGCCTTCTGTCACTCTGGAGCCTCCATAAATGGCCTCCTGAAATGGAGCCATGTTCATTGCTACTTTACAGGATAAAATGAATGGGCCCCTCTCCTTTGGAGACTTCTCATTTCTTTGGACATTATGTTTTTTATTCCTGTAACAGAATCTGTAGTCTCATCTGATGTTGCCTCATCCCAAGGCTGTTTTCTAGAAGATGTACCATGTCTTAGTATACCATATGGAGAAAGTTACTGTTTGCCTTGGGCTTCTTTGTTTTCTATGTTTTTGCTGTACAGAAAACTTACCTGTAAATACTGTATATTTAATAAAGAAAATTTTGTATCATTTTGTGCGGAACACAAATCTGCCTTTCTGTGTTGTTTCTTGTTTAATAAGAAGTCAAGTAATTAATCCCTCAGTGTCCACTTTGATTTCTTAGATCATCAACTCCTAGCTAGCATGACCCATTGAAAGCAAAAAACTCCCACTCTCTAGGATTATTGATTTTAGTGTAGCTCACAGCACTGTCTTGGGTTCTCTCATGTTTAACTGACTATAACAAAGTGAGTGCATTTGAGCAAGCTCATTGATTTGATAAAAAGGTTCTTGAACCATTGTAACTTCTCACAGGATATCTATAGCTTTGCAGACTCCTTAATGTTGATTTACTGCACTCATACTTGTGTCTGATTTTGCCTACACTTCTTTCGTCTAGAAAACTGTCACTTCCACAATAGCTCTATTTGAAAAAACAGATGTATGTTTTTCTGGAGTATCTTTGTCTTCCTGTATTTTTTATTTATACTTGTGTTTATGAGTCATCTGGTAGACATAGACTTATTAACAAAAACTAAATGTGATTTAATGGGATAGGGATATGGCACAGTTAATAAAGGGCTTCATAGTACACACAAATACACTGAGTTCGATCCCCAGCACCCATCAAACAAGGCATGGTGGGACAATCCTATGATTTCATTATTCTTCAGGAAGCAAAGACAAGAGAATCAAAGATCCAAGATCATCATTGGCTACAAGGTGAGGCTGAGGCCAGCGTGGGCTACACAAGACTGTCTCATGCAAAGAAATAAACTTCCTAGAGTGGAATGTAGCACTTGAACAATAGGAATTAGGGAGATTCTAAGTATATCTGAATTTAGAAAGAATCAGTGAGATTTGATGGTGGACTGCAGGATAATGTAATACAAAAGAAACCAAAAAGATTGAATATTTGATTTATCAATAAATGGATAAGGAATGAATTCTTGTTGTACTTATAGTAGTGATTAGAGTGGAGCCATGGAATACATGACACTCCTTTAAAATATTCTGAGGATTCTTATTGGAGAAATAATAAAAAAAAATGGGGCAAAAGAAAAAGATCAGAAGTCAGTTTAAAGTATTGAGGTCTACAGCACTTCATGGATCCAGGGTCAGTACCACAGGTTATAAGAGTTGCATGGGTATAAGAGTCAGAGAAACCCAAACTTTATATGCAATCCCTCAATATACTGACACTTAATTTTGTAGTTAGAATCAGTCAAGCATAGAAACCCAGTTTTGCTATTAAAAAATGGAAAACAAAGCTCAATTTCACAGATCCTGAAGATTAAATTAAATAATTCGTATAGCCCATTTAATGAAATATATATGCACTGAGGTCTTCCACAAGGCTACTTGAAATTTAATCGTGTGTGTGTGTGTGTGTGTGTGTGTGTGTGTGTGTGACATGCGCACACATAGGCCTATGCAGCCCTATATCTCTCAAATAATCTTCCCATTATTTTTTGAGGCATATTCTATTACTGAACACAAACCTGGAGCTTACCAATTTGACTAGATTGACTGTCCAATGAGTCCCAGATATCCGTCTATCTCCATCTTTCCAGAATGGATTACAGGTAGGTACCACTGCTGAGCTTTTCTACATAGGTGTTTGGGAAAGAATTTAGCTATTTATATTTGCACTGGATAAAATGCCAAGCTAAGTCACCTTTCCAGTCCATTGTTATTTTAGAATTTGTAGAAAGCTTGTAATATGTGCCACAGAGAAGTAAATGCACATGGAATACATGCTCCTCAGCGGCTCCTTGTATGTGAGTTATGTTGGAGGTAACATTTGCCTTCAGGTTCTGGGTGTTATACTTGAACCTAGTAATCTTTTTTTTTTTTTTTTTTTTTTTTTTGGTGGAGAGTATAATTTGTTTTTATTTTTTATTAATTTATTGGTATTACATCTCGATTGTTAGCCCTTTCCCTGTTTCCTCCCATTCTTCCCTCCCTCCCACTTCCCCCCCTTCTCCCCTCCCCCATGTCTATGATTAAGGGAGACCTCCTCCCCTATATATGCTCTTAGGATATCGAGTCTCTTCTTGGTAACTTGCTATCCCTCCTCTGAGTGCGGTCAGGCCTCCCCATCCAGGGGACATTGTCAGAAAAGGGGCACCAGAGTTCATGTGAGAGTCAGATCTCACTCTCCACTCAATGGTGGAGAATATCATGTTTGTCGGCTAGGTCTTGGTAGGGGTTTGATGTTTACTGCCTATATTCTCCTTGGCTGGTGCCTTAGTTTGAGGAGGACCCCAGGACCCAGATCTGTCTACCATAAAGTCCTCATTTGTCATCAGAGAAATGCAAATCAAAACGACACTGAGATTCCGTCTTACACCCATCAGAATGGCTAAGATCAAAAACTCAAATGACACCACATGTTGGCGAGGATGTGGAAAGAGAGGGACACTCCTTCATTGCTGGTGGGAATGCAAACTAGTACAACCACTTTGGAAAGCTATTTGGCACTTTCTCAGAAAAATGGGAATAGGGCTTCCTCAAGACCCAGCTATCCCACTCCTGGGAATATACCCAGAAAATGCCCTACCACACAACAGGGACATATGCTCAACCACATTCATAGCTGCTTTAAACATAATAGCCAGAACATGGAAGCAGCCTAAATGTCCCTCAGTAGAAGAATGGACTAAGAAACTGTGGTACATTTACACTATGGAATACTACTCAGCTATTAAAGACAAGGAATTCCCTAAATTTGTGGACAAATGGATTGATCTAGAAATGATCATAATGAGTGAGTTCACCCAGAAGCAAAAAGAGACAAACGGTGTATACTCACTTATATCAAAACACTAGTCCAAGGGATACGTACCATGAAAAATTTTACTTACCAGGAAAGTGGTTCAGAGGAGAGGTCATCCTATTGAGACTTTAGGCAAGAGTAGCATGGAAGAATGGGGAAATAGTAGGACCCACAGGATCCTGGGAACCTAGTAATCTTGATTGCAATCTTGAAATACAATTTACATATCATCTTTAGAAATTTGAGGTATTCTACTTGAAAGAGATGACATGATTCTAAATAATGGAGAAAAACAATCTTAAAAGACACATTTGCAGTAATTTCTACTATAAATGAATTTGAATTCAAAGGCTTCTGTCAAGACAGGCGTGTCTTCAGATATTAAACCTTGAAGGTGGCTTAGATACAGTAAATAAATGCATCTCTTCTCATATTTAGGGTCATTTCCTCATCACACTAAAGATTTGAAAACAATATTGGTACACTTATAATTCATGGGTTTCTTTCTTATATTTTGTAGGGCTTACCCATGATCACCTAAAAGAATGAAATAGGTAGCTGCGTAGGGTGGTGCACACCTGTAATCCCAGCACTTAAGGAAGCACAGATAGGAGGATCTGTGTGAGTTTGAGGCCAGACTGGTCTACAAAATGAGTCCAGAACAGCTAAGACTACACAGAGAAATACTTTCTTGAAAAACAAAAACCAAGCCAGGTGTGGTGGCACACAGCTTTAATCCTTGCACTCAGGAGGCAGAGGCAGGTGGATCACTGTGAGTTTGAAGCCAGCCTGGTCTACAAAGCGATTCCAGGACAGCCAAGGCTAACATAGACAGACCCTTTCTCGACCCCCCCCCCGCAAAAAAACAGTAAAACAAAAAACAAAACAAAACAAAACAAAAAACCCAAACAACAAACAAAAGATAGGTTATTGAAATATTCTCAGACACAATCTACCTTAACATGTTGGTCTTTTTTTTTTTGTTTAAAGATTACAGAAAAAAAAAGCAGAATATTCTCTCTCTCTCTCTCTCTCTCTCTCTCTCTCTCTCTCTCTCTCTCT
>OU015747.1:63000487-63016632 GCA_907169655.1 Acomys percivali
ATATATATATATATATATATATATATATATATATATATATATATATACACATACATACATACATGATGGGTATTTTTCACGGGACTCATGAAGAAGGAGTTTCCTGTGTCAAACCTTGATCAAGTACCTATTCTCAGATTATCTGCTCCTCGGGGACAAAGACAAAGTACAGAGCATCTGTGGCTCAACTGTCTGACACCTGCATGCCAGGCTGCAGGAGCCTGATCTCTCTGGGAATTCAAAATCCTTCCTAGGTTAGGAACTGTAAGCACTCATGACAGTGCTGACCAGTCAGAAAGGGAAATCTATGTCAGCCAGGATCTCCAAGGAACTTTGCCTTTTCAAAAGGGCCTCTGAGAATTCAAGTCTGGCAGAGGGTCTATCTAACTTAGACAAGAGAAGTGTGGAAACAGCTTTGACAGAAGATGGACAAGCACCCTGCATCATAAGGAAACACAGCAACCAGCTGTGCTCATGATTTAGTTTAGAGAATCTAGCAATTGCTTGTCTCCCAGGCCTCATGGTTACATGTGAAACTCTTTTTTAAGGCTGAGTGCTTGACTGGTTGTATTTATATGAGGTAGTGTATTCAAAGCTAGGGAGACAGAGAATACAAGGGCATTTGCTTCAGGCTGCAAGGAAAGGAGAATGGAGAATTATTATCTATTTGATGGGCACAGATGTTCTGTTTGGAGAGAAGAAAAACACTCTGGAAACAAGAGGTGACTTTAGAACAATGCTTTATATCTCTGACCTGAACACTTAAAATAATGTACTTTATTTTGTTGTACATTTTAGCATAACAAAACATGGCAGTAAAGAGTTCAGACATGAGTCAAATATAGTCATTGATGGGGAACTCTGAGGAGATGGCTGAGCTTTCTACACAAACATGAGTATGTGAGTTCAATCTCTGTTTTTAAAACGCCAAACAGAGTGGCATGCTGTCCGAATCCCAGTGCCAGAGAGTCATACAGGGAGATCCCTACACTTAAATGGTCAGCCCCTCCAAACCAGTGAGAGACCTCACCTGATAAAACATTGCGTATATGGATTATGAGGAATGATAGTAATGGTGGAGTTCTAAAATACACACACACACACACACACACACACAGGCAGACACTCACACATAGACACACACACACATGCATGCACACACACATACCCAGACAAGCATACACCTGCACACACAGCTAGAAGAGCTGAGCTGCCAATGGTTGATCTATGCCATATACCTGTATATGTCATCTATTATTGTCATAATAAGTCCACAGAAGAGGTAATTTTTTTTTCAGTTTGCAAATAAATATTTCTAGCCTGAGCAAAGCAATTTGCTAAAGCTAATCCAGTCTTTGAATCACAAATACATGGATTCAATTTACAACTTGGATTTTGTTAATTATAAATATTGGGAGGGATTTTATAATATATGATGCAGTTTTTCATTGGAATAAATGAATGCAGATGCCTCTTAACCAAATTAAGCATAGAGAAGTCAAGTGTCACTGTTTCAACCTTGAACCACATTTTACTCTTCTAAGCTGCTACAGCTAATTCAAATGATACATGTCTGCTCTGGTGCAAATGTTCCAGCACAGTCTATCCCCACTAGTGGTATTTTTTTTCTGGACAACTTATTAGAAGATAAACGGTGACAAAGGGAATTGCCAAAGGCCTTTTAAGTACATATAAGACCTTCTCAGACAATACTGAAGCAGGGACAGTCAAACATTGGTCTGCAAGTATCACTATACTTCCCTAGGAAGTGTCTTGTGATAGGCTTACGTAACATTTTGATACATTGTCACATGTATTTTTGCTTGCTGAATGTCAACTCTAGGAATGAGGAGACCATTCCTTGTCTTAAACTCAAGCATTTTTATTCCAAGAGTCTTTCAAAAATTTCACCAGGAGGAGGCTGCCTTCTGCCTCTGATGTAACCGAAAAGGAGACCAGCTCACATCTAAAGTCATTAAAAATACTACACTACTGAGAATAGCTAGAAGGTAAATTCTTTCCAACAGAGGCTAGTATTGTTTTTCCTCATGATATAAAATGTCTGCCATGGCAATGAGAAGCTAGAAATTTATGCTTGGAGACACTGTTGTGCTCTGCTCTGGAATCTCTCAATCACAAACTCCCCCATGGCTGTCTCTGCAGGCCTCCATAGGCATTTCTGTGCCTCACTTGATGATCTTTAGTTGTATTGCTGCAGCTTCTAACTATGTGCTAGTTGCTAACCGCCTATTTACTTTGGCTTGCTCTATGAGTAGTAAGCTAATGCGTTCTAACTGAAACTATGGCTGCTGTAGCTCATTTTCCACACCAAGGAGCTTTATCTTAGGACCATATTTGTTCAACAGGGAAGCTAACTGGCTTTATTTTGTTGGTTTTTTGTTTGTTTGTTTGTTTGTTTTGTTGGATGTCTACAAAGTCAGAATAATGCTTGTTTAGATCTGAGATGAAAACATCTGGGGTAGATAAGAAGGGGAACTTCTGTCTTTTGAGGAATAGTGGAGGGGGAGGGGCATAGGGAGGGAAGATCAGACTGGGAGGGGAAGAAGGATGGAGATATGACAGGGATTTAAAGTGAATAAGTAAACAAACAAAGAAATAAATAAGAGAATTGAAAACAAATCTGTTATTACAAAGTAGAAAAAAGATCAAATTCTCTCTCCAATAGAACCATAGTGATTGCTCATCCTTAAAGGTAACCATTGTTTAGAGATACTGATGGATACATAAAATAGCATTCTCTGGAGTATTGAATTTTCCAATGGAGATTCTACAAAGGAGTCTTCAAATGCCCTGGGAAAAATTCTTCATAATGGAAGAACAGGAGCTGCAATGTGCTAGAAGCTAAACTTCCTCCTTTGTCTTATCTTTTTAAATTCAGAGCAGAAAGCAGACATACAAATCACATTGCCTGAAGACAAGAAGACAGAGGTCAGTTTCATGCACTTGTGTGTGCACATTCTTCCGCAGTTTATCTTACATAAAAAGACATCTTTCTGTTTTGTCATTCTAAAGAATTTATAACATGACTTTATATTATGAACACAGGTTAAATATTTCTTACTTAAAATGTGAAAGTTGAAATGTTCCAAACTGCAATATTTTTATCATTTAAAAATATATTTTTATCACTCTGTACAATAGTCCAGTTTCCTGAAAGTTTATAATGCATATTTCCCCCATGCTCTCTGGCCTAATAATCTTATGATTATTCTCCAGGCAGTTTGTTTTTCCCTCTAGGCAGTTTTGCTTCATATGTACACTCATAATTTTTTGTAATCCAGAACCAAAAATTGAGAGAAAACATGCACTATTTATCTTTTTCGGACTGACTTAGTTTAATATGATTATTCTCAGTTATACCCATTTTCTTGAAAACAGTAGAACTTCTCTTTTATTTATGAATGAAGAATGTTGTATCACTCCACATTATCTTTATCCTTTACTTGCTTTACAGACACTTCTGTTAGTTCTGCACCTTGGCTGTTGTAGTAGTGTAGAGGTAAACACTGACATGCAAATATTTGTCCATTCTGTTGACCTCTAGGTCATGTTCTTTTCTTTCTTTCTTTCTTTCTTTCTTTCTTTCTTTCTTTCTTTCTTTTTTCTTTCTTTCTTTCTTTCTTTCTTTCTTTCTTTCCTTCTTTCTTATTTTTCATTCAAACATTACTGGTTTGTTTGTTTGTTTCTTTCTTTCTTTTTTTCATTCAAACAACATTTCTGTACAAAACCACATCCAGGGTCTGTGTATTAGTTACTTTGTTAATATTTTTTATACCATAACCAAAATTTTTCATGTTATATATAGAAATATTCTAAAATACAGAAAATAATACTGACTTTTTATGGTCCCTGATATTTCTATTAAAGGATGTCATATCTGAATTATATATGCCTGTAAATTACATCATCCATGATAAATATGCATTTCTTCTCCTATTCATTAAGATATTGAGCAGTGGCTACCTCTTTCACACGAACTTTCAGATGATAGGGATGATCATTTCACATAAGGCTTCTGTGTACAAGAAAACACTTCTTAATCGAAGATAGGTAGATGGCAAGTGGCAGAAAGAATAGCCATGTGTGATACTCTACATGTTCAACATGACACCTAGCTGAAGTTGTTATTTCACTTGTCTCTTCAAGATATATGATGGGGAATAATCAAAGGCTCTATAGAAAAATTGCACTTGAGAGGAAAGAATCAGCCTCTGAAAGCAAGCATGGGGCAAGAGATGCTGTGATGATTCACTGAATTGTACAGAACTGAATGCAACTTAGAATGGAGTTGCTGAGTTGCTTTATAAAAATGGCAGGCATCACTGCTGAAATGTGGGAGTGATTGTGTATATCGGCTACTACATTGAAATATGACAGCAGAAGTATAGATAGAGAGCATATAAAAAGCCAATAGGTTTTTACTAAAGAAACAAGGGGGACCATTTTGCATTCTTATTTTTTATAATAAAATGACTTTTAAAACAACTCAATAGGACAGTTTTATTGGGGATTAAGAAAGAAAACAATGGACAGGCAAGTCCTAAATCTTGGCAGCACCCTGAAGGAGATGGTTGAGAAGAGACAAAGCAACATCCCTCTAAGTCAGCATTCTAGAGATCTAGCAGGTTCAGCAATGTTGGAGGTGGTGGGATGGGTAATGTTAAAAAAAAATGAACACTCAGGAAAGAATGTCTACACTTTGTACAGTTTCCCAAAGAAAGAGACAAAAAACAGAAAAGTTGTGCTTTTCTGAATCAGAAGTCAGAAAGTATAGCCAGGTTGGAGGAAGCTCAGCCTTACTGAGGATGGATGCTCTGCAAGGTAATGGTAGTCTGCAGGGGGGAAAAGCTTCTGGGGAGGGAGTGACCAATTCATTAGGTGAACAGTAATTAATTTTCTGCCTCACCAGAATAGCTAATTCTGGTGAGAATTAGCTAATAGCTAATAGGCTTCCTGTGGTGAAGGGAGCACACTCATGGGACCAACGACTTCGGTTGGCTAACTCTTTAGTGGAAGAGGCAATACTGTGCAGAGTTTTATTATCTTGGAATGTTGGGTCTATCCAGAGATAGAAATAAAACACCCTTCCTTTGTTGGGGGTCTTCAGCAAAGCTCTGATGAGTCTACTCTTTCATATGGTAATTGAAAATAGAAACAGTTCCCTTTCTTGCACTATCAAGAGAAAAGAGAAGTGGCCTCCAAAGACCATGAAGGAGGGTTCTATCTCGGTTTTGTAACAGTTTCTCCTGATATTAAAACTTTTAAGAAAGTTTAAAGAAAGCTTATATTAGCAAATATAAAGGGGGCTTGAAAAACAGGATGTTAAAGGGATGTGAAAACGGTGTGCTAAGGAGGAAATTTGTTAATACTCATGATATTAAAAGGGAAGCAAAATACTGAGATCCTCTTCTTTTTTCACATTTAAAATTATTTTCGCATATATTGCATGCCAACAGCAGTTTTCCCACCTTCTCATCCCACAAGTGTCTCACTCCAACCTCCCCTCTCACCTACATCCACCACCTGTGCACCTCCCCTTAGAAAAGAATAGGCCTCTCAGGGACACCAATTAAATACAGCAGAACAAGAAACAATAAGATGAGGCACTTACCATCACATCAAAGCTGGACAAGGCAAAGCAGTAGGAGGAATAGAGTCAGAGACAGCTCCTGTCCCCACTGTTAATAATGCCATAAGAACACCAAGCCACTCAGCCATAACATATATGGAGCAGACCTAGGCGTGACCACTACAGGCTTCCTAATCTCTTTAAACGCAATGACTCTGTCAGTTGATTCTGTTGGCCATGATCTTGTGGTGTCATGTATGCTTCAAACTTTTTCAAACCTAATTTATTTGGCATTTTTAAATGATTATACCTACCTTCCAACCCATCTGTCCTCGATAGCAGAGAAAAAATGTAAATGGGAACAGGAGAAATAGACCTTATTAGACTCAGTTCCTGGGAACA
Organism: Acomys percivali; assembly: GCA_907169655.1. NCBI lineage: Eukaryota > Metazoa > Chordata > Mammalia > Rodentia > Muridae > Acomys > Acomys percivali. The sequence goes on from OU015747.1 coordinate 63,006,480, forward strand.
ACTACACTGGCATAGTTGGCAGGATTCCAGCAGACCTGTTGAACAGAAAATCAGCAAAGGGGACTGTAACCTCAGTAGCCAGAACACAGAGCAGCAGCCAGAACCCAGAATCTTGAAGCTTTCTCTGGAGCAGTTCTCTCTAGGAGCTTCTTGAAGTGGAGCAATGAACAGACAAACAATAGGAAACAATACTAAGACCGAAAGCCCAGCCTCTTGTTTTGGGCTCATATATATCCTCTCAGAAAGTCCTTATAAAGATGTTTTCCAGCTGGCAAAGACCAAGTCCTTGCAAGAGGCAGTTCCTTTTCTAGTGGATAAACATCACATGTTCTCTCACAAGCCTCATCACTATCCCACACTTGGGATCAAAACAAGAACATGTTTACTACAGTGTCCCTTAACACCACTTGTTCCTCAGAACTTTTCTTCCCCTCCTCCACAAGACTATGCTAGCTCTGCCTATATTTTGGCTGTGGGTCTCGGAATCTGCTCATGTCAGTTGCTGGAGGAAGTCTTTCTGTTCACTTCAATGAAAATTCTGCTAGGCTCCAGCCCCAGAACTCTCTGCAGGCAGGCCAAACTCTAGATAAGACTGAAGTTTTGTGGCTGGGTTGGTGTCCCTTGCCTGGTTATAAAAGATGGCCTTATCAGGCTCCTCATTCACCATAACTAGAAATCTTTGCCAGGGTTACTTTCAGCGATTCCATGGAGTTTCCATTGCATTAGTTTTCCACATTGTCCACCAAGTATTTCTCGAATTCCAATATTTTTCCCAGTATTTTCTCTTCCCACAACCACCTGATCCCTCCTATTGCCACCTCCACCCACCTCTAGTCCAACAGGAAAATATATTTCTCCTTCCCAGGGAGATCCTTGTGATCCCTTTCAGCGATTCCATGGAGTTTCCATTGCATTAGTTTTCCACATTGTACACCAAATATTTCTCGAATTCCAATATTTTTCCCAGTATTTTCTCTTCCCACAACCACCTGATCCCTCCTATTGCCACCTCCACCCACCTCTAGTCCAACAGGAAAATATACTTCTCCTTCCCAGGGAGATCCTTGTGATCCCTCTTAAGTCCTCCTTGTTATTTAGCCTTTCTGTATTTGTGGATCATAGTATGATTGTCTTTTACTTTACAGCTAATATCCACGTGTATGTCTACACTATGTTTGTCCTTCTGCATCTGGCTTACCTCACTCAGCATGGTATTTTCTAGTTCTATCCATTTACCTGAAAATTTAATGGTTTTCTTATTTTTAACAGCTGAGTCATACTCCACTGTGTAAACGTGCCTTATTATTATTATTTTATATACATTCTTCAGTTTAGGGATATCTAGGTTGTTTTCAGTTTTTTGCTATTATGAAAAAAGCTGCTATGAACAGAATTAGGCAAGTGTCTTTGTAATAGGATGTAGTGTCTTTTTGGCACATGTCCAGGAGTGGTATAGCTGCATCTTTTTGTTTGTTTGTTTGTTTGTTTTTTAATTTTATTAATTTATTCTTATTACATCTCAATGGTTATCCCATCACTTGTATCCTCCCATTCTTCCCTCCCTCCCATTTTCCCCTTATTCCCCTCCCCTATGACTGTTCCTGAGAGGGATTACCTCCCCCTGTATATGCTCATAGGGTATCAAGTCTCTTCTTGGTGACCTGCTGTCATTCCTCTGAGTGCCACCAGGTCTCCCCCTCCAGGGGACATGGTCAAATGTGAGGGACCAGAGTACGTGAGAAAGTCATATCCCACTCTCCACTCAAGTGTGGAGACTGTTCTGACCATTGGCTAGATCTGGGTAGGGGTTTAAAGTTTACCGCCTGTATTGTCCTTGGCTGTTGCCTTAGTTTGAGCGGGACCCCTTGACCCAAATCTGCCTATCATAATGTTCTATTTGTAGGTTTCTAGGACCCACTGGATCCTTCTACTTTGCTATTCTCACATGGTTCTCTCATCTAGAGTCCCAATAGGATGTCTGGTATAGCTGCATCTTGAGGGAGATCCATACCCCAATTTTCTGATAAAGTGTCAGATTGATTTCCGTAGTGGTTGTACAAGTTTGCACACTCATTCGCAATGGAGGACTGTTCCCCTTTATTCACATCCTCACCAGCATGTGCTGTCACGTGATCACCCTGATGACTAAGGATGTTGAACATTTTTTTAAATGGTCTCATAAATTAGAATTTTTTCTGCTGGGAATTCTCTGTTTAGGTACTCCTTTAAAAATAGATGATTTGGAATACTGATGTCTAGTTTCTTGAGTTCTTTGCATATTTTGGATATTAGATCTCTGTTGTGATGTACGTTTTGTGAAAATCTTTTTCCAATCTGTACAGTGATGTTTTGCTCTAGTGATGATGTCCTTTGCCTCACAAAAGCTTTTCGTTTTCATGAGGTCCCATTGATTCATTTTTGGTCTTAGTGTCTATGCTGTTGGTGTTCTGTTCAGCAAGCTGTGTCCTGTGCCAATGAGTTTAAGGCTCTTCCACACTTTCTCTTCTATCACATTCAATGTATCTGGTTTTATGTTGAGATCATTGATCCACTTGGGCTTGAGGTTTCTACACGGTGAAAAATATGGAACAATTTGTACTCTTCTACAAGCATACCTCCAGGTAGAGCAGCACATTTCTTAAAGATGCTTTCTTTTTCCCATTGTACATTTCTGGGTTATTTATCAAAACTCAGGTATTCATAGGTAGGTGGATTAATGTCTGGGTCTTTGATTGTATAATACTGATCAATAGGTCTGTATTTATGCCAATACAATGAGATTTTTATTACCATTGTTCTGTAGTACACTTGAAATCAGAGATTGTGATACATCCAGAAGTTATCTTATTGAACAGGATTGTTTTAGCTATCCTGGCGCCTGTTTATTTGGGTGCTTGTTTGATTTTCTGTATGAAGTTGAATATTGTTCTTTTAATATCTGTAAAGGATTGTATTGGAATTTTGTTGTGGACTATATTGAATCTGCAGATTGCTTTGCATAGGTTGGCCATATTTACTGTTAATACTACAGATCCATGAGCATGGGAGACTTTTCTATTTTCTGATATCTACTTCAATTTCCTTTCCTAAAGATTTGATGTTTTTATTATGTAGGACTTTCACTTGCTCGGTTAGAGTTACCCCAAGATATTTTATATTATTTGTTACAATTGTCAAATGTGTTATTTCCCTGATTTCTTTTTATGAGCCCATTTGTCATTTGTATTTAGGAGGGCTAATGCTTTTTTTGATGTAATGTTGTATCCATCCAATTTGCTGAAGGTGTTTATCACCTTCCCTGGAAGAATATTTGGGGTTGCTTATGTACACTCTCATATCATCTGTAAATGCAATTCCTTGACTTCTTCATTTCCAATTTGTATACCTGCCTTCACTTAGGTGTCTGCTTTTCTGACTTGCATGTGCAGCTCCTAGGCAGTGTTAGTCCTCTTGAGTTGGGACAGCAGCAGGAGAGGATAGTGGTGAGGTAGGGATCAGGGCAGGAAGTTTAATGGGTCTTTGGATACAATATTTAGGGAGTGGGACTGTCTAGAGATGTTGGTGGTGGGGGCATGACAGCAGAGTGATCAGTGAGGTAGCTGGAAGTGTTATATGCCTTTGAGAACTAAATATAGGGAGTGGGGCAGTTCTGTCCCCGATTGGGGCACTCAACTGTTCTTCTGATTGGTGTGTCTGTCTTAGAGCAGCAAATGTCCACCTAAATTTGGGGTAGACCCTGAAATTTGCATGGCATGGTGATAGGAAAATGAGGGGAAGCCAATGAATTCGGTCTTGGAGACCAAATCTCTGAAGTGGGGCAGTTTCATGGGCTAGAACCCCATTTACCTGCCCTTCTGAGTGGTGTGGCTTGACCCCGAGGAATGGCGGTCTGCTCCAGTTTGGGACAGTGGCCTGAAAGCAGGGTTGATGGTAGGACAGATTCAGGGAGGAAAGAGGTGGAATAATTCTTTGTGAAGAGAATCTAGAATCTAGTGAGAAGGTACCAAGCAGGTCACTTACCTTTTTTTCTAACTGGCATGGTCTGCTCCTGGATAGCAGAAGTCCACCAGAGTTGGGGCCTAGAGCACAGAAGTGGAAGGTGATGGCAGTGAGACAGGAAGTGTGGGGGTGGGAGACAGAAAATCCTGAGATGTTCTAGAGGAAGGTAAACATTTACTCTGCAGGGACGCTCTTCAAACTCAGGGAGTAAACATCACTATAACTTCATGAAGCTCCAAAAAGTGAACAGATTCACTACTCTCCATCTCTTGTAGCATATATATGCTATAAGAACAACTAAAAGCAAAAGCACTTCAGATAAAGTGAGCAGAGACCTCTTGAGACACCAATCTGTAGGTTGTGCAGTGTGCTCTAGGATTCCAGAGAGCCAGGAACAGTAAATTACACATACAGATCCATTAGAGAACATTTTCCAGGGACATAAGATTAAACACTGGTAGAGAAGACATTCCAAATAATTTGTTCAGGTACTAACGATAGGATGCTAGAATTCTAGCTTAATCCAAGTTCAAAAGCCTTGGAACCTGGGAAGTTTGTGTTGGAACTCTCCAAAATTAAAGGGCTGAGAACCCAGGAGCAACACATATGTGCTGTAACCTGCATTTCTGGAGTTCTGATGTCTATTCTATATGCAAAAATCACAGAGGAGACAGCTTCCTGTTTGTTATTTCTGGGTCCAAGCAGGTCGGAGACACCTGAAGAATGGTGTGTACTCCTTGTACACTCAGCCTACCCAGACTCACATGCTGATGTGATATATAAAAAGACCTCATAGACAGTAACTCCTGGCATGCAGAAAAGTTTGTGAACAGGAAACTTCTTGTGGACATGAAACATACACAGCTGAACTTAGTGAAAATAAAGCCTTGCTTGTCTTGTTTTGAGACCCAAATAATGTCCAAAACTTTTGCATATGTCATAGATTTAGCAGGATTATACATTTAATTATTGCATAGGATTTATTAGGACAAAACTGGGTCACTTTATAGAAGACAATAATGTGGAAAAAGACAACATTGTTTCTTTACAATAGACAAATGTATTTGTTAGTTTTCTGTTGCTATTAAAAAATCCTGTCACCGAAAAGCAGCTTATAGATAATATTTCATTTTGGTTTATAGTTCATGAGGAATAAGAGTTCCTAATGGCTAGGAGGCACGGCAGCAAACAGCAGGGATGGAGGCAGGACCAGAAAGTTGAGAAATCATATATTGAATAACAAGCACAAAGGAAAGTAAAAACTGAAGGGGGAGATTTTGTATCCCAAAACCCACACCTAGTGATAGTGATGCAGTTTCTATGTCAAGGATCCACAAACTGTGCCTATAACTGGGAAACCAATGCTGTCAGGGGGACATTCTCCTTCAAACAAGAATAATGATAATCACATGTGTAAGAGCAGATAGCTTATACTCATGAAAACTGTTTATGAAACATGCCTGAAGTAAAGTACTCATTCCTCCAAAACATTAGGATGGAAGGCCATGGAACAGAGTGGATAAACAGTTCAACTGATGTCCTCTCTTCAGTTTTGTATATGATATTTTGTTTAAAATGCAAATTTTGTAGGTGATGGTCGAATTCATTTTGGCCAACTCTGCATTTTGGAAATAGACTTAAAATTACAAATTGATCATCTAAGCAGAGAGAATGAAGGAATGCAAAGCTTTTAAAGACAAAGTGAGAGATAGAACAGCTCATCAGACAATACTTAGCAATAGAAATAAAAAGGTGACATGTTGTACACTTATATCAGGTCTGAATTAAAAAGTTCAATTGGGAAAGAAAAGCCCAAGCAAAAGCAACAACATCCTATAGAATTTGTGTGACATCTTCACTTATCACTTTCAAAACGTGGATATAAAAATTTGAGTTGAAGCACTTTACTGTTCTAGACAGCCATGTGCAAATTCTGAATGATTAGGAACCTGGACACAAACCATGTGTAAAGCATATGAAGAAATCTACACTTTCCGTGCTCCTGTAGGATTGGTCAATATGCTTGACATTGACCCAAGAAGCCGTCTATAAGAAGAGAAGGACAACATTCTGAAAAACTTATGAACTGATCATGAAAATAGAGCTACTAAGCAGCCTTCATAAGACACTTTAGTAATCTGAGCAGAAAAGGGATGTTAAGTATAATAGCATAAACCTTAGAAAGATTTTGGAACACCCTAGGTTGTTTTAGTTTGTTGTATTAAAATAAATTGATCTGTACAGAGCTGTTGGAACCAGATGCAAACTCTAACTGTCATCTGTCTTTATGTGTGTGTGTCCAAATGTTTATGCATGTGTGATATATGAGTATCACAGAAACCATCAGGTGTCCTGCTTTATTATTCTCTTTATTATTTTCTTTAGACAGGGTTTATCACTGAACCTGAAACTAGGCAGTTAACCAGGAATTCCCAGTGATACTCTTGTCTCTACTTTTTATTGTACTCATGCTACAGGCTTATGTTCATGTATGTCTGGCTTTTGACATTTATATAGGTTATTTTAAATCAGGACACAGCAAGTACTCTTAGGCTATCTCTTCATTCCTTCACCCACTCATCTACTTTTTGATCAATTCTATCCTCAAAGAAAGTCTTCTAAATAGGTTCATAACAGGAAGAAATAAGTATAATACTATTAGGAGAATAACTGGGCTTAATAAAGTTTATCAATAACTCACTCAGTCTTAGGTAGAGCTATCATGTTTCTGAATACCCTATCTTCAACTATGTCCAACTTTACAACTAAGAATTCTAAATAAAAGTTTAGTTAAATGTTTTCTTGCCATATACATAAATCAACTTTACTAGGCAAATCTATGAAGATTAAAGAGACACATGTATTTATTCCAAGGCAATATTGCCTGCTGAATACAGTCATTACCCAAAGAAAATTAGAAAAGTAACCATATTTTGTGAATCTGAAGAAAAATGACAAATAAAACTAAGTTCAGAAAAAAAGAATGGTTTTAGAGATATGTGTTATATTATGCAAGGCAGATGTACAGAGATGGAAAACAGAAAGCAGGCTTGGTGTGAGGTTAGCTGAGAGTATGGTTATACATAGCAAGGGACATTCTGTCACCCAAATGTACCACAGAATGAGGAAAGTGATTACAGAAGAAGATGGGATGTGACCACTTAAAAGGGTAGAAATGACTGTCGTAAGTGCACCACTCTCCTTCCAGTACTCCCTCCATTCCACTCGTGCCTCATCTGGCTGCAAAAGAAGCTGGAACATACTGTATTTTAGGAGAAAACTATCAATAAAAATAGCTGAAGTAAACTTTGTTAATGTTGAAGATCTCTTTCTTTACTGGGTAGTATTCACACAGACATTTCCCCTTAGGTTTCTGCAGACTATAAAATAGTGGAAATTCACTTTTTAATTTTCTTTGTCTATTTTCTGGGTTAATTTGTAGAAGTCAGAATTGAACAGTGGATGTCATTTATGTTAAGCAAACATTCCAACAGTCACCCAGGTTTCCCATACCTTCACTTCTGAACTTCTTAAGACCAGTGGCCAAACCTCAATTACTTCTGTATACACCTCTAAATGCATCCTATTTTGGCTTCCTCATGAGTGTTGAAATGTCAGACTAAAGTACCATGATAACTTTCATGCAAGCATGAGGCAACAGAGGACTGTGTTTTTAAATTAAATATAGCAGCTTAAAATATTCTCATGAAATATGTGGAACATATTAGAAAAATTGCAGCATAGCACAATTATGTGAACATATGAATAATTCATGTGTATAGAAATTTTAGCTATTATCCCTCTTTTCACATCATTCAATATTTATTGAATTTTTTTGTTTTGTATCTCAAAATTTATTTTGCACTAAAGTATTATGTTACAGCAAGTATTTAAGAACTATTAACTATTTTTATTGTGCTTTTTCCCTAAGTTTTACATCATTATCACAGAGACTCATGGCTGGATAATGTATAGAAAGAGAGACATTGGAGCACAAAATTCTAAATGAAGAGACTTTATCAAACTCCTCTCCTAATGACACATGAATCTTTGTGAAAGAGGCAGCATCAAATGGCTGAGAAACACTTAAAGAAATGCTCAACCTCCTTAGTCATCATGGAAATGCAAATCAAAACAACTCTCAGATTCCATCTTACACCCATCAGAATGGCTAAGATCAAAAACTCAAGCGACACCACATGCTGGAGAGGACGTGGAGAGAGAGGAACACTCCTTCATTGCTGGTGGGAATGCAAACTAGTACAGCCACTTTGGAATCTATCTGGTGCTATCTCAGAAAATTGGGAATAGAGCTTCCTCAAGACCCAGCTATTCCACTCCTTGGAATATACCCAGAAGATGCTCCAGCACACAACAAGAAAATTTGCTCAACCATGTTCATAGCAGCCTTATTCATAATAGCAGAACATGAAAACAGCCTAAATGTCCCTCAGTAGAAGAATGGATAAAGAAACTGTGGTACATATGCACTATGGAATACTACTCAGCTATTAAAAACATGGAATTCCTGAAATTGTGGACAAATGGATTGAGCTAGAAATGATCATGAGTGAGCTAACTCTGAAGCAGAAAGACTCAAATGGTATATACTCACTTATATCTGCATACTAGCCCGAGGGGCATGTCACACGAAAGCCTTCACTTAACAAGAAACTGGGACAGAGGGGAGGGCATCCTACTGGGACTCTAGATCAGAGAATCAGGGAGAATAGCAAAGTAGAAGGATCCAGTTGGTCCTAGAAACCTACAAGTAGAACATTATGCTAGGCAGATTAGGGCCCAGGGGTCCCACTCAAACTAAGGTAGCAGCCAAGGACAATACAGGTGGTAAACTTTAAACCCTTACCCAGATCTAGCCAATGGGCAGAACATTCTCCACAGTTGAGGGAAAGTGTGATATGACTTTCACACGTACTCTGGTGCCTCATATTTGACCATGTCCCCTGGAGGGGGAGGTCTGGTGGCACTCAGAGGAAGGATGGCAGGTTACCAAGAAGACACTTGATACCCTATGAGCATATACAGGGGGAGGTAATCCCCCTCAGGAACAGTCATAGGTGAGGGGAATAAGGGGTAAATGGGAGGGAGGGAAGAATGGGGGGATACAAGGGATGTAACAAGAATAAATTAATGAAAGAAAGAAAGAAAGAAAGAAAGAAAGAGGCAGCAGAGAGATGTTAAGAGCCAAAGGTAGTGGATGACTCCTATGAAATTATTTCTTTCAGACATAAAATGAGTGATGCACATATAAATCCACAGTTACTGTGATGGCATATCTAACACTTGTACAGTTTTAAAGGAGGAAAATTCCTAGAAATGATAAGGCAAAGAAGACAAAGTCCACAAGGCCATCAAAGAACTGATCTGTAGTGGGCATCTGCTGGGAAAGGGAAATTAAGCTGTCTTTAGTTCAGAGTCATTGTATAATCAACCATACACCATTGCTGGAGTATGCCCAGGATAGTTGGCTAACACAAAACAGACTCCAGGTTTTCTTTTTCCACTTTGCATATTTCTTTGGTAATTTTTCTAATTTTTTCCTTTTTTATCTTTTTGTTGCTTTTGTTTGATTTTCATGGGTATGAGAATGTCAGAGAGAGAAACTGATTTTAGATCAGTAAGACAGTGAACATGATCTGAAATGGTAAGAGAATGGCAAAGAATATGCTAAAATATATTTGTGTTAGTCACTGTTCTATGGCTGTGAAGAGACGCCATGTCCATAGAACCTCTATAAAAGAAAGCATTTAATTGGGAATGGCTTATGGTTTCACAGGTTTAGTCCATTGTCATCATGGCAGGAATCTTGGCAGAAAGCAGGCAAAAATGATGTTGAAGAAGTAGCTGAGAGTTCTACACCCAGATCCACAGGCAGCAGGAAGAGAGACTCTGGGCTTAGGATATGCTTTTTGAAACCTCAAAGCCCACATCTAGTGACATACTTCCTCCAACAAGGTTGTACCTCTTAATTCTGACAAATAATATTACTCTTTGGTGAGTAAGTACTCATGTCTATGAGAAACCCTGTCTTGAATAAACCAAAGAAGAAGGAAAAGAAGAAGAAGAAGAAGAAGAAGAAGAAGAAGAAGAAGAAGAAGAAGAAGAAGAAGAAGAAGAAGAAGAAGAAGAAGAA
>OU015747.1:63016642-63037296 GCA_907169655.1 Acomys percivali
AAGAAGAAGAAGAAGAAGAAGAAGAAGAAGAAGAAGAAGAAGAAGAATAGAAAAAGGAAGAAGGTGAAATTTGAGTTCTGGATATTAAAAGATGATAGCAATTGCAAGGGACTACCCAGGAGGGCAGACTGGCCCTGAACTTTACTAAAGACATAGGTGGAATGGAATCATGATTAATTCCTGAGATATTATATTTTTCCTATGCAGAATTTCTACTGATAGCCAAGTCCTTATGAGCCATCAGGAGATTCAGCTGGATCTGTCCATGTTTCTAATTCTAAAAGATATAATGTTTATTCTTATTGTTTTAGATTGGTTTTCTTTTCTTTTCTTTCTTTCTTTTTTTTTTTTTTTTTTTTTTTTTTGTCCTTATCCTTTCGGTGATAGCCAGATAGACAGTGTTCTTTTTATGGCATTTTGAGTGTACTTGCCTTTCTCTAAAGCTTATCTTTCCATGTGGTTACTGCCTGCCATGTGGATGACCTCTGTGCAGGCTTAACCAAATGCTGTTACACTCTTCCCTCTGCCTTCTCTTCTAGACAGCTTCCATGATTTATAGCTTGTCTGCCCTGGAATATTTTGTTTTAAAAAACTCATAAAATTTCACTTCAACTTCAGTTTATGTCCTCTATTAAATTATTTTATTAATAAGAACAAGAACTTCCAGGAGGGATCCTGATTACCCTTATATCATACTATATTTACAAAAGTCCCAGCCCCCAGTCTTCAGATATCAGTACAGATAACAACCTCACACAGCATCTATGTGTATTTCAGTGTTGTGTGACTTTCCCTGGGAAAATGAGAAATGTCTAAGCATCCCACACAGGTGACAGAGCAATGCAGTGATGCCATCCAAGTGTACTTGATGGATTTGTTGAGGTTATTTATAGCAGTTCAGGCAACTTAGAAATAGTTGTATCACTGAAAACTGAATGCAGGACAGCTTGTCACAAAGCAGCTTTTGAGCTTCCTGCTTAACTAGCAGGTAACTTTCCAGAGTTTCCTCCTTCCTGTCAATTCTTCCTCATTCCATGATCTTGTCATGAGCCTTGTAGATCATCTTGTAAGGTTTCATAGCCTCTTGACCCTTTTAAGTTTCCTAAGCTTTGTGTGTCTTATGAGGTTCTCTCTTCTCTCCAGGAAGGATGGGCTCATATTGGATGAAATAGTTATCAAGGACGGGTGTTCAGTGGCCTCAGAAATGTGTGAACACCTGTGCAGTGACTGAAAGCTCTGTACAGTTGAGGTTATCTTCCTGGGTATTAATCTGGTGCCACATGAAGACTGGTCTATACAGAGACTTGCACACTACTTTAAGCATCCCCTTTTTCTTAGTTCTAACATTAAAGGCACAGTTTTTCCTATTCATTCTTCCTATCTCATTTTCAGGATACAGGCCTAATTAATAATTGGTGGATATTTTCATTTGTTGGCTCCAATTCCTTAACAATTCTACTTAATTATGATTTCATTAAAAGAATGTATCTCCCTTACAACCTGCCTCCCATAAATAAGAGGGAAAGGAGATTAAAGAGAAGAATGAAACCTTCTGTGGGTCAGTTCCACAGGGCAAATCCTCTTGTATAATTCTCAGCACTCTAGCAGATCCTCTGTCTGACAGAAGAAGCCAAAATCGTGCATGGATCAAACCTGGAGCACTCCACCAAGCTCACTGCTCTCTGGTGAACCTTCTGACTCCTCACATTGTCAGGCAGGAACCTCTGATCTTTCTCCCTCCAGTTCCTCAATGACCTCCTCATCCTCCTCAACATCATCAATGGTCCCTTTTGCAATACAATACTCTGAGTGGAGTCACCAGAGCCTGTCTTTTGTCTTGGGCTGAAACTTCCTCTCTCTCTGAGTCTATCTAAGATTTTTATTTCAGTGGGCTCTCAGAGTAGTCCAGCCACACAAGACTGCTTTTACCTTGGTCCCACCCTAAGGCAAGGTTACATTCTCTCCACACTCATTCTTTGACTGAAGACTCTCCTTCATCAAACAGCTTTCTAACCTTCATCACAGAACATGCCAGCCTTATTCAACACCAATTCGAAGACATTATTTTTTCATTTCCTCTTTCCATATTTTTCTTCCTTGCAGCTTCTGGGACTTACAACTTGTGTGTCTGTGGCTTCTTTCTTAAACTCTAATAAACTAGTCTTCAAACATTGACAAAATACAACATACAAATGGAGAAACAGCCACAAAAATTATGTTCAGACAAATTATAGAGCCATGCATATCATTTTGTTTTAGAGAGAATTGAAATGTTTCTTTGTTTTCAAATAAAAGGGACCATATCAATAAATAATATTTTACGAACAAATTATGTCCTTCAGTATTTGACAGTGATAAATACAAAGAGTGAGGCAAACAGTAGAGACAATAGATGCACTTTATTCTACTCATACACCTTCAGAATAGGGATTTTTTTCCTTAATTTCCATCATTTATCATTTATTCAATGAAAGTCTATTCTGGATAATTGGTTAGGACATTACAAAGTGATTCAGTTCTCTGTAGTGCATGTTTCCCTCTCAGGAATAAGAGTTGTTGCAGCCAAATATAGGGCAGCATTTCTTATCTTTCGTGTTGTGCCTCATTGTGGTGTAGGAGGCGGTGAACAACCCTTTCACAGAAGACAATATTCATAACAGTATCAAAATGACAGTTACAAAATAGCAACAGAAATCATTTTATGTTTGGGGATCACCACAATATGAGAAAGTGTATTGAAAGGTCACATAATTAGGAAGATTCAGAAACAAAGGTCTGGTGTCTCTCTAGTCTGTAGGCATGGTAATACTGAGAAAGGTCTTGGCAATAATACATGGGTTCTTCAATAATGATTATGTTGGACCCTGGCCCAAAATGTTGGAACCTGGGAGTCCAACTCGGGAAGGGAGTCACCGCAAGAGACCACTCAAGTCACACAAGCTGAGAGGTATAGGTAAAATTTATTACTGACACACCAGAAATCCCAATTGTTGATGTGTCAGGGTCCCTCAGCACTTGGGAGGTGAAGGACCCCCAGTAGCTCTAACAGGCTAGTTTTAAAGGCAAAGCCCACAAAGCAGGTAGGGTTGCTTATCACTGGAATCCATATGGGCATTAGGACATCTGGCCTGGGGGAACTTCTTGTGCGGATATCTGATATATGCAAATTTGCATGTAACTATTCTGGGAATTAGGGTGGAACTCTTGAGGTTAGAAGTTCCAAGAACTGGGAGAAGCCTCTGGGGTCAGAAGTTTAGATTCTCAGGCCACGGGGCAAGCAAGGCTGGAATTTTACAGTTTCTCAATTATTCATGATGACTATTTACCAAGCCAAAGGAAACAGATCCTTTAAGAAGAATGAGAATGAACAGGGCTAAAGTTATGAAATATATTTTAAACCAGTAGAATAGTCAAAAAAAGTAAAACAGTATCTAATTGTGTATGAACTTTGATCAATGTTAATCAAGAACAGGATGGTAATCTTTTGGCAGATACAAGAAAGTCTTTAAAGAAGTTTGGCTCACTTCCATTTCCTCCCTGTCAAGAATTGTGCCTCTTCCAACCTCTTATTTCCCCAGGAAACTCAGGCTATAAACAGGAAAAGGAAATTTAATATTAGAGTGGGAACTTCTCCTCTGGAAAAGATTTCACACAGTTCTGAAAACTAGTCAGTTTGGAGCTGAGGTAACAGACAGTGATGCTATGAAGGACCACATCGTGACCAGGACAGTTTAGTTATGCATGCTTTTCCACCTCTATTTGAATTTAAACGTTTCAAATAAAAACTGCATGGAGTGAAGGAGTCATTATGAGACTATTTTGTTTCTCTTTCCAGAGTAGTACAATAAACCTTCTTTTCTCTATTATTTCTTTATTTAAGAGATGGTAGATGAGTCTAAATTGTTACAGCTCTCAGGTCCCAAAACTCCAGGTATAAATCTTATAGAAAGCTCTTTTCTATTGTTTGTAGTAAAGCTATTACCCTTAGAGATTAAGGATACATGGCTATCTTTAGTGTTTTCAAGAGGAAACTAATTCCTTGGTTTCATATCAACAACATCAGCAGCATTTTCCTCACCATATTGTGAATGACTATGTTAGGCCCGTCCTTCAGCATGACTGAACACAATTTTAAAGAATATATGAAAAAGATTCTCAAGTCCATTAAAATACAGAGAAACCAAAGATAAGCAAGGAATTCATAGGCTTCTGTCTTCTGTCAGGTAGAGATTTTGTTCATTCCTTATCATAAGACATCTCTTTGATTTGGTCCAAAGCCTTGGACTTTTCCTGGGAAGCATGAACTTTAAATAAACACAGAATCCCACCCTCAGGGCCTTCAGTCTTGGGCTAAGAGAAGATAAGACTGAGGAGATGGTAGTCCTACAAGCCAGACCCAGGAGGAAAGAGTGAGAGGACTGGAATAATTTATATGAAAATATCAAAGCCCAATAATAACAGTGATTTCGAATAAATACAGCACTTTTGAGAACTTTGAATCTGAAATGAATTCCCAGGAGTTTTCTTTTCCTTTAAGAAATGAATATCTCTCTCTCTCTCTGTCTTGCTCTCTCTGTCTCTCTGTCTCTCTGTTTCTCTGTCTCTGTCTCTGTGTGTGTGTGTGTTTGTGTGTGTGTGTGTGTGTGTGTGTGTGTGTGTGAGAGGGAGAGAGAGAGAGAGAGAGAGAGAGAGAGAGAGATTTTCTTGAATTCAAGACAGCTTGCAGGAGACAGTTCCATGGATCAAATTCAGATCATTAGGCCTGGCAGCTATCTTGCCAGATATAGACTGTCACTTTCTGAATAGCTGCACAGAAACCAGGACAGATTTAAGATAAAACTGCTATTCTTGCTAAAACACATTGAAGCTGTGAACTGGTGTGATTACACTGTACTTCTATGCAGAAAACCTAGCACGGATGCTATGTTAGGTCTGGGAATAAAACAGGTAAGAAGTGTTGCAGTTTAATTGTCAGTGTTCATTTTGAATGTCTTTGAGTGACAAGGAGACTTCTAGGGCATATAGTGCTAAACCTCAGAATAGAATAAAGGCTGCGGCTTCAAGTATCTGTGAGTTTCTTAAGGGAATACATTTCTCTCCTGATGGGCCTCTATGTACCTAGCCAAGTCCACTGCCACTCAGAGACTTAGTTTCTCACCTCTAATATGGTTTCTCACCTCTGCCCTATGCTTCTTTTAATTCCAAGCATGAGTTTATGATTCTATTTTAAGGAAAATATACGTCTACCTGCAAGGGGAAACAGCTCAGTTGGTAAACAAGTATGAAAGGCTAAATGAAATGTTCTAAATGTATGCACAAAAAATGGGTCTGGTGTGTGTACCTGAGATCCTGGTGGGAGAGTTGAAAGAACAGGAATATCTATGTTTTTCAATGGCTAAGAGAAAACATGCCTTTGAGAGATCCAGGCTAATGAAACTCCATCTTAAAAAACCCACAAACAAACAAAAAACAAGTTGGACATACCCTGAGGAAGGATACCTAGATTTGATCTTTGACTTTCACACTCAGACACACACATGTGTACATTCATATGTGTATATGTTATGCCGAAATTTCCCAGATCACAAGACCTCCAAAAAAGACCACCAGGACTGGATACTGATGCAACATACACAGGGTCCTGTATGAAACTCAGAGCTTCAGATCACAATACTTCCTGACACAGCAGAATAGAATGATACCATATCTTGAAGGGTAATCGGTTTATAAGGAAAAACTGTAGTTAGGGGTTGGAGTCACAGGAATGTAGGTCCTTAGGCAGGTTTGGTGGAGGCTGGATCTTGAGTGGAAGTTTTTTTTTTTTTTATATCTCAGAGGAACATTGGGAGTTAATTGTATCTAATTGCTCCTGTGGAGTTTTTGGAGAGTGATGGTAGATCTAGTATATGTCAGTGCATGGTCTTTCCCGGAATGTGGGAAGCAGTGAATTTGCCTGGAAGACAACTTCTCACAGACCACGGCATTAATTGTAAAATATAGCTTAGATATAAAATATGGCATTAATTTTTCACTTACACACACACACACACACATACACACACACACACACACACACACATAGGGACAGGGGAGGGTGAGACAGAGAAAAAGAGTTAGAGAGAGAGATAGAGACAGAGAGTTAAAGAAACATATTCAGGATTTTTAAAGAGCTGTAATTATTTGTTTGTTAGTTTATTTATTCACTCACTCATTCATTCACTCACTCATTCATTCTTCTCTTAAATATTACATTTCATTCACAGCTTACATTCTTCCCAGTCTCTCTCCAGATACATATCTCTTCAGAAAAATAAGCAGGCCTTTCAAGGATATCAAAAGGACATGGAAGAACAAGTTATAAAAAGACTAACGTGTATCTGCATTGCGAGTTGGTGCATGTGAGTGCAGAAGAGCACGACAGCCTGGAGCTGAGGTTACAGGCAGGAACTGTAAGTCAGTCACTGTGTACACTTCCATTTATTCTTTGTCTCTTAATGTCTAAAGCCTGATGCAAAATAAGTCCCAGAATTCCCACTTTTCTGTTAAGGAGATTCAGTCTCCCAAAAGCTATAAAATGTCTTCAGTTATTCTCTTTGTCAGAATTAGAAGAAGGAAAAATCAGATAACTAGTTATTTGACTTCAGTGCCTTCTCCTTGACTATAATAATCACCAGGAAAGAGAAGGTGATCTCTCCTTAATGTATGGCAAGGCTCATGACTTACACTCCTAAAGAGATGGAGCGACTACAAAGGAAAGTAAAAATGCATTTAATCAAAATTTTATGAAACATAAAAGCCTTTAGAAATGGGGAAAGAATGAGGCAGAAAGTTTTGTGTTTTTATGTTGTGCCGGATAGGAGAAGTGGATAGTTATGAAGGCATGTGATAGTCAGCTGATGATTGCAATGAAGTGAGGAATCAAGAAAGGCCTACTTTAACTAACTTTTCCTACATCCTTATAGGGAATATTATTGCTATTGATGTGAAGTAGACACTTGTCATTGTAGGACTTTCATAGGCAAAGAATGAGAAAGCTTTCACAAGTCCAGTGATCCAGGAAGAGAAAAACATGGCCATGGGACTCACAGAGTGAGGAGGAAAGGTGGGGCATCATGGTGAGAAAAACCTTGATTCTGAAGCTTGCAGCGTCCTTCAGTTCTATGTTCCCACTAGTCTAAGACACCAGTCTTTGAATATGCTATTTCACCCACAACATTTGAAATACTGTTTACATTGATACCTCAACCTTGACCAAAGTCACTTTGATTTTGCAAAGAAGAAGCACCTTGTGTTGGAGAGAGGAACCTGCAGGCCATGTAGCTTATGCCTATCAAGCTCTCTGGGACAGGCTTGAATCTTAAAGCTGTGACCTCAGCAGAATGTTTGCTCACTTCCTATGCATTTTTTGTTTGTTTTTAAAAATGTCTACAGTGGAACAGCCTGGGTGAAAATCAATTTTATAAAGTTTGGCTCACATGTTAAAGTTTGGCTCATGTGCAGAATGAATGATGCTCAAACTCCTCAGAGCATGGAATGTTCAGAGGCAAGGCTGAGAGTTTGTGAAGTGATTAAATGCACGTTCTGGATCAAGAACTCAGTGAAACCATCCTATCCATTAGAACATAAGTTTAAGATACCTGTATAAAACCAAAACCAAAACCAAAACCAAAACCAAAACCAAAACCAAAACCAAAACACAAACAAATGAACAAAAACCAAACAGAAAAGATGCCTGTACCTATAGCTGGGCCATTTTTCAAGGATTGCCTCCAGTGATAAAGATGCTAACTATAGAAAACTTTCAGGGTGATGCAGCAGGTAGATCACAGTCACATAAATGCATTAGCTGGTATGTCATTGCATGTTTTTATGTTTGACCTAACTATCATCTACTCTTTTTCTTCCATTTGTTTTCCCTGGAAAACATTTCCATTTCATGGAAAGAAATGAAGATTATTGTTTCTATCACAGAAAAAGACATAGACATATTGGGTTCATGTCATCCACTATGCCATTCTCAATCAAGCTCAAGACAAAATTATGACCTGGGAATTATGGGCTGATCCATTAACCTAATATCCAGAGACATCCCAATAAAAGAGATTTTCCCTAATAAATTTACATACTTACGCATTTATTATTTTGGGTGACGAAATATGAGGATGTTATAGGAGAAACTGTGACCAAGTTCCAATTTATATAATATCTTTCCAAAACCTACAGAAGTGCAACCTCTTCTACATAGTGCTCTGCAGTACAGCATTCTTTAGCAGTAAGTTACTGTACTCTGTCACAGAAAATATAATTCTCTCAATTAACACAATCTTCAACTTTGGGGCAAGAGGTACAGTTTCATGTCACAGTGCTTGTCTAGTCAGCAGTAAGGCCTGGGTTCAATTTCCAACACTGTTCAAAACAAAGGAAGAAGAAGTGTGGGGCAAATGGTATAGGGGTGCCTCAGCAAGATTGATCTTGCCACATGGGCCCAAATACCTGAATGTTGTTCCCAGTGTCGATGTAAATGTATAAGGGGTGAATAGGCTACATAAATTGTCCTCTAAACTAGACATGTATGATTTGACATATATGCACACACATGACATACATACATACTACTACTAATAATAATATAATAGTAATAATAATAATTTATAAGAAATTTTCTTGAATTAAATTCTAGGTTTTCTAAAGAATGTGTATGGAAATGCTTATGGTATTCTGTGTACGTGTGTGTGTTTACATGCTATATGTTCACATGTGTGAACATGTGGAGGAGAAAGGTCAATATCGTGTCTTCCTCTATGTCTTTCCACCTATTAATTGACATTGAACTTTATTCCACTTATTTAGGCAGACAGAGTGTCTGGCAAGTCCCACAAGATCCTCCTAGCTCCACTCTGCCAAGGCTATGATCAGGCTCGTGCTCCCACACTTGGCTTTTAATGGACAGCTGGTCCTGAGGCTTCTGCAGTGAGTACAGTAAGACCTGGAGGCTAGGCTACGTCCTTCTTCCCGGAGCCCAATGAGACACGAGAGTCCAGTCTGATGCAAATAGTTGGAAATGGTTTATTGATCCATAGTGACAGGGTCTACCAAGTCCTATTGAGCTGGAAATCCCAAATAAGCAAAGCTTGGGTCTTTTTATACCCTTACAGAAGCAGAATTAGCAGTTAAGTAGAGTTGTTGGAACATGATTGGTTCTTAAGAGTGCCCTTTAAAATGATTGGTTATTACTTATTTTATTGCTTAGGGGGAAGAGCTTAGCTTGGGACATGATGTGCTGTCAGATGTTTGGGACAGGCTGAGCTTTGAACATCGTCTGCTGTCAGGTTTTTTGGGACAGGTATGTGGGTGTGGTTTTTCTCAGAAAGTATAGAACAGTCCTGAGGCCATCTTGGAAGGTACCAAATGGCCAGGGCTGAAAAACAACTTTTTTATCTTTTCAGGACATTACACACTGAACCATTTCACTAGCTCATCTTCTATTCTGGGATGACAGTAATATCTCACAGTCACAATTTTATTAGGGAAATAACATAGAAAATGTATTTAATTGACAAATACTTGCACCCACTTTAAAGGATAAAACAAAATTCCTTCATAATTTTAATTGCCTATAAAATTTTGTTAAGTTACTCAATAATTCCCTCTTGTATTTTCCTCTAGTTTTTTAAATAACACATTTGTGTTGCTGAATTTTGATTATGAATTTTAGGTAGATACAGGAAAACAACAATAAGGCCTTTGTATCCTGCAAAAACACCCAGATGAACGACTTTGTGGATCCTTTAAATACCAGTTGCCAGTGGTAATGTCATTATAAATATGAAAATATCAGCTGACCCAATTATTATGCTATGATTGAATATATTCTGTGGTGAAATCTGATATTTTTAGTTGTTTGATGGTCTCTGTGTCGGCTGCAAATTTTCATTAAACTGCCTGGGATGTGAGCCTTCCTTTGGCTTCTGACATGTATCAGCTATGCTGTTTCATTTCACCCTTTCCTCTGCAAGCTTTTGATCTTCCTACACCAGACAAGGCTGTTGCTCTCAGCCTTGTGGCTGAATGATTCTCTCAAGGCGTCCTTCCATCAGTCAGGTGTACTTTTTGCTTTCCACTGCACTCTTATATTTATCTGGAACAAGGACTCCCTGGCTCCTGCTTCCTGGTGTTATTTTGGGAGAAATTGTAATGGAATGATAAGGAGAAGAAGGAGGGAGGGAGGGAGGGAAGGAGAGAGAGAGAGACAGAGAGAGAGAGAGAGAGAGAGAGAGAGAGAGAGAGAGAGAAAGAGAGAGAGAAAGAGAGAGAGAGAAAGAGAAGGGGGACAGAGACAGAGACAGACAGAGAGACGCAGAGAGAGACAGAGATAGAGACATAGATAGAGACAGAGAGACAGGGGAAGAAGAAAGGGTGGGAGGGAGGGAGGGAGAGATCGAGACTGAGGGAGGAAAGGAGGGAGGGAAATTATATCTTGATTTTTGCACATCTTACATTATTTCACATATTTCAATATTATTGAGTGAAGTATAGAGCTTTTAACCTGAAATATTTTCTCTTACATTTTTACCCCTTTAACAAGTATTTTTATTTAATAATTTCATACATGTATATATTGTAATTCTTTTGTTGTTCTTCTTGCTCTCTCTTACTTCCTTCCTACCACAGTCAGACCCTCTTCCCTTTATTTCTTACAAATCTTCTAAAACTCATACCTTGTTTCATTTTACATTCTAGAGTTTTGGTAGGGCTTATGGCAGGTGGAAGGGCCATGGTGTGAAACTGTCCATTGGAGCCTCATGACCTCCCTAGTAGATGCACAACTGAAAACACATTCCTCCCTTTCTGGGATCTGAATTATCAAAATTTCAGCAGTATTTCTTCAAAAGTTTGTTATATTTATACTTTCATATTTAACAGGGCCTTACTCTGTAGTCTTGGCTGTTTTTGAAGTCATTATATACATCAGGCTGGCCTTAAACTCAAAGATCCACCATCTTCAGCCTCTCCACTACTGGGACTAAAGGTGTGTTTTACCTTACTCAATCACAATATTTAGTCCTTCATGCACTGATAAGGAAATCTCAGTAAATGTTTCATAGAGATATGTTTTTTATATTCTTCCTAATGTTTTTCTCACCCACCCTCGTGTGTTTGTGTATACATATGTTCTTTCATGTATGCATGTGTGTGTAGATATTTGTGCATATGGAGGCCTGACAGGGATTTCAACAATCATCAATTTAACACCTCAAGTTTGAGACAGGGTATCAGTCAAACCCAGAGCTCTCTGATATGGCTTGTGTAATTAGCCAACTTGCTCTAGGTGTTCCCTTTGTCAATCTTCTTAGGCTGTAATTACAGGTAGGCTCAAAGCTCATAGTCATCTCCACAGCTCTATTACTTATGTAATTGTACTCTATATGAATGAAGGAAATGTCTCAGGATGTATCACAGACATATTTGTTTATATTTTCCTATAGGATTTGAAGTCATCACTACACTGCAAATATAGATTTTAACAAAATAGTGAAGTTTTCTTCTATTTCATCATCAGTTTTAGAATGACTGCTAAAATCCTTCCCCTCTTGATCCTTCAAGGTCTTCCTTTTCTTGTTCCTCTGAAATTCCATGAGAACATCGTGTGATGTGAATGCCTTCCCCCATCCTTTGCCCTTACAGAGAGCATAAGTCTTCCTTAGGGCTGCTGGCTGAAAAAATGCCAATTTTTTCACAAGTTCTTCCATTTGCATTTTTCTGTTTATTTCTGAAGACTACGATTTGAATCCCTAGGTCTCTCTGTCTCTCTCTCCTATCCTCTCACTCCTCCTTTTGAGTATCCTGCCTAATGTTTTCCCTCTGCCTGTGAGCTTTGAATTGATGCTATAAAAGTTTTCTTTAACTTCACTAGCTTAATATTTTCTTAAAACCCTTCCTTCTGTCTTCATCATTTATGTCTACATGCCAAATATAATTAAATCCATATTAAGACCCAGTAAATCTAACAGTGTTGCTCACTCATTTTCATAAACATTTCAAGAAAATTCACACACACACACACACACACACACACACACACACACACACACACTTTCATAAAATACAGCTGTTCAAAGAAATATGTGTGATGCTAGTGTAGAGAAAGTTTCACCTGAGTTGAAGTGTGGCATGGGTCTGGTGGCACGGAAGGTAGTTCAAATTCTCCACGCCTTTGCCTAACCATTTTCTTTTATTTTTATGTTTCTTTTATTTATTATAGGTCATTCACATTACATTCTGATTCTTATCCCCTTCCTCTTATCTTCCCATTCTCACTTTTCCTCCATCTTCTGCTTATTCCCCTCCCTTAGACATCTGATTGGAGAAGACCCTCCTACCCCAAATTCCTGTGACAGCTTCTTAGGTCTCATCAGGATAGCCTGCATCCCCTTCCTCTGTGTGCTATCTTGACCATCTTGCCAAGGGCAGTGATCAAATCGTTACTACTGGAAGACTACAGCCAGAGGTTCATCAGCAGTCCCCCACCGCCACTATGTGGAGAATCTGCAGTCCATCAGTTATATCTGAACAAGGGGTCTTGTTTCTATGCATGCATTGTCCTTGGCTAGCTCATCAGTTTGTACATCCCCCACCCTGTGGCCAGATCCACAGGTCATGATGCTCTCCCTGTGGAGCTCCTGCTTGCTCTTGTACCTTCCATCCCCCACCTTCCCTACAACTCTCAGCATTCTGCCCAGTGTCCAGCTTAAACTCCAAGTAACTGTCCTGAACACACACTAGGGGTAGTTTCTCAGAGGACATGTATGTTGGGCCAAACCTTTTTCAATGCCTTGCCCCACTCCTTAATGCTTGCTGTTGGTCATTACCTACAATACTCCCGAATGCTTGCTCTTGGTCATTACCTACTTAACATACTGTCAAATCCATCATTTGAGAGTTAGTGTTCTTTCTACTGTAGTTATTTTGTTAGATAAAGTAATTCTTACACAAAATACTGAACACACCTCTTAATGTAGCTTGACGTGGTGAGATGACCGTGGTGAATTGAGGTCATAGGGTGACCCACTAAGCTGATAAAATGAAGATCCTTAGAGAAGATGATTGACTCCAAGAGCTTTCTAACTTCAACACACAGAAAACAGGCTGTGGGAGGACCAAGCAGAAAGGACCAGTTTCACGTCTGGAAGAAGTGCTCTCTAAAACAAACCCTTTCAGAGCTTAGCTCTGACCTTGGACTGCCAGAGTCTATAACTTTGGACTAAATTAAGCCATGGTCTGTGGCTGTGTGGGTAGGATAATTAATGATCAAATAATCAAATCAAACACGTAGGAACTGATTTGAGTATATGCAAGGCTGGCTCTAATGGATTCTGATCAGGAAAGTGTAGAAATAGTAGCTGCAAAGAAGGGAAGAAAGATGTCTGTTCTGGTGTGAAGCTTGTTGGGATTTTTGTTAGTTCTTAGATGCCAGACATATACAGTACACCAAGCTCCCTCCTATGGCACTTTGATGGACAAGCTGCTGTTGAGGTGCTTCTCTCTAAGCTTCTTTTCCCAGGATCTCCTGTTAGAAGCTCAGTCTCTTGTTAAAATCAAGCATTGATAACTTGGGAAAAATAGGAGGAAACAGAACTTTGGTTCTCTATATCACTATTTGTTTATAAAATATTGTGTGAAGATAGATAAACCCATTTTTATTTTTGAAGACAGCTAGTTTCAAAATGTTTTATTTCAAAGTCAGTCCCCACTCTCCACATAATTGTGGAGAATGTCCTGTCGATTGGGTAGATCAGAGTACATGTTTGATGTTTACTATTGTATTGTCCTTGGTTAGTGCAATAGATTGAGCAGAGCCCCTGGGCCCCAACCCACCCATCATGATATTCTTCTTGTAGGTTTCTAGGACACTCTGGTTCCTTCTATTTCCCATCTCTTATATTTTTCTAAACTGGAGTCTCAGTATGATGTTCTTACATCTATCCCAATCTCCTGGTAAGTGAAGACCTTCATGGGATATGCCTTTTGGGCTGGTGCCCAATTATAAGTGAATATATACCATGTGAGTCTTTCTGCTTCTGGGTTAACACACTCATTATGATCATTTCTAGTCCCATCCATTTGTCCACAAATTTTGGGATTTCCTTGTTTTTAATAGCTGAGTAGTATTCCATAGTGTAAATGTACCAAAGTTTCTTTATCCATTCTTCATCTGAGGGACATGAACTCTGGTGCTCTATATTTGACCACCTCCCCTTGGTGGGGAGGCCTGGTGGCACTCAAAGAAAGAATAAGCAGGCTATCAAGATGGGACTTGATAGCCTATGACCATATAGTGTGGGAGGAGGTCCCCCTCGAGCTTAGGCCTAGGGGAGGAGAATAGGGTGAAAGAGGGAGGGCGGGAGGAATGGGATGATGAAAATGATGGGATAACAATTAAATTGTAATATAAATAAATTAATAAAATTAAAATTTAAAAAATGTTTCATTGATTAGTTGTGAATTTCCCATCATGTACTACAATTCTACTCATCTTCCCACCCCTCCATCCTCCCCACTTGCAACAAACAAAGCCTCAAAAAATAAAATTAAAAAAAAATCTCACTATGGAAATTATTCTGTGTCACAGTGTTTCACACAATAGTCACTTTTGTTCAAACAGCTTTACTTTCATGTGTTAATTGGGGTGAGACATTGGTGTGTTTCAAGACTGTACCACTGTTAATACTTGATCCTCAGCAAGGCTGCTTTCAGATATACTGTTGTCCTGTGCCATGGATATTCTTCAGTTTTAGTTCTGCAGGATTGGCCACTTCATGAGCACAATCCATAGATTGTGGATATGTTGAAGTGGGCCAAATCAAAGCCCTGGGTCTGGGCCTGGGTAGTAGCTGAGTTGGTCAACCTTCCAGCTCTCCTGAACCTGAACAACAAGTGTCAGCTCTTCAGCACTGCCCTAGCAAAGGAAAGGGCCCCATTTTCTTAGTGCTGAAGCCAACACAGATGGAGCCAACTCTGTACACCTTTCAGAGATCAACATGGATCCAGGTGCCTGCTAAGATCAGAGACATTCACATGGCCTTTGATGGTAACATGGGCCATGAAAATCAACATAGACCTCTACTGCTGCAAGGCCATGGATCCAGATGTGGTCCTCAGCTGCAACATAGTCCAGGAGCCCATGATGACCTCATATGGAAGCTCAGGTTATACACATCAGGCTTCTCCTCACTGAATTAGAGCTTCCACATCCTCCTCTATTCATTGTATACACACAATTCAGCTTATCTTTCTCTCCCTTATCTCTACTATTTGATTACTTATATTAGTGTGATCTGGGTCTCAGGGTGTTGTCCACCCTGCCCATGCAGTGTGATGGCACAATGTAATGCATGTTAAACCAAGAACAAAGAGTTTTTGTGTTTCTTTTGAGTGATTATTGTCATTACTTATAATTCAACTGTACATTTGTTTGGGCAGAGTGTAACAGTACATGTGTACAATGTATAATTGCCTATACAGTACACACTGAAAATTTAGAAGTCACTGATAACGTTTGATGAGGGATACTGCTGGTTAAGGTTGAAATCTTATTTCTCCAGATAGCCACTTGGGCTTGGTCTAAAGTAGTAGATTCCCTTTTCTCAGGAGGTTACGTTTTCCACCTGATATGGTAACCCCAGATCTTTTAGGGGCATCACATAGCCCCCAGGAAAGATTACAGACCCACATTTTCCTGATAAGGAAATTGTTCAAAAAGCACATGGAATTCATGGAAGTACCATAATCTATGCTGAGGAGATCCTAGTCTCCAACAAATGACCTTTAATCATACTTAGAAGATATTCCTTCACCCATAGGAAAATTAAGTACTGTTTTATCCTTCTAGTGACAGGACTCCTACTACTGCTTATAAATGAGGTACCACTGTATGTACATTACATATTCTGGCACACCTAGTCTCAACATATCAGACAAATTCACCCTCAAATCCCTCCCCACTTCCCAAGGTTTATAAATAAACAGAATTGCAAGTGCACAATGAAGAGAAGAAGAACTAGAGGCTCAAAAATATTGAGGAACAGCCTGATGTGCATGTCCTGCACTGTCTTCTGAGGCGATGGTTGGGTCATGGGTCATGCTGCATGGATACTGCTAGGTGTTCACCATTCTGCCAACATGACCTTCTGAGACTGCATTTATTCTGGAAAGGTGAGTGGGGGGGAGAACTGCCAGTGGACACCAGGCATCAGTCAACACTTGGGGAACTGACTTTGCAGCCACTGGGGCCTTCTTAATCACCACCGGCGTGGTGCTGATCACCAGTAAAGAGCCTACCTGGGCTGGTGATTCACAGATCTGTCTTCAGGCTGGTTTCACATTTTTACCTACTTCCTCTCCTGTGATTATCATGGCACAAAGTGCTGGAACACTTTTGGTATCATAATGGATTGGAGGAGTTCCTGAGTCTGCACTGCCTCCTGACACCAAAAACCTCATTCTAAAAGAGCTAAACTGTAACATTCCATGGACAACATATTTTCAATTTCTCTCAGTGAGACCTGGAATCTGGCTTAGTTACCCAGGTGTTGGGCCTCACTCTAAGCAACCTAAGCTGCCCTGAGCAAGAAATGGGACCTCAGGATCTTTGATCTCCATTCTCTTCTGGAAGCAAGTAGTGCCTGGATTCACCTGCCAGACATGGTACCCAAGCCACCCACTGAGAGTTTGAAACTGCTATTCTATAAAATATTGGAAATTATTCAATTAAAATGGAAAATGAGGTATTAGATATTATTATGGCATTTTCAAACAGAGTGTCTCTTCTTCCTTCTTCATTGTCCATAGTTACCCTTTCAGTGCTCATCACTTTCATTTTACGATTTGCCCATAACATACACACACACACACACACACACACACGCACACACACACAAACACACACACACACACACACACACACACACACACACACAGAGAGAGAGAGAGAGAGAGAGAGAGAGAGAGAGAGAGAGAGAGAGAAAGAGAGAATGGATCTACATTTTGTTAAAGTAACATGGGTGCTGCAGAGATGGCTCAATGGCTAGAGTATTAGCTGCTCTTGCAGAAGAGCAAGATTTCATTCCACGCACCCAGATGGTGAATCTCATTATCTGTAACTTGATATCCAGTGCATTCAATGCTCTTTTCTAGCCTCCAGGGCCTCCTCTGCTTATAAGTTGCATGTAAACTCACACAGACAAACGCATACATAAAATAAGTAATGAATAAATCTTAAGTAAAATAAATTGTGAGATGGTCCAGAAAGAAACTTATGACCATTTACTGTGAAGCCTGACAAACTGAGTTTCATCCCACAGCTTTTGTTCTTGAGAGAACTAAGCCCACAAAATCTAACTTTAGATTCCTTGTTGTGGCATGTAAGTGACCACACACAGACATATACACAAAAACAAAGCAACCAAGCAAACACTGTATAAATAGATGCAAAATGCTAATTGTGAGAGACATAGACAATTCCATAAGGTAGCCTGGTTGACCCATGTGCACTCTTTCAGAGTAAGAGCCCCTGTGGCTGTTTTGCTCTTTTTAAAAAAAAATATTTTAACATTTAATTATTTTACTTTGTCATTATTATCTTATAGTTCATGACATTATTACACAGATTGTCTGTTAAAGTAACATTTCTTGCTGTCTATATTTTTTGAAGTAGTTTGTGAATCTTCTTGAATTATTAAAATTTCAAATATTTTCTCCTAAAAATGAGAGAACTACTAAAATTAGGTCTCACTGTGGTAATAATTTGGCAGAGCCTTAGGAAGGCAGACAGGAAGACTTCTCAGTGAACCTCAGCCATGCTTATCTATATATGCACAGAGCTCAACAGGGTATCCTGGCCACCCTATCTGCCACCCTTCTCAACTGCAGCTTATTCTAGGCAATAGATTCCATACCATGTATTGACTCTCCCATGCTTGGGAAATTCTGGAAGCATAGCACCCTGGCAAAGGCTGACAAGACATAAAGGTTATTTTACCTCCTTCTTGCCTATCCTTGTCACAGTTCTTGGTTAAAAGTTCAGTCTCCTCTCTGAACCCCTAAAATATGACAAAAATACCTCTGTACAGACATTTATATGACCCATTTTTCAGTTAATATAGATTGAATCTAGGATATCATGCATGCTAAGAAAGCAGTTAGAATTGAGTATGTCACTGACCCAGCTACTCTTCATTTTGGAGAAAACCTGCAAATATTTACAGAAACTATGGGAATAGGTCATTTTTGTAACATCTTTAAAATATAGATAAAGATAAGGAAATATAGCAAATCATTATGTTCCTGCCTGCCAGACAGAAGAATTAGTAATATTTTGTCACTTTTGCTAGAGATCATAACTTGTATGAATAACAACTGTGGTGTATTATGGTTCTCTTCAGGAACAGAATAGATTGACCATGGATTAAATAGCATTTATTATGTTGACATAACAGGTAGGTTCCTGGTAGTCCAACTATGGCTGTCCCACAGGAAAGAGGCAGAAGACTGTGTTGTTCAGTCCATAAGGCTGGGTGCCTCTATATTATGAGGGCCTGGAAGATTGCTAATGAACTGCAGGTCCTCAGTCCATGTTGAAAGCCCAAAGATGCTGATTCTAATATCACTGAAAGAATAAGCAGCAGCAGGAACAGGTTAGATCCACTTTGCAAGTGGACTAAAAGTAAGGAGCCAGAGAGCCCAGCTATTCTTCTTTGGGATCCTCTTACATGGACCATTACCATAAGGCTCCATTCACATCCAGGCTGGCATTTTACACATCCACTAAGCAATAAAGACAATCCTTACAGACACATCCCCAGCTCAAACTTATCTAGACAACCTCACACTGAAACACTCTTCAAGTGTGATTTAAGTTATTTGACATTAGCATTTAAATGTAACTTCACTGTTCCTATAATGGAAAACATAGAAACTGATGTACATTATTGGAGGCTGCTTCCTTATCAACAGTATTTCTGCAGACCTGTGGATAAAGGATCTAATGTATCCATGTTTATCTGTGTTATTCTGAACAATACAGTAAGCAACACATTCTGTTAATATATGGTGGCATCTCTCTCTCTCTCTCTCTCTCTCTCTCTCTCTCTCTCTCTCTCTCCCCTCTCTCTCTCTCTCCCTCTCTGTGTGTGTGTGTGTGTGTATGTGTGTGTGTATGTGTGTGTATGTGTTCATTTTTATACACATGTACACTAAATACCCAATATTTATGTATGTGGTTAAAATTCTTATTTAACATCTATTTTAATTGAAAATAAATTGTATTAAATTGAACCTGCTTTTTAATTCCTTGTTTCTTTTGAATCATGTTGTGGGCAATAGTCGTTAACTTGACAGAATGTAGACTCATGTAAGAGACAGTTTCTGCCTGTGCCTGTGAGAGAGCATCTTCTTTGTGTTGATTGATGTGGGAAGATTCATCTTGCCTGCTGACCAGACTTGTCCTTGGACAGTGGATCCTGCACTGTATAAATGGAACTAAGCACCAGCATATGTTCACTGTTTTCTGGTTCTGGACTGTTGATTCAATATGACTAGTTGCTTCAAGCTTCTGCAGCAATGACTTCCCAGCCACAATGTACCCTGAACTGTGGAATAGAATAAACCCTTTCTTTCTCAAGTTGCCTTTGTCAGTATATTTTTATCACAACAGACGAAATGAAGAAAGTTTTATAACTGTTCTTTTCCAGTTGGATAAGATTTGTGATGAGATTTTTTTTGTAAAAATATCACATTTTATTTTTGTTTGTTTTGTTTTGTTTTTGTTTTTGTTTTTATTTTTTTTTTTGTTTTTTGTTTTTTGTTTTTTCGAGACAGGGTCTCTCTGTGTAGCCTTGGCTGTCCTAGACTCGCTTTATAGAGCAGAACTCACAGCAATCTGCCTGCCTCTGCCTCCCAAGTGCTGGGATTGAAGGCGTGTACCACCACGTCCAGCTTTAGTTGCCACATCTTATCTACTACTGTTGTGACGAAAACTAAAAGCATGTTATATGTTAGTTCCTGAAGGGGTCATTTCTTTGTTTTCTTTTTAAGACAGGGTTTCTCTGTGTGGCCCTGTCTGTCCTGGACTTTTTTTTTAGACCATGCTGGCCTAAACTCAGAGGGATACGCATTCCTCTGCCTCCCAGAGGGTTGGTATCACAGGCATGCTCCATAGCACCAGGCTAGGACTCAATTTTTTAATCTCTTTGTCGATTTTTGGATTTGTCAGACCTTTGACCACTAATAGCATATTAAATCTTTAATAAAATTTTGTGATTTTAAGTTTTGAAAATTTGAAAGTTTAGGTTAGATTATTTTGTCAGTATGAGCGGTTGTTCTGAGTCTACACTATACTCTGTCTTTGGGATACTGTAGTGAACATGAAAGAGAAAGACACCTGCTACTGTGAAGTGGTCACCTACAGCATTGACTTAGTTCATACAATAACAAATGTATTGATAAAAGGGTAGGAGAACATGTGAAAATTTAGTACTTAATTTTTTTACCCTGTATTAATGAAGAAATATTCCTTCCCCAAGAAATGGTTTCCACATAAGATAAAATACTCACACACACACACACACACACACACACACACACACACACACACACAC
>OU015747.1:63038816-63054680 GCA_907169655.1 Acomys percivali
CACACACACACACACACACACACACACACACACACACACACACACACAAGGATGTTATTGGGCTTACTCCCAGGACTATATAGAAGTGGTTCCTTACAGAGCATAGATGAGGGATGGTTCTCAGGGAATAGATGGGGGTTAGTTTTTTTGAGTGTTTTATATGAGTATATGTACATAGTTCCATGTATGCATGCACATGTGTAAAGGGGAGAATACATTGTAAATGTGTTTGGAGGTCTGAGGCTGATGTATGAAACCATTCCCTGTCCCTCTTTTAACTCTTCAGTGATGCAGGATGTTTCTGTCAAACTTAGTGCTCACTAACATGACTAGTCTCTCTGAGAGGTTTTTTTTGAGGGTTGTACATTGCCTTCTGAGGCTGGAATCACAGCCTGGTTACCATGCCTATTTGGCATTTACATATGTTATGGGAATTCAATCTCCAGGCTTCATGCTTACTGGGCAATAGCCATCTCTCAACCCCATAAAAAGACATATATCTTCCACTAGACTAGAACCATGACACCTGTTCACTAGGACTTCAATGGAGTATCTCACAGGGACTAAGACAAAAAGGTAAAGATTAGGGATGAGGAAGATAGCTCAGCAGCTAAGAAGCATTTAATGTTATAGAAGAGAACCAGGCTTCAGTTCCCAGCACTCACACTATGGTTCACACCATCTGAAATTCTAGTCTCAGGAGATCAGATGCCCTCTGCCAGCTCCTGAAGTCACTGCACAAGTATCATACACCAAAATTTCACACATAAAATAGAAATGCCCAGGGGTCCTGCTCAAACTTTGGTACCAACCAAGGTCAATACATGCAGTAAACTTCGAACCTCTACCCATATCTACCCAATGGACAGGTCATTCTTGACAGTTGAGTGGAGAGTGGGGTATGACTTTCACATGAACTCTGGTGCCCCATATTTGACCATGTTTCCTAGATGGGGAGGCCTGGTGGCACTCAGAGGAAGGATAGAAGGTTACCAAGAAGAGACTTGATACCCTATGAGCATATAAGGGGAAGAGGTCCCCTTAGTCACAGTCATAGGGGAGTGGAGTAGGGGCAAAATGGGAGGGAGGGAGGAATGGGAAGATACAAGGGATGGGATAACAATTGAAATGTAATATGAATAAATTAATAAAATATATTAAATTTAAAAAATCTTTTAAAGAAGGATAGAGAATGGTGTAGTAGGGGAACACTTAGATCAAGAGACAGAAAGGCCATGTATAGTTCCAGAGTAGAATACTCTGGTATTTTTAATCACACACCAGTATTTAATCAATTCTCGTTGGGTTTTTGTTTTTTTGTTTTTGTTTTTTTGTTTTTTTGTTTTTGCCAACTGATCTCTAAAGGCTGTACAGTCTTAAGATACAGCATCTGATAGGTTCTCCCTAGGAAATAATCCACAATACTTACTCTTAACATTCATCATTCACTCATCAACCACTTAATTTAGAAATCTATCTCTCTCTGTCTCCATCTCTGTCTCTCTCTCTCTGTCTCTGTCTCTCCATTTCTTTCTTTCTCTTTGGATCTGATACCTAATTGTAACATATGATTAACAACATTCAAGGCTTAATTTAGGTTTTTATAGTTTAGCAGGAAGTTTTCTACGTAAATGGTTATGCCTCAATGTCGTAAATGATGCAAACCAAACAAATGTTTCCTGGGATTTGTGCATTCAGATTTATCAGGAAAATCAAGAAGGAATTTAGTTTGTAAATGTCTGTAATTTAAATTTTTGCTCAATAAGATAATTAATGGTAATAATATATACAAATTTTTGTTGTTTCAACTTATACTTCTTTTCAAATGATGTTTTATATTCATATATATAATACATTTAATTTTTTATTTAAAACTTTTTAAAAAGCTAATAAAATATAATCACATCATTTCATTTGCCATTTCCCTTTTCTCCCTCCAACCTCTCCCATGTACCCACTGGGTCTCTGTCAAATTCATGGTCTCTTTTTCTTCAATCACAGGTGTGTGTGTGTGTGTGTGTGTGTGTGTGTGTATTTGTGTGTGTATTTGTGTGTGTGTGTATTTGTGTGTGTGTGTGTTACTAAATATAGAAATACAACCTCTTGTATCCATGCAATGCTATTTGGCTATTTGTATGCATATAAGTTCAAAACTGATCACTTGGTATTGGATAGCCAATTGTGGAGGGCACAGTGTGTACAGTGATGTTTTCTAGGAAAGACTAATTCTTTTCCTCACAGCATTTCTTAAGTGCCTATAATTCTTAGCCAATGTTGAGAACTTATAATATTTCTTTTTTTGACTTGAATTGTCTATCGGAGTCATCTTTATTCTAGTCTCATTTGACGGCCATACTGTTGAAGTATCATGAATGTAGCTTACCTGTCATTTCTTGAAGATGCAGTCTAACAGCAGACAATATTCTATCTCTTCCTCTGTGGTCTTCTCTGAGTCTTATGTGCAGGAAATATGTTATAGATGCCTGGTGCTTCCTTTTTAATAATATGTATCTATTAAGAATTATAGGGAATAACAATCAGGATATAATCTAAATAATTTATTTAAATAACAAATAGTGAAAAAATAAAAGCATAAAAATTTAAGTTTTATAGAGTTTTTTGGGGGTACACATCAATAATATACATACTAGAGAATTAGAGCCACAAGGTTCAGAAAGTAACTTTCATTTCTTCAAAACCAGCTTGAGAAAGTGAGACTATGTCTCAAAACAAAGAAAAATAGCACCATATATAACAAAACAAATGCACTTGAAGGAAAAGAATGGGATTTTGCAGGTCATATTAATGTAAGTAGGTAGAAGAATGATATTGTATAATTATACAATGGACATTCAATCTTTTTTAAAATGTGTTTTTATCTTGTATACTAGTGCACAACCCTTGTTCCTTCTTTAAAATCCACCCATATATTTCTTCCTGTTCTTTGAATTTGCATCATCTTCTTACATTAAATTTTATTGCATGAACACTTGTATTTGTATATACATATACTTACTAAATATAATATTTTGAATAAAAAAACTACCTCTAGTTATCAGATAACTGCCTCTAGTTATTGTAACTATTATGTAAATAGTTTTCACATTAGCTACATAACTCCTAATATACAAAGACATGGTAGTTTATAAAAGAAGAAATGATATGTGGCATTTTTACCTATAGGGTTCAAAAATGAAGTAGAGTTGGTTTGAGAAGTTATAAAAGTTCTAGGACCTATCTTAAAAACTATGTTTATGTACAATTAGGAATAAGTATTTGTTTTCTTTTAATATATTTTATTAATTTATTCATATTACATCTCAATTATTATCCCATCCCTTGTATCCTCCCATTCCTCCCTCCCTCCCATTTTCCCCTTACTCCCCTCCCCTCTGACTGTGTATGGGGGGACCTCCTCCCCCTTATATGCTCATAGGGTATCAAGTCTCTTTTTTGTAGCCTTCTATGCTTCCTCTGAGTGCCACCAGGCCTCCCCATCCAATGGAAGTAGTATTTGATATTTTTGTTTTATAATTTATTCACATTACATCATTAATTCAATCCACTGACTCTTATCATCAAGAGATACTGAAATATGCAGGCAAATGGGGAGAACTAGAAAAGATCATCCTGAATTCAGGTAACCAAGACCCAGAAACACATACATGGTATATACTAATTTATAAGTTGATATTAGCAAAACATAGATGTCCTTGAGAGACTCTAACCAGCAGGATATCAGGATTGCAGCCAGATTCTGTAAGAGTTGCAGAGTTGTATGGAAGAGTTGGGGACTGGAAGGAGGGGCGGTAAGGGGGACTCAGTGGTGGTGTCAGGAGCTCAATAGTGAGACTATAAAGGCTGGTGGATCAGGACCCAGAGGCGGCATGCACAAACTCATGCACCAATCAAGGACATTGCATGTATTTGGTGTTTCAAATATGGACAAAGTTCACTTATTTAAATAGACTTTTTAAGCACCTTAATTAAAAAAAAATAACTTTTACAAAAGTCTATGATTACTAAACCATTTGAATTCAGGAGTCATCTGTCTCTGCCTCCCTAGTGCTGGCCTGCTTTTTTACTTTTTCCCCTCTACTGGTTAGCCTCACTCAGCCTCAATATGTTTGGATTCTATCCCTTAGAAGCCTTCTTATTTCTGAAGGAAAATGTAGGAGGAATGAATCATGGGGAGAGGGAAAAGAGGTCTGGGCCTAGAGGAGAGGAGGGAGGAGAAACTGCAATCAAGAATAATATTTAAGAGAAGAATAAAAAAATTTAGAAAAATATTTTCATCTGTGAATATCAATATTTTTATTTCTTTATTTCTAATTTGTATCCCCTTTGTTCTCCTTTAGCTGTCTTATTGCTCTAGCTAGAAATTCAAGTACTACATGGACTAGATTTGAAAAGAGAGGGTAGATTTGTCTTATCTCTGGCTTTAGTGGAATTGCTTTAAGTTTCTCTCTATTTAATATGATGTTGACTATAGGCTTGCCATATAGTGCCTTTATTGTCTTTAGGTATTTGCCCTGTATCTCAGACTTTTAACATGAATGGATGTTGTATTTTCAAACCCTTTTCAGGATCTAATGAGAAGCTCAAGTGTGTTATTTTTTGTTTTGTCTTATTTTGATTTGCTTATATAGTAGATTGCGCAGATGGATTTTAATATATTGAACCTACCTGCATTCCTAGGATGAAGCCTCTTTGATCATGGTGGATGATGGTTTTGATGTGTATAGCAATAGGTTTATGAATATTTTATTATTTTTGCATCAATATTGATGGGGGGGGAGATTTGCCTGTAATTCTCTTTCTTTTTTGAGTCTTTGTGTGGTTTAGGTACAAAGATGACTGAAGGCCTCAAAGATATCACACGACAGAAGAATATGCTTCACTTACACAATTGAATACTACTCAGCTATTAAAAGAACAACAACATGGAATTTGAGGGCTGATGGATAGAATTAGTAAATATCGTCCTGAGTGAGTAAACCAGACCCAATAAGCATGCATGATAGGTACTCATAAGTAGATATTAACCATAAAGTACAAAATAATAATACTATAATCCACTGACCCAAAAAGGTAAGTAACAAGGAGGACACTGAGGAAGATGCTTGAATCTCACTCAGAAGTGGAAATAAGATATACATTGAAGTAGATGGAAAGAGGGAACTGGGCAGGAGAAGAGGTGGGGACTGGGATCAGTGTGGGGAAAGTTGGAGTTGGGGGCACTGGTAGAGAGAAAAAAAAATTGGTGGGAGACATTTGTGGGACAGGTTAGGCTCCTGAGAGTCTATGGGAGTAACCCAAGCTCAGACTGCTAGCAGCAAGATTTTTGGAAGTCTGAAGTTTCCACATCCTTTAACCAGGAGGGACTGATAGAGCAGAGATGGAAAGAATGGCAAACAAAGGACTGGCCCACCTTAAGACAGAGCCTGTGGGAGAGAACCAACCCCTAATAATATTAATGAAACTATGATACTAGACTGGATACGAAAGAAAGAGCTGACCATATGGAAAGTCACCAGATTCTCTCCATCGTTAGGGCAATCAGTCTTCCAACAAATTACTTTGTAAAGCAGGAATTTTGATGGTCTGGTCCACCTAGTCCATGAAAAGCTGGACAGTCAACTTCTAAGCATCACTCTTGATCATAGTTGACATTCAGTCTGTTCTCAGGTGTAGTGATAAGAGCAGTTCTTCAGTCCAGTGACTATCCTGCCACCCTCATCTCATTTTTTTAAGATTTATTTATTTATTATTATGCATACAGTGCTCTGCTTGCATGTACTCCTGCAAGCCAGAAGAGGGCGCCATATCACATTACAGATGGTTATGAGGCACCACATGGTTGCTGGGAATTGAACTCAGGACCTTTGGATGAACAGGCAGCGCTCTTAACCACTGAGCCATCTCTCCACCCCCTACCCTCATCTCTTGATACTTCATGTTCATTGATGTAGGTTGTAGGTGTCACCAGGAGTGGACGTCTCTCTCTGTCAGAAAAGCCCTTTATCATTAAATGCCATATTCTGTGGATCTCTGTAGAGTTTGATGACCTTCTCTATGTATTCTTATAGTTATCAATCTATTCCTTTGAAGACATATACATGAAACTAAATAAAGCTCCTCTATTATCAAATAAATTAGTATCTAGTAAGATTTATAGGCAATTAAATGCCAACTTTTATCTCCTACGTTCTTGAAAAGGTTATTAATAGTTAGTTTTCATAAGAAATTGCCGTTTTGAATGAGTTGCACATGAGTAATACATTAAATGAATGTTGAACAAAATTATCTTAAGTTTCTATGAATATACCATATAGAAGTTTTTATCAATGTATAATATACAATGCATAAGGCAATAGTTTAATATCAATATACAATTTTTTTTATCAATGTGAAGCAAAAGTTGAATAAAATAGTCTTAAATTTCCACCAATCAAAATCGTCTTAAATTTTCATCAATCTACAATACAAATGTAAGATATTTGGGACTAGTAGATGCAGTATTCTACCTTTTGTTATATAAATCTATATCCTTCCCTCTTTCCCCATTTTTCACTAATGTTAGGTGGGATAGAAAGATAAGAGACAAAGGACAGAAGAAAGAAATACCTAAATGAAACTTTTATTAACTTATAACTAACCCCTTAGGCAAAAATGAACATTGGTAAGCCACCAAATCATACACCCCACCTACTGAGAATGGGGGCAACATGTTGTCAAAATTACATTTTGCTGTTTAGGAGGAAAACATCTTTTGTGTACCCTACCTAGAAAAATGAAATATTTGCCAAGTACTGGAAAAGCTAGCTGTAACTGTTTTGTCCAGTATTTTTGGGATCAATCCTTTTGTCTTACTCTTTTATTGTAAATATGCATGCAATTTCTTGAGGAAACAGTAGTGTCAGATGCAGAGGTTTGGTCTTCATTATTTTCCTTTTTATTTATTTATTTATTTTTGCTCTGAAAGTAAGCAAACTTTTTAAAGCATTCATATAGATATATTTCTACATATGCAATTTTTCAAGGAAACAACAGTTGAGTCACCCTGTTCACTGTGCCAGTGGCAGATTATTAGTTTAGGTATATTTTTGGGACAATCAAGGTATGCAAATTATACAGGGCTCTGCCTGCATGTACACCAACAGGCCAGAAAAGGGCATTAGATCTCCAAACTGTATGAAAGAATGTCATGTTACAAGGACCAGGTATCTCTTAAGATTTCCTTGCTATTTGGTCAGATCTAATCTTTATAAATTTTATTAGTAACCATATTTTTCACTACCGGTGGAGACACACACATGTCCAAGAGCCCATCTCAAAACTATTGTAGGTTTCCATTTCATAGTTGACACATATTGGTTACCCCAGTTCCTCAGATTTTTCTACCATGCAATGTCTCTCAGTTGCTGTCATCCCTTAATCATTTACATTAAGAAAATTTAAAGTCAACAAAGCATCATTTAATTTGTCACTGGGGGTCTTTATTCTTCCCTTTTGTTTAATAAGCATTTCTTTAAGGTACAATAAGCACTTTCCACAACTGCTTGCCCTGTGGGGTTGTGAGGTAATGCATTTTATCTTATAACATATAAAGATGGTTTCATCTTAAGGAACACATATGCAGGAGCACTGTCAGTCTTAATTTGTACAGATATTCCCATAATTGCCATTATTTCTAATAAATGAATAATTACACAGTCAGCCTTTTAGAATTCAAGGCAATTACCCATCAAAAACTAGAATATGTAACGATGGTATGATATACATACCTCATATTTCCAAATTCTGCAAAATGAAACACATTCGTCTGCCAAATTTCATTTCTTTTGTACTTTATTGTTAATTCTAGCAAGTAATGGGATTTGGTTATACAAGGAACATGTAGGACACTTATTACTTATTTCTCTGGCTTGTTGCTAAGTGATAGGGAATCTTTTCTTCAATCCCTTATCATTAACTGATGTTTTTCAGGAAATTTTGAGGCTTTGAATATATTACCGGACAGGACAGACTTGGGAACAAACGAGGTGCATGCTGGCCCAGAGCACATGAAGATAACCTCTCCTACCTATCAAAGGGACAGTTGGTATGTGTGACCCATGACGGAGAGACCAGTGTTGACTTTGCTTTGTGAGAGACTATCTCAGATCCCCTGGTTTTGTTTGATTAATTGTTTGGTGTAGATAACACAGCACTGTCTCCTCTCTCCAATGCTGCCGCCAAGAACAGATTAACCAAAAATAAAAAGAAAGAAAAAAATAAATTACCTATTAATATTTTGTTGATTTCTTCATTTCCTTGTACCAATGGACTTGGTAAACCTATATGGGATTGAATATGAGTAACATACATGGGATAATTTCTACTTCTCATGACCTGTTGCGGTTCTGTAAATAATGTAGTGAATTATGAGTTATCAGGTGTAAAGTCAGCAGTTTTTATATGCAAAACAACTCTTTTGGCATACTGAGAGTCAGCGATTATATTGAGTGTCAGGAAAATGTAACAGTACCATAAGGATTGAATACAATTTTTTGATTTTTGAACTGAGATAAATGGGCTTTTAATCACCTTAGTCATTTTATCAGACTTATAAAAGGCAATACTTGACATAGTTTCATAAGTGTAGAAGGTGGGAGCCCCTGGAAATGGGGGACTCTATACAATACTTGGAAGGTTCAATTAGTTCTTTCTATAAACTGTGTACATTTGCTTTTTGGGTATCTCTTATTGTTGTCTCCCAAATAGCTACTCCAAGTTAT
Organism: Acomys percivali; assembly: GCA_907169655.1. Classification (NCBI taxonomy): domain Eukaryota; kingdom Metazoa; phylum Chordata; class Mammalia; order Rodentia; family Muridae; genus Acomys; species Acomys percivali. Next base: position 63,047,597 of record OU015747.1, read on the forward strand.
TTGCCAACCTTAAAAAATTTCCCATAACGGCATATGTCAGAATTAGTAAGAGGCACTACAATTTCTACCAGGTCCATGTCTGATGGCGCAATTTATTCTTCCCTTTGTAATCAATTCAGAAAATTTCTTTATGTATGTTTTCAATTTTTTGCGTTGTTTATTTGCCTGGAATATCCGTACTGTGAATCTGTCTTCCCTTTGCCTAAGAAGCCCAGTAGGAGAAAGTTTTGAAGGCATAATAACCAAAATGCAACCACGTTTAGGATCAATTCTATCCACATATGCCTTTTGCAGGTTTTGTTCTACCAGAATTAACTCCTTTTTTGCTTCAGCTGTTAGATAACTTGGACTGTTTAAATGTGAATCCTTGTGTAACATTTGAAACAAGATAGTTAACTCATAGGTAGCTAACCCAATTGTACATCTTAAGCAGTTAATATCTCCCATTAATTTTTGAAAGTCATTAAGAGTTTGCAATTGATCTCTATGAATCTGTATGTTTAGTGGTTGAATGTTCTGTTCAGTTATTTTATAGCCTAAATAGGTAATTGAATCCCCTTTTTGTATTTTCTACAGCAATATATAATCTCTATCATGGCAGAATTCTTTGTGTTTACTTAAACTTTATTTTTTATAAAATATTGGGATCATAAGCGGATAGCAAAATATCATCAATGTAATGGTAAATAATAGATTGAGGAAACTGCCTAGGAATTATTTTTAATGGTGTTGCACAAAATATTGGCATAAGGTTGGGCTATTCAACATTCTCTGTGGAAGTACCTTCCAATAATATATTTTCATTAGAGAATTACTGTTCATAATAGGTACTGAGAAAAATAAAACGTTCTCCTTCCCTTCTCATGCAGATGTATTGTGAAAAACAATCTTTTAAGTCAATTGTAACTATATGACAACTTAGGTAACAGGAAAGGCAAAGGAATTCCAGGCTGAAGTGGACCCATTGGTTAGATTACTTTGTTCATTGCCCTCAAATATGTTATCATCCTCAAGCCACCTGATTTCTTTCTTACCACAAATATAGGGGAATTCCAGGGGCTGCAAGATTCTTCTATGTGCTGAGCCTCCAGCTGCTCTTTCACTAAAAAGTGAATTGCCTGTAATTTTGCCTTTCTTAAGGGCCACTCCTCCTACCATACAGATCTGTTTGAAATCCATTTTCTTGGCAGGGCTATTGATATCTCAGCAGTGGTCCTTCTTACAAATTTGGATACTCTAAACATGAGAAATTCTGAGGTTGTACAACAGGCATAGTTTGTGGTTGCTCCTGATTACTTAGATTAATATCTTCCCCAGAAGCATGTCACATTTCCCCTCTTGTTTCAACATTGTTCATCTATGTAATTGTAGCAATATTAATCTGAGTACCCCACAGTTGTAATTGATGTCTTCCCCATAGATTTATGGGTATGTCAGCCACATAGGGTCTCAGCTTCCCTGTCTGCCCTTCTTGTCCCACACACTCTAACCACCACACACTTTGTTTTATTTCTGATGATTGACCAATTCTTATAATTTCTGTATAGACCTTCTGAAGGGCCCAATTGGGTTCCAAGACTTCTGAGACTGATTGACACATCTGCTCCTGTGTCCACCAATATTTCTATTTTTAACACAGTTTATTTGTATAATTAATTTAGGTCGCTGTTAATTAACTATTGTTTTCCAGAAGACATGTATCCCTGTGCTTCCGAATGCAACAGTCCTTTCCACTGGAGTGGCTTTGCCCTTAATGTATGGAAACAGTCACACTTGATCAATTCTATCCCCAGCATCAATTTTCATCTCCTTTACACACACCATGATTTTTATTTCCTCCTTATAATCTCCATCTATAAAATATGGATGCACAATAAGAACATGAGAAGTTAGCCCTCTTCTTCCCAGAACCACTCCTACTGTGCCTGAAGGCAAAAGACCAAAAACACCAGTATTTAATTTGTAATATTCAACCTCTGAAGACAGGGTTAGAGACATAATTGAAGCCAAATCCAAGGCTGCACTGCCTTCAATAGAGTGCATTAGATCACTAATACTCAGTTCCTGTTTTTATATGGGTTTGTAACTTCTGGACTGGCCAAAGAAATTTGGCTGGTATTGTTTGTGGGGCCCAGAGTAGGTGGGCCCATCCTGCTTTTTCCCATCAGCAAGATATCGTCTTATACATCTCTTTGAGACTGACAATGCCTAGACCAATGTTTTCCTTTTCCACAGTGACTACAGTACCCTGGAAATCTTGGCATCTCATTACCACTATGGCCAGAACGTCCTTGTTCTCTCCTATGAGTTATGTTTTCTTCCAGGTTATTGCACTGGTTATTCTGGGGTCTGGGATTTTTATCTCTAGAGTTTCTTTGCACATGACCAATTTTAACACAATTAAAACTCCGAGTATTATGACATCTGGACCTTCTGGCAATAGCTTGTCCCATTATATGTTTTGATATTCCTGAGAATTAATATCAACTTTCTCCTTTACCCAATCATCTAATGAAGCTCCTCTTTCCTTTAATGGTCTAATTATGCTCTTACTTTCAGTGTTTGCATTCTCATAACCATGATAAATTTTAATACCTGTTGGTCTCAGAATCTGGTAATATTCTATCCATAGCGGATCCTAATTTCTGCAAAAATTCTATGAAGGTCTCCTCAGGTCTTGAAACACTTTAGTGAATGGAATGGCTGTTTTCCCAGGTTCCTTTTCTAGCTCCCAAATTCTCAAGGCTGCAATACAACATTGTTCAGTCACTCTATCTTCAGATTGAATTTGTTCTCTTAAGTTAGAGTATTGCCCTTCACCAACCAATTGTTTTCTATTAGTATTTATTTCTCTTGTTCTTTTTTCTTGCTCTATTCTTATGGCCACAGTTCACTACCATGATAACCACTGTAACTGTTGTGCTGCTTCTAATACTGCTGAAACTAAATTTTTCCAATCATGGGAAACAAGTCTCTTCTGCATGGCGCAGCTGCTTAACACTTGTTTAACAAAGGCAGAGTGCATACTATATTTGATGACAGATTCCTTAATGTGTTTTAAGTCCATCATGTCTATAAGAAAACATGCCATTTCATCATAACCCTCAGTACCATTTTGAGCAGAGATATGTCTTATAGTGACTGGAAAAGATGAAGGTGTCTGAGCAACTTAGAAGGTGTCCTTCATCACGACATTTTCCTCCAAAGACCATGTGTCTGCCTTACTTTTCCTCTCATTTCTCACCTTCTCCAACCTTTTGTACCAAAGGTGCTTTCTGCCTTTGCAGCACCTCCAGTTTTCTCTGTATTTTCCCTCTCTGTTCAGTCAAATTGATAATTCCTTTCAAAAGGATAGAACATATTGACATTTTCAGTTTTTTCTGGCTTTCCTGTCTCTCCATTTTCTGTCCTTCTTCACTTTCATTTACCAAATATGCTATTTGTTTTCCTATCCCTTCATTTTCTTTCCTCATTCTTTCCATCCGTCCAGTAAAATCTACAATCTTTTCCAAAAGAGTAGAATTTATTGACCCTTCAATTTTTTCTATATTATTAGCCTTTCTTCTAATCCTTCTAAGAATGAAAAACAATAAAATAACAAAGAAAAACCAGAAAATTCCCTATAAATGTAAAGCAAGAAAGAGTTTTGCAAATGTAGTTGTGATTTTGTTGATACCCTGAAACAGCATTTCTATATCTTCAAATCTTGAATCTTCCCTCATGGAACCCATCATGCCCCACATCTAGCATCACTTGTTGGCTCTGATTTTTAACAATTATACTTTAGTATGCAACCCATATATCCTATACAGGAGGGAAAAAGGTTAAAGGGAAACAAGAATAAACCTTCCAGGTATCATTTCCATGAAATGGATCCCTAGGTGTCTCTGGTCCTGCCCGCTGATCCTATCCCTGATCGAAATGGTCTGCACACCTGTAGTCTGAACCTGCAGCCTTCTCCTCTCCTCTCTGTCTGCATCTCTCTCTAGGGATGCAATCACTTGTATCCCTCTCCCCATGGATGTTCAATTAAAAACACAATAGCTCGGCTGGAGTCCCAGGTCTGTTTCCTGAATTCTGGAAATTCAGAAAATCAGGCCAGGATGGCTCTTCCTGGTCTATCAGGATGTCCATCTCAACAGTGTATCCATGGTGTTTTCAAGGGGAAAAGCTCATCAAGACTGCATTCACCTGGGACAAAGACTTTCATCCTTCCACACATGAGGTAGACTTCTGGCCTCCATGCTATATGCACCCTCCCCAACACACACACAAACACACACACACACACACACACACACACACACACACAAACACACACAAACGCGCGCGCGTGCCAAATATTATAGCAACAATAAAATTGTATATTTTACTGCTGTTATTCTCATTTACTAATACCACCAAAGGCTTACTTTGATTATCCAACTGGGGAGCAACCCATTGTATCTCTTCAGGAATTTCAAATTCCTATGCTCTTTTTTCTCTATGATTGTTACATACATATTTATATCCATACATAAATATATAACCCACAGAGTTCATTTATTTTTGTTGCTTGTATGTTGTGTGGGTTTGAATAAAAAAGGCCACCATAGTTTCATAACGCACGACAGCATTTGGTGGTGTGGCCTTAATGGAATAACAGTAGCTTTCTTAGAGAAAATACTTTCATAGGAAATAAACTTTGAGATCTCAGAAGCTACCAACATATAGAAGCTTACATTGTCACTTTTTGCATGGCAGCCTATGGCCTTATTGGAATAATGGTGGCTTTGGTGGAGCAACTTCTTTCTTAGAGAGTAGAGTTTGAGGTCTCAGAAGTACAAATTGAGGCCTAGAGGCTTACACTGTAACTTTTTATAGATCAAGAGGTAGAGTCTCAGTTTGCTGTCCATCAACATGTCTGCTTGCTTGCTACCATGCTTCCCAACATGACAATAATGGACTAGAGGTCTGAAATTGTAAGCCTTCCTCAATTAAATGTTTTCCTTTAAAAGAGTTGCTTTGGTCGTGGCATTCCTTCACAGCAAAAGTAACCCTAACTATAACAGAAGCATTTGATTTCAATGCTGATTGAGTAACTAATTAAACTTCTCAGTCCTTGGAAAGACTAGTTTCCTCTCTGAGCATGTAATTAGTTGACTTTAGATCTTTATCTAGTGTCAGTGTCCTGTAAGAACTTCTCCTTCTATATTAACATGTGTATTTGTATTATCATTGCTCAGGCCATGTTTTCTGAGGTATCATATATGTAGCACACTATGATTTCTGGGAGATACAATCTCATAGAAGACATCCTGGTCCTATGGGTCTTACACTTCTCTCCTTTAACATTTGGATATATTCACTGAGCCTTAGGAATATGGTTGTATTTCACATGTTTTTGGTGGGGATGAACATCCTACAGACATTTAATCTCTGGATTTTTAGCAATTGTGGTTTAACATAAGGACCTTTGTTTGCTGCAAAGAAGACCTGCTTTAATGAGGTGTGAAGCCTACATCTCTATATAGAATAAGGATAAGTATTTAGAATTAGGTTAGATGATATAGTGGTCTAATAGAGTGGTAACAGTAGGTTTTCCTCAAAGGACCATTATCCCATTAGACCTCAATAGTTGGACAGGTTTCCAGGGCCAGCCATAATATTTCCTCCTATTAAGCCTAGAATTTATCAACATTTAGAAACTGGACCATACATGGCTTATTTAAGCATTTTCCCCAATTTTATTTTGGTCCGTACAAAGGTACTATTCACTCAAATTAGCCAGAAGAAACTTTAAGAGATGACATTCCATTTCCCCTGGGGGGTTGGGTAGATTTTTGTTTGTTCTCTTGTGCTACAGATGCTTATTTTCATTGAGAGCTAGTTATAACTTATTACTGGTCTTATTCAGAGAGAAAACAAGGTGTTTATTTTTTTTGAGTTCTTTATTTATTTTGGATGTTAGCTACTTATCTGATGTAGAGTTGGTGAAGATCTTTTTCCAGTCTGTATGCTGTTGCTCTGTTCTGTTGACAGAGTCCTTTGCCTTACATAAGATTTTCAGTTTCATGAAGTCTCATTTATTAATTGTTGATGTTAGTCCCTGAGGTGTCTGTGTTGTTTAGGAAGTTGTCTCTTCTGCCAATAAGTTCAAGGCTCTTCTCCAAGTTTTCTTCTAACAGATTTAGTATGTCGGGTTTTATGTTGAGGTCTTTAATATACTTGGACTTTAGATTTATGCTGGGTGATAAATATGGATCTATTTATCTTTTTTTACATGTAGACATGCAGTTAAATCAGCACCATTTGTTAAAGATGTTATCTTTTTTTTTTTCCATTTTATGGATTTGGCTTCTATGTCAAAAATCAAGTGTCCATAGATATGTGGGTTTATTGCTTGGTTTCCCACTCAATTCCACTGATCAATCTGACTATTTCTATGCCAGATCATGTTGTGTTTATTACTGTTGTTCTATACTGCAGCTTGAGATCAATGATGAGGATTTCTCTGGAAGATCTTTTATTTCACATGATTTTTTAAAGCTATTCTGTTTTGTTTTGTTTTTCTATATGCAGTAGAGAACTGAGCTTTCAAGGTCAGTAAAGAATTGATGGGAATTGTATTGAATTTGTAGATTGCTTTTGGTAAGCTATTTTTTACTATGTTGATCCTCCTGATCCATGATCATGGGAGATCTTTCCATCTTCTGATATCTTCTTCAATTACCTTCATTATAGCCTTGATTTAATTTTCCATACAAAACTTTCACTTGCTTGCTTAGAGTTACTCCAAGATACTTTATGGTTTTTGTGGCTATTGTGAAGGGTTTTCTTTCCCTAATTTATTTTTCAGTCTGTTTGTGTTTTCTATAAAGGAGGGCTACCAAGTTTTTAATTTGATTTCATATCGAGCCACTTTGCTAAAGGTGTTCATCAGCTGTTGTTGTTCCTTAGTAGAATTCTTGATGTCACTTATATATACTGTTATCCTCTGAGAATAGTGATAATGTGACTTCTTCCTTTCCTTGCTAAGAATTTTTAACAATATGTTTGCCTGCTCAAAACCTGTAGGGGCTCTCCCATTTCACAGGCTGACATG
>OU015747.1:63054690-63068310 GCA_907169655.1 Acomys percivali
AAGGGGAGAATTAATACCCATATAGAATACTCAGGAATAAAATCCTCAAATCATAAAATGCAATAAAATGGAATAATGAAGAGAGGGAAGGGAAAAAGAAACAGAGTTAAAATTAAGAATATATGAATCTAGGGGAATCCAAGATGGTGGCGAGCAGTTTGGACCATGTTTATAAGCTCCAGTAAACGATTCAGGGAATTGCACAGAATTCTGAACCAAGAACACTGAGGTCGCCACACCACTGCAGCAGGAGAGTGCTCCACAGTTCACAGTGACAAGGGAGCAGAGGACCTGCATGCCCCTGCACACAGGAGGAGCGCAGATTTTCTCAGACTGGAGCATCAGCTGCGGCGGCTGTGGTTTGCAGTTTGTAGCCCTCTGGCAGAGGCGATTGGTGTGGTGGCTGGTGGGAGTTGCTGCAGAAGAGGGGACTCTGGGCAGGATTTGGGCCACACCATGCGGGTTGGGCTCCATGACCCTAGCTCAACTTGGTGTGCAGCACATGCCCTGAGACCTAAACTGGACTCAGCATGCAATTCAGCTCCTGAGACCCAAGGTCACCTAGGTGCTCGGTTCTGCCCTGAGCTCAGCCTGCAGTTTCGGCCCAGAGTCCCTGGCTGGATTTGGCGGGCAGATTGCGCCCAGAGACTCTAGCTGAGCTTTGTGTGCAGTGCCAGCCCTGAAACTCTGGCTGGACTCTGCATGCAGTTTGGGCCAAGTCCTTAGCTGAATTCAGTGCAAAGTGTGGGTCCAGACCCTGGCTGAGCTTGGTGTGCAGTTCTTCCCCTGAGACTCAGGTTGAGTTCAGTGTATGGTTTGGGGCCAAAGTCCCTAGGTAAGCTTTGCAGGCAGGTTGGGTCCAGAGACTCTAGATGAGCTTAGTGAGCAGTCCAGGCCCTGAAACACTGGCTGGACTTGGCTTGCAATTTGGACTCAGAGTCCCTATCTGAGCTTGGCGAGCAGTCCAGGTCCTGAAACTCTGGCTGGACTCTGCATGTAGTTTGGGTACAGAGTCCTTAGCTGAGCTCAGTGCATGAATTGGGCCCAGAGTCCCTGACTGAACTTGGAGGGCAGATTGGGCCCAGAGTCCCTAGCTGAACTCAGCAGATGGTTCAAGCCCTGAGAATCTAGGTGAGCTCAGTGCGTGGTTTAGTTACAGAGTCCTGGATGGACTTGGTGGGTAGTATTGGCACTAAGACTCTAGCTGAGCTTGGCAGGCATTTTGGCCCAAGAAAACCTAGCTGATCTCTGCATGTGGTTTGGGCACAGAGTCCCTGACTGGACTTGTAGGGCAGTCCCAGCCCTAAGACTCTGGCTGGGCTCAGGGTGAAGTTTGGGTCCTGAGACTCTAGCTAAACTTGGCAAGCTCAGTGTGCGTTTTGGGCCAAAGATCCTTGTTGGACTCAGCGATAACTGAACTAAGAGAGTGGATTAGGCCCAGAGACCCATTTTGTTCCACAGACATGAACTGGACTTAGTGTGTGGGCGGTTTGGGTCCTGTGACACTAACCTGGACTCTGCAAGCAGTCTGGGTCTTGAAACACTACCAGGATCAAGAGACCCGCAGAGTATCAAAGCTCCAGGACTCAGGAATTCTCAGGGAGGCAGGGAGAAGAGTGGTCATCAGACCACCTCCACCTGACCTGCTTCAGTCCCTGGAGAGCTCCGGTGCTACAAGGGTACCCAGAAGGCTGTGGACTCTTTGGTCTGACCCAGCACACATTCAGAGCCACAGGATGATTGCAGGACCCACAGTACAGGGGAGATGGGGATCACTGGCTTTGAGAGTCCAAAACGACAGGGCTAGCCTCCTTCCATCCAGAGCAATGAAGCATCAGATCTTCCAGCCTAGGGAAATCATGAGAAGACAGGTAAATCTATCCTCAGACTCCCTCCACCCAACTCTGGAAGCTACCTGACAAAAACAGAGACAGCAAAATGACTAAAGGGCAGCATAAAATCATATGAAAAAAAACCAAAAAATATGGCATCTCCAGATCCCAGCTATCCCAAAGAAAACAACTGAGAGAACTCAAACACAACAAAAATTCAAGAAAATGACTTCAAATCCTTAGTAATGAGGATGATAATGGAGGAAACAAATAAAATTCGTAATCAAATGCAGAAAGACATAGCCAAATAGGAGGAAGACATAAAAGAGGCCTATAGAGAGGCACTGGAAAAAATTCAAGAAAACAGAAACAGCTAGGTGAAGGAAATCAATCAAACAGTTCAAGCTCTGAAGGCCTATAAAGGAGCAATGGAAGAAACTCAGGAATATATAGTCAGATGAGAGAAATCAATAAAATAGTTCAAGATCTGAAGATGAAAATGCATTCAATGATAAACACACAGAGAGAAGAGGCCTACAGAACACCAAATAGAATACACCAGAAAAGAAACACTTCCTGTCACATAGTAATCAAAACAAAAAATATACAGAACAAAGAAAAATATTAAAAGCTTCAAGGGAAAAGGACCAAATAATATTTAATGGCAAACCTAACAGAATTACACCGACTTCTTAGCAGAGACCATAAAAGCAAGAAGGGCCTGGACAGAGATCCTGAAAACCCTAAGAGACCACAGATGACAAGGCCAGACTACTTTATCCAGCAAAACTATCAATTACCATTGATGGAGAAAACAAAATATTCCATGATAAAAACAAATTCCAACAGTACCTCTCCACAAATCCAGCTTTACAGAAGGTACAAGAAGGAAAACTCCACCCCACAGGGACAAGCTACAACCAAAACTACACAGGAAATAGATAACTACACCATGGAAAAAACACCACCACACAAGTGCTCTACTGGAACCAACATCAAAATTAAGACTCTTAACAGTCACTGGTCATTAATATCTCTCATCATCAATGGTCTCAATTCTCCAATAAAAAGACACAGACTAACTGAATGGATGCATAAACAAGATCCAACATTCTTCTGCATTCAAGAAACACATCTCACACATAAAGATAGACATTACCTCAGGGTAAAAGGTTGGAAAAAACATTCCAAGCAAATGGTCACAAGAAATAAGCAGGCATAGACATTTTAAAATCTAACAAAATAGATTTTCAACCAAAATTAATCAAAAGGGATGAGCAAGGGCACTTCGTATTCATCAAAGGTAAAGTCAACCAAAATGACATCACAATTCTGAACATCTATGCTCCTTTTGCAAGGGCACCCACATTTGTAAAAGATCAGTTAATGAAGCATAAACCACACATCGATCCCCAGAAAATAATACTGGGAGACTTGAACAACCCACTCTCACTGAAGGATAGGTCAATGAAACAGAAACTAAGCTGAATATAACATCATTAACAAATGTCATGAATCAAATGGATCTAACACACAGAACCTTTCACCCAAACAAAAAAAATACCTTCTTCTCTGCACCCCATGGAACCTTCTCCAAATTTTTACAAATAGTAGGTCACAAAGCAAGCCTCAACAGATACAAGAGGATTGAAATAATAACTTGTATCCTATCAGATTACCATGATCTTAGTCTACACCTCAACAACAACTGAAATAACAAGAAGCCTACACATACATGGAAATTAAACAACCCTCTGCTTAATGACACCTGGGTCAGGGAAAAGAAAAAGAAACAAATTAAGGACTTCCAGAAACTCAGTGAAAATGAAGGAACAACATACCCAAATTTGTGGGATACATTGAAAGCAGTGCTAAGAGGAAAATTCATAGCACTAAGTGCCTTTAAAAAGAAATTGGAAACATCCCACATAAGCAAATTAATGACACAGCTGTAAGGACTAGAAAAGAAAGAAGCAGAAATACCCAAGAGGAGTAGATATCTGGAAATAATCAAACTCAGGGATGAAATTAACAAATTAGAAACTAAGAAAACAGTCCAAAGAATCAATAAAACCAATATCTGGTTCTTTGAGAAAATTAACAAGATAGACAAACCATTAGCCAAACTAACTAAAAGGAAGAGAGACAGTATCCAAACCAACAAAATCATAAATGAAAAGGGAAACATAACAACAGACACTGAAGAAATACAAAGAATCATAATATCCTACTTCGAAGGCATATATGCCACAAAATTTGAAAATCTAATGGAAATGGATGATTTTCTTAATCAACTTCACTTGCCAAAGTTGAGTGAAGAAAATATAAACAAGCTAAATAGTCCCATTTCCCCTATAGAAATAGAAGCAATCACTGACAGTCTCCCAAACAAAAAAAAAGCCCAGCGGCAAATGGTTTCAGGGAAGAATTTTACCAGACCTTCAAGGATGTTTTAACACCTATACTATTCAAGCTACTCCAAAAAATAGAAATGGATGAAACATTACTAAATTCATTCTATGAGGCCATAGTCACATTGATACTTATACCTAACAAAGACTCAACAAAGAAAGAGAATTTCAGACCAATTTCTCTTATGAACATCGATGCAAAAATACTCAATAAAATACTAGCAAATTGAATACAAAAACACATCAAAGAAATCATTCACCATGACCAGGTAGACTTCATTCCAGGCATGCAGGGATGGTTTTATAAATGGAAATCCAGTAATGTAATCCACCATATAAACAAACTAAAAATATAAAAAAAAAAAAAAAACCATGATCATCTACTTTGATGCAGAGGAAGCATTTGATAAAATCTAACACCCATTCATGTATAAAGTTTTAGAGAAATCAGGGATACAAGGCATAAATCTCAACATAATAAAGTCTATATAGAGCAAGCCAATAGGCAAAATCAAATTAAATGGTGAGGTACACAAGGAAATTCCTCTAAAATTGGGAACAATGCAAGGCTGCCCACTCTCTCCATATCTCTTTAATATCGTACTGGAAGTTTTATCCAAAGCAATAAGACAACAAAAGGGGATCAAGGGGATCCAAATGGGAAAGGAGGAAGTCAAATTATCCCTATTTGTGGATGATATGATAGTGTACATAACTGACACCCAAAATTCCACCAGAGAACTACTACAGCTGATAAACAACTTCAACAAATTGGCTGGATACAAAATTAATTCAAAAAAGTCTGTAGCCTTCCTATACACAATTGACAAGCATGTAGAGGAAGAAATTAGGCGAACCACACCATTTATGTTAGGTACAAGCAATATAAAATATTAGGAGTTACTCTAACCAAGCAAGTGAAGGACTTGTTTGAAAAAATTTCAAAACTCTGAAGAAAGAGATTGAAGATGATATGAGAAGATGGAAGGATCTTCCTTGCTCAGGGGTTGGGAGAATTAACATAGGAAAAATGGCCATCTTACCAAAAGCAATCTACAGTTTCAATGCAATCCCTATAAAATATCTACACAATTTATAAAGACATTGAAATTTCAATTCTCAACTTCATATGGAAAAAAAAACATATGAATAGCTAAAACAATCTTGTAAAATAAAAGAACCTCTAGCAGAATCTCCATACCTGATCTCAAGCTATACTATAAAGCAACAGTAATTAAAACAGTACACACCAAGAACATTTGCTCAATCATGTTCATACCACCCTTATTCATAATAGCCAGATCATGGAAACAGCCTATGTGTCCCTCAGTAGAAGAATGGATAAAGTAACTGTGGTACATTTACACTGTGGAATACTACTCAGCTATTAAAAACAAGGAATTATTGAAATTTGTGGACAAATGGAGTGAAGTAGAAATAAATGATCATTATGAGTGAGTTAACCCAGAAGCAGAAAGAGTCAAATGGTATATACTCACTTAAATCTGCATACTAGCCCAAGAGGCATGTCCCATGAAAATCTTCACTTACCAGGAAACTGGGACAGAGGAGCAGACATCCAATTGGCACTCCAGATGAGGGAAACATGGGAGAATGGCAAATTAGAAGGAGCCAAAGTGTCCTAGAATCCTACAAGAAGAACATTATGATATGCAGAATTAGGCCCAGGGGTCCTGCTCAAACTATTGCACCAGCCAAGGACAATACATGCAGTAACGTCAAACCCCTATCCAGATCTAGCCAATGGACAGGACAATTTCCAAAGTTTAATGGAGAGTGTGGTCTAACTTTCGCATGAACTCTGGTGCCTCACATTTGACCATGTCCCCTGGATGGGGAGACCTGGTGGCACTCAGAGGAAGGATAGTAGGCTACCAAGGAGAGGCTTGATACCCTACTAGCATATACAGGGGGAGGGAGTCCCCCTAAGTCATAGTCATAGTGGAGGTGAGTAAGGCGAAAATGGCGGGGAGGGAGGGAGGAAAAGGAAGATACAAGGGATAGGGTAACCATTGAGATGTAATATAAATAAATTAATAAAATAAAAAAGAAAGAAAATATGAATCTTAAATATAAAATAATTGGGTTTTGTGCTTTTTAGTACAAGACCGGAGGTCTTATAGAAAAACTATTTTCTCATATATGTGTGTATTACTGAAATATCATTGTGTGTTTGTGTGTGTGCACATGCATGTGCTTACATAGTAGAATGAGATACACTGAAAATCTTTAGGGTTCAAAATTCTTGATGTGGACAAGTACAATCATTAGTTCAGTTTTCTAAATGTTGACCATCCGTCTTGGACTTTTAATCTGAAAATTGGAAATATTTCTTATTTGTGCACGCCTATATGTGAAGGCCAGATATAAACATCGAACATCATTCCTTAGTGTCATTTGCATCTAGTATATTGAAACAGCATCATTCCTTTGGCCTGGAACTTCTAGATTCTGCTAAGTTGATTGGTGAGTGAAGTCCATAATTACACCCCTTCTTTCCTCAATGATGAAATTACAAGCACACTCTGTCATGTCCAATGCTTCACACTGGATTTTGAGAACAAACTCAAGTCCCTCATGCTTGTTCAACCTGTTCAACCAGGTCAATCTCTCTCTTGCCAGGCAAATGCAGGATATGTGTGTGTGTGTGTGTGTGTGTGTGTGTGTGTGTGTATGTGTGTGTGTGTGTGTGTATTCAATTCACAAAGAGGCTTCAGTTTCCTATAAATAGTTATTACAAGACTGTCTGAGGTAATCATCTGAGAGGTCATGAGAGATTAAGCACAAATTTATCTAGCAAAGTAACAAATTATAACAACTTTGTCAAAAAAATCTTTAAACGAATAACTATCAATAGCTGGTTTCAGAAAAACACAAAAAGTATTTACATTTGAAGGAAGTAGAAATTTTGGAAAGAAAATTAGTAATCATCGAACAAAAGTGGCTTTCAGCAGTGTTCATACAAAGAATTCAACAGATGGTTGAAAGAAGTGATTAGAAAACTATTAGATTGAAAAATCTTTCAAAGAATTTTTTCATAAGACAAATACTGAGATGAGATGGTAATTATAAAATGAGACTTAACAGGAACAATTAAAAAGCTATAAAATGTTCTTAAGACATGATTAACAATGATTGTAAAAAGAATCAGAAAAAATGAATTAGAGAAAACAGAATGAAACTCCTCACATTCACTGCCTGAAACCCCAGGGAAAAGATGAGGCCAGGGCCTTTGGAGAGAGATAATATTATGGCACAGTAAACATTCAAAAGTATCTAAATTATTGCGAGGTCACTGAACATCTGAAACAAAACGCTGTAAAACCACACAGCTCCAAGCATTGACCTAGGTCAGCAGTGAGGAAATAAAAAAGGAAAGACACATGGATACATGGATACGGATAGAGAAACTGCATCTCCCTAAAAGCTCACTATGTTTACAGTTATACAGTTTAACAAAGAGCAGGGCTTATGAACTACATTGGAATAAAGAGACAGGATTACTGCATACAGATGAACAAGAATACAAGGTTATTATATACAACATAACATGGAAGCTTGTTTAGGAAATCTCAATAGAAACAACTTTGTAGGAATCTTCAGGGTGTAAGCATCTAGAGGGAAAAATCTATGGTGGATAGTTTCTGCACACATTGTCAGCAGTTGCACTGACACCCAAGAAAAGCTTTTCACTTAGACATAAGAAAGGTTTTGCGATCCCATTGAGCCTCAGTTGGGAAAATTTTGGTACTGCTATCATTTTGAGGCATTGGTCCTTGATGTGGCTTTTTCCATCTCAAACAATAAGCATGTCCTAGCAACTTTTATCTCTACTTGCATAAAGGCCATATACATTAAAAAATGTTTTGATCATTTCATACCTATTTACAGTGGAATCTAAAAATACCTAGACATATTTATCCTTTATAACTTGCTCTTGGTGCCACAATCCCCAGCCTGAGAATTTCATATCTTCCTCTTATCCTGTTTTTAACATTTATTGATTGTTCATACAAGCATTACAATCCCATTTGTCTCATTATCCATCCATATCTGCACACTTTCCCAAAATAAATTAGCAAGAACAACAAATAATAATAAAAATGAAAACAAAAAAAGAAAAAAAACAAACAATTAATAAGAAACCTTGCTGGAAAACTCTGGTGTGTGACCCAGTGTACCCTTTTTCAAACTTGTGAATTTTCATTGCAATGAGTCATTTGTGTATTCTGAAGCCCATGGCTTCTGCTACACTATTAATAATGGACCTTTGCTGAGGCAGATGTCGAGGTAATCTAACACAATACCCTGGATCCTGGTCCTTGTGTAGTGGCTCTGTTGTTTATCCTGCTATCCCTCCTTATTGCAGATTGCAAGAGGAAGCATTTCCTTTCCTAAATAAATGACTGTCATGGTTCATTTATAGGCAACACAATTCTAACACCATGTCAATGCAGTTAACAAATATTTATTCTATTCAAGCTGCTACTGATGGATCAGGGCCACAGAGCCGACTCAGGAACTGAACCCTCCCCCTATAATTCCTAATACTACAGAGCTTTTGAGCTTGAAAACCACATTGCTTTGTGCCAGGTTACAGGTATATTCTTCATTCAATCAAAATTTGGGTATAGGGGCTTGCCTTATATGGTTGACATTGTCAGTCAATGCCGAATGTAGGTTTTACAGTTTAACCAATCAAATCCATTTTTTTGTTGTTGTTTTTGTTGTTGTTTGGTTTTTTGTGTGCTTAGGAAAAGTCTTTATTATTTGAGAACAAAAGACAAGTAATAGAATCTATAATTAGGAACACTCATTACGTTTTGGGAAACAAAGTATGAATAACTGCAGCTAGTTAGCTATTGTGAAGTCACCAGCTCCCCTATGGCCTGGGAAATTGAACTTAGTTTTATCATACAATTAAAATGGAGTCTGAAATAAAATGGCACTGCTTATGGAAAGATTCTTTTGCTTGTTCCCAATAACACAGAAATTAGAGGAGTGGTAGCTCTCCAGAAAAACTCAGGCTGAGGGCAGGAACATCTCTCCTGCTCACACATCCAAACCCCAAGACATATCAAACCAAGTAGTGTCACTCATACCTGTTTGGATATAGGCTTATGCTGGGGAGCATAGGCAACCTACCACTGGCCACACTCCCAAAGAATATTAGGAACACTCTCCCCTAACTTCTGTCAACTGCCAAGAGTTTATGGGGCCTCATGAATTCCTTTCCTATTCTTTCTTAAGTTTCTGCTGTCTTTTCCCTATGGAAGTCTTATTTAGGTACCCACAGTAGTGTGAATTCACAAGTCTTTTTTTTTTTTTTTTTTTTTGATAAAAATTCCATCAGCACTGGCAGAGGTGTTGATGAAAATGTCCCTTTGGGATCTGAGCAGTCACAGTTATGTATTCTCAGCACTTAGGCCAGTTTGCAGTTCTAAGTTTAACAAAGCTCATGTAATTCTGCATGAGTGACTCCTCCCTATGACATAGTGCTCCAGAATAGTGTAAAATGATTGAGGATTTTTGACCCTATATCAAAAGCCATCAAACCAACAACAATAAAAGCATACAATTCCAAACTTAACAACAACAACAAAAGACTGGTTGTTGCTATATCGCCCTTGTTGTCCTGGAAAACACAGAGATCCACTTGCCTCTGCCTCCAGAGTTTTAGTACAAAAGGTATGTTTAAAACCACTTAAAACAAATTTACAAGTGTTGTTAATAAAGTTTAAGGCTTCTTTTATACTAACAAATGGAAAGAAAAATGTCCAGGTTTATGTGAAAAATTACATTTGTTAGCTAGAAACTTATTCAAGCTGATTTAGTAATGAAATGACAATGTACAATAAAGGTGTTTTATAATAGAGTTTCTGAAAAATGTACCTGTCTTTCTCTGTCTATTATAAAATAGGGCTAAAAGACAATGTGTCCCATGAAAAAGAGAATAGATTAATGATAAAAAAAAATATGGGTCCAAAAAAAAACCAGGTCCATTGACTGAAAAACACATGGGAAAGCTGTCTCTGAAATTACAAACAAAAAAGATCAAGTAACATATTTGCTTCACAATTAGATTCATTATAGTTTTAATCCCGCCTCAGGCTTCAGAAATGAGTTATTCAGAAGACAAATGTAATAAGGCTCTGATGTGTCTGCATCTGTGTAGAAGTAGTAGGATGTCTGTTGGAAAACAGGATTAAAATTAACAGGAACAACAGAAGGTTTTTTTTTTTTTAATTTCACGAAAAATTGTGATGGGAAGAAAAATGATCAGTTTACTATGTGGTTCACCTCATATTAGCTGTAATTTGTCACAGCAATTGACAAATTATGATTAATTTAACTTACATCACAATTCTATAATGTTGGACATGTGGAATTAAATGCTATTGGATTGTAGAGAGACAGGTAAATCTATTTTGGTTATAGTTCATTGAGAAAATTCATTAGCTAATTTGATGAAAAAACTCACACATGTAAGCATGTTGCTCAAAAATGACTAGTTATAAACAGAAGAATAGATTTAAAGAAAGAACTTGATATGTATGAAAAAATGATTTCATTAGTAAAAAGAAATGTTTTGTGAAGAATGAGACTTACTTGAAAATAAAAACATAGAATCTACCTTTAAAAGGCATATCTACAGTAAACTGATATATGCACATATATTAAACCTTCACTTTTTCTACATGACATGAAGGGAAAAGGGGGCAGTAGAATGCCACATTGAGACAAAAAATAAATAAAAAATAAAAAATAAAAAAAACTACACACTGCTCTTCTGATTCATTGTGCCACTAATGTATGTTCTGAAACTAACTAAAGTAAATAAACAAGAATTAATCTGAGGCCAGTTTGCTTTTATAAGTAAGCACAGAAAACTCTCAGCATTTATTCCTACAAAGAGTTGTAAGATTTTAGTTGCTGGAATGGGAAGTGCAATCAAAGTAGTTTTGAGGTAATGCATCTGCAGCAGTTTCCACATTCTTGGCACTTGGGTAGTTTCGCGGTGCTAACATGCATTTCACACTATATGTTTTTCCCCTCTCCTGCCAGAGTATAGTTACACTTTACTTTCTGTACTCAAAATTATAGTTTATCCTATATCACATGCTTTGTCACTTTTTCCTTTGTCACTTTTTTCCGCCTTAGTGGGAAATTGCTCCTGATCTTGAACAAGGTCATACAAGTAAATAACAAGGATCAAAGAAACTATAAGTGATACCCCGAGAGCATATCCATGTCTACTCTATTGATTGATCTGGCATGGGGTTCTTATGAATGATTCAGATATTGGCCTAGTTTCCCTTAGGTGTGGATGCAGAGACAAATAATTTATGGTGGATCCACATTTTATAACCTATCCTAATGGTCCTCTGGGTGGAAACTGAAAGAATCCTTATCCTCATGATTAGCATGGTAACAGTTTTTAACAGCTTATCTCCAATCCTTTTAATATGAAATATAAGAAATATAACTTGCGTATTGACATTAAAGAGGGAATTCTGAACTGATAATGTGATGAGGACTCTTTTTCCTGCTCTAAATCTTTCCTTCAATGACTATACAAAGTCCTCTTAATAAAGCCCAGAGTGTTTCAAGAGTTTTTTCTTTATTTCCTTATGTGCCTTGTATTTACATTGGTCTTTCCCCTTCCTCCATTAGCTCTGTGCGTTGATCATACTGGCTTCTAAGAATGGTATGCTGCTCATTCCTCTGTGGTGTTGCCCACATGCTATATCTTTCAGAGTTTCTGTTCTCAAAGCTTCATCCCATTTTAAATAGTAAGCTTGCATTTAAAAAACCTATCTCTAACCTGAGACAACCCATATTCTCCCTACATTTCATGGTTCCCCTGTCTATTTGTCTCTCTTTTTATTTCCTCTCTACTGGTCTAACCCTATTGGCAAGGCTTGCTCACCATACTTCACTTTTGCTGATATACATAGTAAGTGATATTTTAGTATACATGCTACTTTTCTTGTTCATTTATTCTCCAAAATTACTGGTCATGGTTCTGAGTTGATTATTATTATTATATTTTCATAGTGTGTGTACTTCTCAGATATGATTACTTCCACAGTCACTGTGCACTCTCGGGGTACTGCTAAAAGTGCTCTGATCACTTAAGTAGAGGAATTATCTAATAACTTATAATCACACCCAAATGGGGAGAAATACAACTCTCCCTGGTTCAACTTAGTTATCTGACAACCTTGAGAATATTTCCCCATAAATAAGGCATATAACTAAAAATAAATCTTGTCTATGCTCTAATCACACATGCTAGTTCTTAATGTACACGTATTAGAAACATTGAAAACAAAGATAACATGGTTCCTGCCAAAATTCTTAATTTCATAGCAATACACTCTCATGAAAATAAAAGACGATATTGAAAGCTAATAATACAAATGAGTGACTATTAGAATGTTCCACAAAAATTAAAGAACACAGATACACATCAGAACAAATAGAACTATAAAACAAATGAGTGGAGACATGACATAAAAAGTTGCTTTGGCTAGTTCTATGTCAACTTGCCAAACAATAGAATCATTTTAGGAGGAGGACTGCCAATTAAGAAATTCACCAATCATATTAACATGTGTGCAAGCATAGTATGATTTTTCTTAATTTTTGACTGTTTGTGGACAACGCTGCTCACTCGTGGTCATGTCACTCTGGTGATCACGGTCCTCAGTACTATAAGAAAGCAGGTTGAGCAAGCCAGTTGGAGCAAGGAGGAAGAAATATTTCTGCATGACTTCTGCTTTAGATTCTGTCTCCAGGTTGCTCCATTAAGGTCCTACCATAACTTCTTCTAGCAACAGGGAGTGACCTGAGAGTTGTAAAGGTGAAATATACCCTTTCCTCCTCACATGGCTTTTGGATTGTTGTTTTATCAAAGCAATATAAACTGTAACTGAGACAGAGATCAATACAGTATATAATATGTGAACCCAATGAAGAAATAGAAATACTGAAAAGAACCAAATTGAAATTGTGTAATTTAGAAACAAATCAACCTATCAAACAAAAGATGAAGTAGAGACCTTCACCAATAAAATTGATTAAATCAAAGATAGAACATCAATATTTGAAGATATGGGAGTAAATTGGGGTCAGACAATGAAATAGGAAACTATGAGTATAAGATACACTTAATGGGATACTATTAAAAGTCCAAACCTATACATCATGGACATGGAAAAGGGATAATTTCAAGGTAACTGCATAAAAACACATTCACAAATTAGACAATCTCTCATTATAGGGAATATAGTATCACTTGAATAAAGAGAGAGAGAGAGAGAGAGAGAGAGAGAGAGAGAGAGAGAGAGAGA
>OU015747.1:63068517-63120202 GCA_907169655.1 Acomys percivali
GAGAGAGAGAGAGAGAGAGAGAGAGAGAGAGAGAGAGAGAGAGAGAGAGAGAGAGAATAAATTAGTTAGTGAAATGCTTGCTGTGCATACTTGAGAACCTGAGTTCAATATTCCGAAGCCAAGTACAAACCACAGGTAAGATACTGGCTTCCTACAATCACTGTGCTGGGGAGGTAGAGACTGGCATATTCCTTATAATAACTAATCAGACACTCTAGGGGAATCGCTGAGCCCCAGATTCAATAAGAGATCCCTTCTCGGTAATGGTTGAGAAAGACACGGACAAAATCCTCTCACTTCTGTCCTCACATATATATCAATAGTATGTATACATACAGACACACAAGCCTACCAATGCAATGCACAGGATGAGGATGAGAAGCAGGAGGAGGAGTAGGAGAGGAACAGGAGGAGGAGAAGGAGAAGAGGAAGAAGAAAAAGAAGAAGGAGGAGGAGAATAAGAAAAAGAAGAAGAAGAACAAGAAGAACAAGAACCAGAACAAGAAGAACAAGAAGAAATGAGAAAATGCTTCCTGGAGCATTTCCTTCTAGTTTTAAAGAGAATGGATTCGTTGAGCAGTAGTTGGCCAAAGAAAACTTCCTTGGATGTTGTGGAGACCATGTATTATCTTTTTGAACTTTATTATCTAATCAATATACTGTGCCAACAATTTGTATAGAATTCACAAAGTTTTAAGTATTGTGAGGAACTTAAAGATGAATTATATTACATAGAAGAATATATATGGAGTATAAACATACATTATTCAATTTTAAGCAAAGATATTTACAGTGGGCCTTGATCCAATTCTCTAATGATAGGTTCAGAGAAAAACATATTTTGTTGAAAATTCCTACACACTTTTTTATGATTATGTATTATGTACAAGTATATGTAAACTATAGGAAAAATACTTATAAAAATTTGTTGCTTCTTTCACTAAGAGTCAGGTAAGAACTAGTAAATATCTGTGTTCTGGTCTTTTCTAAACCATTTGTGTGTGTGTGTGTGTGTGTGTGTGTGTGTGTGTGTGTGTGTGTATGCATGCACTTTTGGTCTATCTCAATCTCAAGGTTTTTTTCTTAGTCTGCTTACTGCTACTACAACATAATATTTAAACTAAGGATTTCATATATGACATACTTTGATCACACTTCTAGGAGTTCAAAAATATAACACCATATTACAGAAAAAATGTCATCATAATACAAATACATGCCAATCTTCTAGATACATCTAAGAGGCATTATCTAAAGTGAACATCTGAGAATTTCTGTGACAAATTAGTTGAAGTTAATTGATGAGGTATGGTTCCATGAGGGATGGATGCTGCCGGGATGGAAAGACAAGCTTCCTGATAGAAAGTCCAAGCATCCTCATTCTGTGGTTGGAAAAGGATAAAGCACCATGTCCTTAGTGAGCATGGAATAAGTTCTGGAGTAAGGGAGCAGCTTTCTGCCACAGTAAGTATCACTGCTCTTATAGCGGACCTGTCAGGACCAGGCCAGCTAGGAGGTAACATAGGCTTGACCTTACTTGACCTTACTTGGAAGAAAAGAAAGGCTGCTTTAGGAACAACTGACAACATATCCCCACAGATCTGCACTGTGGTGGGTGGAGAGCTGTGAGAGAAGTTGGAAGTGATCCATGCTGACTTGCTGATAAACAGCAGAAGCTCACAATGTCCAGGGGACCTCCAGTGGTGGGTGACTGCAGCCATTCTGCTTCTACAGCAACTGTCTGGCTGACAGTCGATTCCTGGGATCCAGCAATGAATTCTTCATGAAGAAGGGGAGCCTTCTTTCCCTTTGTTTTACAGCTCTGAATAAACAGCAAGTCTCAGATGTCCTTCATTGCAGTAGATGGCATTCCTCACATTATTTTGTACGAAACAAGCAAGGATTGTAAACCTTGGGCAGTGAGGAGGAGTTTTGTGGATGAATGTGTTTCATTGGCTGGGACTTAGGACACTGGCAATGTTTTATTTACATGGCAAAAGATAACAGGTAACAAGCTGTAGGGAGCACTGCTCAGGCATGTTGTTTTTCGTAAGATCACTTAAGGCCTTCCACTCAGAGTTTGTACTGAGCGTACCTTTCCACTGGTTACATTTGGTGTATTTTCCTATATCCTGTTTAGATATACCCAATGTTTCTGTGGAATCCAAACACCTGCTTCCCTTTCTCCACCCCACGCCCCTCCTTCTGCTGACTATATATACTGTTGCTCTGTCCCACATTGAACAAAGAAGAGTTGATTGGAATTCTGTCTTGTCTTTATTTCTTGACTCTCTTGTCCCATCCATTCCCACTCCCCCTTCCAGGTACTCCTGTTGACTGACCTGAAGGCCAGGTCAACAAGCTCATGTGATTGACTATCGGTAGCCACATGGGGAATGTGTTGTATGCCCCTAAGCCAGGTAAAAAAAACTAGAGAGAACTTTGTCACACATCTTCCATTCTCAGAATAAGATTTTAAATCGTAAGTTTGAAATTCCAGATTTTGCACATGCTCCTTTTCGGCAATTACATCCCAGTTCCTCTGCAGACATGGCCCATGAGCCTCACAAAGAAGACACCTCACCTAGTTTGGGTGGCACAATGTCCTGGCTGGGATCATGAAGTATATGATTGGAGGAAGGAAGCTGAGTAGCATGCAATCATTATTCTCTGACTCATGGTTGTGGACACAGTGCATCATGGGAGGGAAACAAAGACAGAAAGATTATACAGCACTGTGTCCATGAACTATAAGTGGAAATAAACCTTTTTTCCTTCAAGTTGTTTTTACCAGAATCGTTTTTTAATAGTAACAGGAAAGGAACTACAACACAATGTATGTTTTCATTCCTGTGTAGGTACGTGACAGAACATCATTGCCTAATGATTATAATTAGTGATAAAGCTCCATCTATGAGTAAAGAAGTGTTGGAAGACAGAGGTGAATTCTCTTTTATGATGTATAATTTATTGGAGCACAATGTATATTACTCTAGTTTAACCCCACCCCTCCTTACTGTGAGCTTGCTGAGATAAGCTTATAATTGCTTTGGAGCCAGACAGAAATAGGCTTTAATACTAAGGTGACAATTTACCTTCATCCACAGAAAACTTTATGATAGTTTTATATTGCTTTCTACATACTAAATATCACCATTTTCGTTGTTGTTGTTGTTGAAAACTTAAGTATATTACTGATATTGTTTGCATAAAATGGATGTGCTTTGAGAAAAATATATTTACCATATGCCCACTAATACACACATGACTTCTCTTAGGAGACAGATATATTTTCTTCTTTTCTCTTTTGAAATATTTTTAGAGGACAGTATATAACTATATACTTTTATAATAAAATAGAAACATATGATATAGTTACTAACTTAATTAAAGTGCATGTATATATCTTCCCATCCTTAAAATTGTTATTAATAAGTAGAGTCTCAGAATTTGTTTTATCTTTAGGGAATCAGTAATACTTTATAACTTTAATAGTCTATAATTAAAATTATATCTATTAATATATTATTTTTATGCACATGTCTGTGTCATTATTTATACAAAGCAAATGGGATAAGCTACATGCATTTAGGAAAACATAAATATGTGTATTT
Organism: Acomys percivali; assembly: GCA_907169655.1. Lineage (NCBI taxonomy): Eukaryota > Metazoa > Chordata > Mammalia > Rodentia > Muridae > Acomys > Acomys percivali. Next base: position 63,072,132 of record OU015747.1, read on the forward strand.
CTATTATAGGACTTTTAATTTATAAAATGTATTTCTATTTGTGATTTTTAAGCCAGTTAAACTTTTCACATAATTTGGTATGGACACAAGTATAATGCTGGTGCTGGAATTGAACCTAGGGCCTCCTACTTGCTAGATAAGTGTTCTAGTACTGAGATATGCTCCCATCCTTATCTTTAGTTTTCTCTTTTTGTCTGTGTGTGTATTTGCATGTATGTGCATAAGTGCATGTATGTCTGTGTGTGTGTGTGTGTGTGTGTGTGAGAGAGAGAGAGAGAGAGAGAGAGAGAGAGAGAGAGAGAGAGAGAGGGAGAGAGAGAGAGGGAGAGAGACAGAGAGAGACAGAGAGAGACAGAGAGAAAGAGCGAGAGAGAGAGAGAGAATATTTTATCACTGTGTAGTTTTCTCACTGTGTTCAATAATGTGATTTTAACTTGTGAGACTTCAACTTCCCCTTCTAAAATTTTGTGACTACACTTTGGGTCACCACATATAACAAGATGTTCACCTTCTTTGTATACACAATCAAAAATAAAGACAAAAAATATATGTGAAATTTATAAATTCAAACTTACATTTTGAAAGTATTTGTGTCACTTAGTCATTCTAGTTTTCCTTCTGATACTGTGACAAAACACTAATCAAATGCAGCCTGAAAGAAGAAAGAAAAAGGGTTATTTGACTTACAATTGTGGATGATACTCACTCATAGTTCCATCATTAAGGTAAGGCAAGATATGAATTCAGACAAAAGTGTGAAGCAGCAATTAGCAAGGAACAGTATTGTCTCCTGGATCAGTCATGGCTCACACTTTCCCACGCTTGTGCTTAGCTATCTTTCTTAAGCAGCTTTTCTAAGGTTGGTGCTGCCCTGCCCTCCATAGGCAGAACCCTCCTATATCAAGTAAAAATCAAGACAATTCCATATAGTCATACTCATAGCACAATCTAACTTAAGCTTTTTTTCATTTTACTCTTCTTCCAGTATGACTCTAGGCTGTACTGAGTTGACAAAGCTAACTAGGACAATAAATATAGGATGTATCTATATTTCTTCATTATATTTTCTAGACTTAAAGAAGCTTTGTAATATATTCAAACATAATAAAGAATGGAAGATAAGGAAGAAAGTTGGTGTCAGTTTGGACCACCTATAATCTATTCACCATTTCCTAACAGATTACATTATCCCCCCATTTGGTATGATATTTACTGTAGGGACTTTCTCTTAGGACTTTTGCCAGAAGCTGCACTGTATATGTTTAGCTGTTTCCTTGGCATTGACGCATTCCCTCTGAGACAAAGATTCTTGACATTCAGGAAGTAAACCAATTAAGCCTTAGAGATCAAACAAACTTGGACTAAATCTCATCTCTTAAAACTTTTAAGATTCACAGGGGCCCTCTCTGAGATTATATAAGCACTAAACGTTCTCTGAGGAAAGGAGACACACACTAATGGAACTGCTTGTGGGCTACCAGTAAGTCATGCTTGGCACTCTGGGGATGCAGCTTTCCGCAGCCTGGGTTGGGCTTACTGGTGATGCAGCTGCCTTTGAGCCATCCCTTCTTCTTTATGTAATTCCTCATCTATGCTCTTCAATAACTTGTTGGTTTGTCAGGTGAACATGGTGGAATCTGTGGGCTCTTGTCTGAAGGTGGAGGAGCCACTGCCTATGGGCAAGCTTCATGCTTGAACATAGGTGAGCTGCACCCCCTTCTGGCAAAACAACCCACCAGGCCCAAATGTGTTAAAAGGCTAGTTCCTTACAGGGCACTTTAAAAGCAAACCCTATGTAAAAGGTGTCAAAAGCTGGCTCTTTGAAGAAAAACATATCAAAGATGCCCTGGAAACAAGCACTGGAATGTCTCCTGCATTTCAAGTACTCTTGGTTTACATCCCAGAGGTTGGAGTTTGGTGAGTGCCCTCTCCATTTCTCCCTCAGTAGCTCCCTGTCCTTGTCTTTTTTTTTAATCACTAATCTTAGTGAATTAAAATCCAGCTCTTTGACTTTTGACTCTCTTTTTTTCAATCAAGTGCGGCCAGTTATCTGGCTTTTCACAAGACAGAGGCTCCCTTCCCCCTCTGGAAGGGGTGCAGATTCTCATTGTCTCAAGCTGTGCTGAGCATGGCTGACCTGCACTCCTTCTCTTCACAGAAGGCCTTCTTCATGTCCAGTTCTCAGGACAGAATCTTCTTCAGCTAGCTTCCAGAAAACAAGAAAACTCTGGGACCAGATTCTCAGGCCAGCCTTCCAGGAAAGGAACCCACATAATTATTTATTTATTTTTTTTGGTGTCTTTGACCTATTTAGAATAAGTAATTTTTGTTGACATCACCCATGAAAAGGCTAACCTATGAAGTTTTTCTGAGTGCCAAGTCCTCAGTGGCTTCCAGCCACTGTTTTAAGAGTAAGTACATTAGAGGAGTAGTCAAACTTATTGTCTGAAGCATAGGCAGGTTTTGCCTCAGGTCCTTACATTGTCATGTGGTCACTGAAGTTGTCTGATGGCATTTCTCACTGCTTACATTCTTCATCTGCCTTCTTTACCATTTTGTCCCCTGTCCATCCTTGCACTAGAAGACAACAATGTCTTGACCATTTCAACAAAAAGATCATTGTCCTCCAATCTCTCCTAGGGGTCCTCTTCTCTTACCATCCCCATAAGTGATGCACATGTTCAATATTCACGTTAGATACTGTAAGATATAGATTATTGTTTGAATGTGAAATCCTCCTCATAGGCCTGTGTGTTTGAACACTTAATTTCCAGGTGGTGTGGAAACTGGACAAGGGCTAGCTTCCCTGATCAGAAGCCTCCTCCCTGCCCTATGCTCAATTAGCTTGAAGTCAACTTCCCTGAGAGCTAGATGAGGGGCCTCACTTCCCTGAGAGCCAAACAAAAGCTCACCTTATGAGATTAGGGCCAGCTTCCCCTTACCCAATTGTGTGGGAAACCCACAGTGTAACAGCTACAGCAGATGAAATATCTAGATAAGAGTCCCCCTGCAGCATGACTCAAAGCTCCTCTGTGCTGTACCTTATTAACTAAGGACAATTTCCCCTATTCCTCTTACTCAATTATGTGATGCTAAGTCCCGCTTGCAGTTTCTGTCTTTAAAATCCTTGTATTCTAAGGAATCAAGGCTGCCCACCTTCCTCAGCCTCTAGGGAATGGATGGTCCTTGCTCTAGAGTAAGATCAACAGAAAAAACCCTGGATACATTGCATCTGGCTGGTCTCCAGTAGTCTATGGAGATTTCATGACTTGGGCATTACAGTGGTAACACTACTTGGGAAGACTGTGAAACTTTAGGAGTCATTCTGGGTAGACGATATTTTTGTTTGGCCCTACTTCCTGTTCCCTTTGCTCTCTAACTGCTGATGCACTAATTCTAACAGGCCTCCTCGACCTACCTCTTTCCTTTCATGACAATATATCTGTTCAAAGTGTAAGCCACAATAACCCCCCTTGTCTCGGAAGTTGCTTTTTGTCTAGTATTTTGACTCAGCAATGGGAAAGGTAAATAACACATGTATCAACTTCCTCAGCCAAATGGAACCAGTATTTTCTCTCATGATTTCAAAACTGGAGTATCAATTAACCTCTGTAAAAAGAGAAGAGTATTCTAGCTCTTAGTGTCCTGTGGATAGAATAACTGAATCAGGTAAGGACAAAATAACTCAGATTTAGAGCCAGTAGGGAATCAAAGGTGACTATATTTTCTCTCTATTTTATCTTAAGAAATTCCTACTCCATTCTTCACAAATATACAAGTAGCAGCTCTCTGAAGACCTGACATAACAAAAATCTGGCATTGTATAGAAAATTTTACAAAAATGAGCTTCCATATGTGACTATTCCATCCTATGTGTATGTCTAGCTCTCCACCATCACCTAACTACACTTAGCTTGAGCCGAGTGTAAAATGCTTAATTTCTTTTTACTGTGTGATCTTTGAAAAATTATGTCTTAACATTTGATCTGTTAGTAATGAAAGTAGCACTTATGTCATTCTTAGGGACTGAGATCAATCTAGATTCTTGAGACTATTATGGCAAAAGATTTATATTGCTCATAAAATTCTAGAAACCCATGGGAGAACTAATGACTGGTATTATCTCCTAATCTAAGCCACAAAGGGCTGTCTTTTTTGGTGTAAGTTTGGATATAAACTAATCCAGTCTGTTTTCAGCTTGCTAGTTGAATGTACCCTCTGGAAGGAAAAAATACATTTCCCTGCTATATTTCCAGCCCCACTTGAGACTCCATTTCCATGAATTCAGAATATGTTTCTCTTTTACCATTTCATACTAGTAGCTATTCAATTTACAATCAAAACAATATTCGATTGCTGAAAGACTTGGTGTCCAGTGTGGAAGAGCCTGCTTTAGACTACACATGAACTTACCACTACGTTTTGTGAATGCTTGGTCTCTTCCTGATAAAAGCTAGCAAACTCATGGATGAATATTTATACATACATGGAATATATTTTAGTAAGAGGATAATTTGTCCATGGCTATATACAGGTTACTCATTTCAACAAACTTCCTAAGTTGTAACTAATTATCTTGTATGTCTTTCTTTGATTTTCTACATTTCAATACATACTAGACCCTTGATATTTGATCACTTTCCCTTGGCAGAATAGCCCTGTGTGAACATGGAGGAATGGGATGCAGTCTATTCAGATGAGAGCTGATAGGCTGTGGTCAGATGGGGAAAAAGGATCCTACCTGTCAGAGATCTACTGGAAGGGAATAGGGTGGAAGAAGAAGGTAATGTGGGAACAGGAAGATAAGTATGAGGGGATTACAATCAGGTTGTAACATGAATAAATTATAGTAAATAATAGAAAAAACAAACAAAGATTAAGTTGTTAGTTACTTTTAAATATTTTAAAAGGTAAAATGCAAGGGAGATGATTGGGAGTCAGTTTTGGCCAAGGAAGAAAATGTATACAGGTTTGAATCCTCAGCAACCATGTAAAAAAACAGGCTTATTTGCAAATGCTTGTAACTCCAGCACATACTTTCAGTTCTTATACTGGTAGGAGATGAGACAGGAAAATAGCTGGGGTTTACCTGCCTCTGGTCCAGTGGAAAAAGAATAGCCATTCTGAATCCAGGAAGATACCCTCTCTCAAGAAAATCAAGCAGAGAGTGCAACATAAGACAGCAGACTTTCTTCTCTGTCCTGCAACTGTGCATCTGCATATATCTTTGTGTATACATACATATAGCACACATATATACCACACCAAAAAATTTAAATATGAAACAATCAATGGTCCAAGATGCTCAAAGTGACAATATAGGAATATATGGATGAGGCCCAAGGACTCCAACAGCACTAGGGAAAGTTCAGCACTTTTTTCTGGAATAAAGTTATCATTGGAATTCAACACTGTGTGAGAATACTTTTAATTTTGAAACCTGTGTCTTTGTGCTACACGTACATCCCCAAATTTAATATAATTTTATATCAACTAAATCATGGAATTTGAGAATGGCAGAACAATATAAAATGTGTGTGTGTGTGTGTGTGTGTGTGTGTGTGTGTGTTAAAGCATTAAGAAATCTGACTTAGAGTATTTTCTATTAAAATTATTTTTCTCTGAGTAAGCAATTTAGTTTTTATAGTTGTCAAGTTTATTGAGAAAATAAAATGTATACATATATTTTATAAGAGAATAACTATTCTAATACAACATTTTTTTGATGTGCAGATACTTTTTATTTTTTACATATACATTTATATTATTACACTTATATACAATAAACTACCTACCAGAAGAAGAACCATGATACAATCAGAAATTATATAAATGTTACATTCTTAGTGTTTTTCCTGTTTGTATCTAATACAGCATTTTAAATATTTTGAAAACTGCTTTAGGTTATATCATAAGCACTCAAAATAACACATAGGCAAAATGTAGAGATGACATTCATCTTCACCTGCTAAGGATCAGTGGGTACACAGGGCCAAAATGGAATCCAGGGCTGAGGCTATGATGAAAAAGGAACACTTAGAACAAATTATATCAATTCTATCACAGAAAAAAATGTTATGGACAGCAATTTGGAAATTGTAGTGAAGTGGGAATTTGGAGGAGAAAGAGAAAGTAAACAGGGTGACACCCTTGAACTTGTCTATTTCCTAGTATGTCACTATATAGCATAAACATGTTTACATATATTTAAGAGTTCTTCATAAGTGACTAAAATCAAATGCACTTATAGAACAAATTCATTGCTCTGATGGTGGATTACACTGTAATTTCCATAAATGGGTATTTATGTAGGAATTTTTATTTTTTACCACTATATTGTGTGTTGAAAGTCTTTTAACTTATTCTTTTACTATTTCATACACGTGCATATAATGTACTTAGATAATATTCAACCCCAACCTTCTCTCTCTCATCACCTTTCATTTCCCCTTAATCACCTCGTATTTCCCTTCAAAATAATCCTTTAACTTTCATGTCTTAAAATATATTTTATCAGTATAGCAGGTGCGGGTCCACAGGGTTGGAAAGATGAGGTCCTCAATGCATTCTGAGATGGAAAATTTTTCCAGAGCTACACAGAATTGTTCACCCCTGAGAGCAGTCTGATTTGGAGGAAACACTTAGTGCAATGTATTAGAAATATCCAAATCAAAGTCATCCAAGATGGCTTTGATTGCACACTCTGTCTGATTTGCAGAATAACAGTGACTGCACAGCCACCAAAGGACTATGCTGAGAGCTCCAAAACACAGTGCTGGTGTTTCACAGAAAGAAGGAAATTCTGTCATGTGGATTATCTATGCCCTCCTGCCATAGGACCATGGGACCATGCTCCGGTGAGTTCCCATTTGGGTTGTAGCTGGGTGCCATGTGGACCAAGGAAATGGAGTTTGAAGAGGGGGTACTTTTCGAGTCAAGCCAAAGCAAGACTGCATTGCCTATAAGACAGGCCTCATGGACCTCCTGTCATGTGCAGGGGCCATGCTTAGTGCTGAGAGCTGGATCATGCAGAAGTAGATACTAGGGGCAGCACCAAGGTGGGGGCCTATGGCAAATGGAGAACATGATAGAACCAGAGACTAAGGAGGTGCAAATCAACAGAGCCACAAGTTTTCAGGAGCAAAGAATTGAGCTGGCCAAACATCAATGGATTCTGCAAGCTACTCAATGAAGACTTTGCGGGGCCTCCAATTGCCACCTGCTTGATGTCCCAAAAGATCCAGTACCCACCGGAGTAGGAGGCCATCCAGGCCTTGATGGCCAGTTACAATCTGGCAAATTCAATGGGATCTGGAGAGCTGGACCTGAGGACACAAAAGCAGGAGAGCTGACTCTGAGCATACAAGAACAAGAGAGCTGGTCCTGAGGATGTGGGAGCAGGTGAGTCAGCCCTGGGGACATGGGAGACTGAGAGCTGGCCCTGCCCTGAGGACATGGGAGCAGGAAAGCCATGCGTGTTATGATAATATGAAAGTGGGAGAGTAGGCCCTTCCCTGAAGACATTGGAGGAGGAGAGCCAGCCCTTCCATGATAACAGCTGGCCTTTCCAAGATGATACAGGTGGGAGTGTGCAAGTTTTTCCATGATGACTTGGGAGTGGGAGATCAGGCTCTGGCCTGAAGATGTGTGAGCAGGTGAGCCTGCCTTACCCTGAGGACATGGAAGCAGGTAAGCTTGCCCTGCTCTCATGACGTGGGAGCAGAAGAGTGGTCCCTGCCCTGAGGGCAAAGGAGCGGGTGAGCTGTCCCTTCCCCAACACTCTGGAGCAGGAGAGTGGATTCTACCCTGAGGACAAGGGATGGGCCCCTGATCCAGGGCTATGAGTGGACCTCACCCCAACATCTACCCAATGTATGACCTCCTGGAACAAATGAAGGGTATGGACCTGCAGATTCCAAGATTAAGAATCTCCTTGAAACACAGCAACAATGGGATATCTGACAGCAGTCCCAATGAGGATCCAGTAATGATAGTGTAGGCCTCAAAGTAGACCCATGACTAATAACAATGAACATTTGAAAGTAAACATATGTGGGCAAAAGGCTATATTGCATGATGTACTACAGATTCTGTGTCAAGACTTTTTGCTTGTTTTATTTTACTGGGGGACAAGAGGGATTTTTGTGCATGATGTGTAAATCATATATATGCAAGGGGGAAGCAGAAGCCAAGAAGATGAGCACTGAAAGTTGTGTTGTCAGGGCAATGAGGACTTCTGGTCTCACCGGAGGATATATGTTAAAGTAAAACACAGCTATGAAACATGTTACAGTACAGAACACTGAGAAATTGTAGCAATGGTCTCTCTATTCTTAAAGAGAACAAACAGTAACAGTACTAAAAGTTTGTCCTCTCTGTGGCTACTACAGTGCCTTCCACCGATAGCTAAGTAGGGACTCCCAAGTTACTGAGAGCAGGGGCTCTGAAAGAAATGGAACCAGAATCATGGTGAGTTCTCAATCATCAATGGTCATGACTTTGGAAGTGATGATCTATTGGAGCTTTTGTTTTGTTTTTAATTGTAATTTAATATATATAATGCATTTAGTAGTCTAGCCCAGGCTACCCTACTCCTGTCGAGATCAGAGAACCCCTTTTACGATTTGGTTATTTCATTTCACCATGTGTATTCTTGGGATCATTCTGGTGTTTTCAGGCTAGGAATTAGCACTTTCTGATATCTGCTGAGGCATCTTGATGACCCAATTCATTTTCTTTTCTTACAATTTTATTTTCCTTTGCATTTAATTAGGGATAAACATTCCCTTCCTGAGCATGTTGTGGATTAATTACTTACATAAAGACAACCACCAGTGGCCACATACCCAAAGAATGACTCCCCATCCCCTTAGCAACTCTTATCTGTCAATAACCATTTCAGAATGCTGAGGCTCTATGAGCTTTCATCTCTACCCATGACAGGATGCTGACAGGCTAGATCATGTGTAGGCAACAACTACTGTGGGTTCATATATTTACTAGCCATGTCATGTCTAGAAGAGAGAATATCACTCTTCATCCTGTAGATCTTACATTCTGTATCTCTCTATAATGTTCCCTGGAATCTGGGTAGAGGTAAGTCTGGAGAGGTAACTGTAGAGGTAATATTGGTGTCTGTTTTGTGATTAAGCATGCAACAGTCACTTATTTGAATCACGGTGACCTGTTGAAAATTAAAACAACATTTTAATAGATATTTTACTTAAATTTTCTATTTTGGTGTCTTTGAGATGACAACAGTGGTAAAGGCACTTGCCACGGAAAATGAGTTTGATTTATGGTATCCACTTCTGTAAATTTTCTTGAAAAATCCTCAAGTCTGTTATGACATATTAATACCAACATACTAATAATCATATACACACAATGATGAAGGATAAAAAATATGAAGTAAAGCAGTAAAGTTTCAAAACATCAGAGGTTTAAATATATTTCAAATAAAAACATTCAGGGAAAATTTATATATCCACCATTTCAAAAGTAACAGGAAAGAGAGAAACAACTCTGACACAAAGCTGGGTGTTCATAGTCTCAATCAGAGGGCAAAGTAGTGGAGCTTTCAAAAACATAGTAGTACAAGCAATGCATCTGTACTTACCTGTTCCTTGGAGTAGGCAGCATAGATAAAAACTGCCTTGGTAGCTTTCCATGTTTTGAGCCTAAAGATGTTTTTATATATGGCTGTGTGGTTGAGCATAATCCTTCTTCATTTCCAGAAATATATCCCTTTCACTGCATAGATCAGGCAGGAAGGGCTATGTGGCCTAAGCTCAATGAAGCACGTGCTCATATTATTTTAGCAGACCAGAGCAAGTGACACATGGTGGAAGGTACAGTGGAAGATTCTTTCTGGTGCCTGAGGTTGATGGTAGCATGTCTAATGTCCTGGGTATCATGCCGTAGAGTACCATGTTGGTACTTTTCATGGTGAAAAAAATATGATGATGATAGTATTGGTATTGTGATATGCTCTTTAACTGCTTTTTAGCTCCTGTCCAGCGGTTGACGCTGGGGAAGTCATTTAGTAATGTTTTGATGCATAAGCACCAAGCCTGGGTAATATCTTCAGCATTAATATATAAAACAAGAATTGTGGTGTGTATTTACAATTCTATAAGTAGAGAGGGAAAGACAAGAGCTTCTCTGGAGACTTGTTGGTCAACCAGCTAGGAAACAAGGTGAGTTTCAGGCTCCAGGAGAGTCTATACCTCAAACAACAAGGTGAGTGAATCCCAAGGAACAACAACATTTGGTGTCCACACTGCGCATGTGCACGCACAAACACACACACACACACACACACACACACACACACACACACTTGAGAGAAAATGTATACCTCAACATATATAAAACATAAAACAAAAGTACAGTTGCCTATACTTTGCTTTCTGACATCTCCCTAAGTCAGGAAGAGTTAGTTGCTCTGAGCAAAAGAAGAAGGTATTCCTTTACTTCATGGCATTTCCCAATATGTCTTCTTTTGCTCAAAGCAAAACTGACTGTATATAAGACCTTCTTTTGGCAGTGCTTAGGAGGAAATATGCTAAGTGAAAAAATGGCATAGATCTTGATATTGCAAGCAAAAAATGACCAGAAAAGTGAGGTGCTGTACTATAGACATGAAGTATAAGCTCCAGAAACATCATAAAAAATGGAATTAGGACACTCTTAATTATTCATTTTTACATTAAGTATTAATTATCAAGATTAATAAGAATTTTATATCTATGGAAGACATTTCATACCTGAAGGACTTCCAAAACCCCATTTGAATTTATAAGGTAAGGCAATATATAGAACATAAAATCATTAATTAAAACATGAAATTTATAAAATATATACATTCTTAGCTAGGAAAAAAAGGTGTGCTGAATCCTCTCCTGAACATTCATTATTAGCAGAATTTCAGGAAAACACTATTTGCATAGTTCTGTTTCTTTATGCATGTCTCATGGTATGAAGTTGTTTGCCTCTTGGATTCATATCCACAGAAACCACTACCAAGTTCTTTTCTTTTCTCATCTGTTTATGGTACGTTCAAACTTTTTCCTGCAGCATGCAGGAAGCTGGTCCACTGACCTTCTATGACTGTGATATTCAAACCAAAATGTCAAGAAACTATACTAAGAAGAAAATTCATGATCAGATGACTGAGATGCAACTTTGTTGGTTGAATACTTACCTTCCACGCTTGAAGCCATAGATTCCATGTACAGTGCTGTGTAAACCAAATATGATGTTGAATGGATCCAATCTCAGCACCTGAAATGTAAATGTAGAAGTGTCAAAACTTCAATGTTGTCTTAAGCTGCTTTGATCTTAGCCAATTAGATCAGGATAAGGTGAAATTCCCAATTTCCTTTTCATTTCACGAATTGCTAAGGATGTTGAACTCTTAAAATTTTTTGCACTGGGCACAGTGGTACATGCCTGTAATCCCAAAACATGGGGAGGCAGAGGCAGAGGCAGACAGATTTCTGTGAGTTTGAGGCCCACCTGCTCTGTAACACAAGTCTAGGACAGCCAAGACTTGAACAACCAAAAAAAAAAAGTTTTCAGCTCTTTCTTTTTCTTTCACTAGAGAATTTCTGTTGAGATCTTTACCTAATTTTAATTGCTTATTTTTTGTAGACTTGATTTCATTTTTTAGTTCTTTATATATTCTTCATATTAATATTCAATCACACCCACTCTATGGGATTCCTTTTCATTTGAGTGATTATTTTCTTAACTATACTGAAACTTTTCAGTTTAATGGGTTCCTATTTCTCAGACGTTAGCTTGAATTTCTGGGTAAACTGAGACCTCCTTCAGGAAGTTCCTTCCCACACCAATATACTGTATTTCCTGTTTCCTTCCAGTAGTTTCAGCATCTCTGGTTTCACAAGTATTTGACACATTTTTAATTTATTATTGCTCAGAGTGATAGATACAGGACCACATTGATTTTCCCAGAAACACTTGTTGAAAAAGTTGTCTTTTCTCCAGTCTATGATTTTGGCAACTGTAACATATCAAATAGCTGTAACTTCATGTACTTACACCTTAGTCTTCATTTTTGTTTCATTGATCTACATGCTTACTTTAGTCATAATATAATACTGTTTTTATTGCTGTGGCTCTGTAATGTACCTTGAAATATGGATGGTAATCCCTTGAGTACTGTTCTATTACTCAGTATTCTTTTGTTATGAGAATTTCTTTGATTCCAGATTCTTTTTAGGGCAGTTCTTCTCTTTCTGTGGTGAAATGTTTAGGAAATTTTACTGGGTTTGCATTAACTTCATAAATGATCTTGGTCATTTTCACAACAATAATTTTACAAATCCATATTCATGGGCAGTCTCTCCAACTAGTATCTTCCTCAACCTCTTTATTTAGAGTTTTCATTTTAGAGGTCCTTTGCTTTCTGGATTAGATTTATTTCTGCTTATTTTATTTTTTGAGACTCTTGTGAATGAGAATATGTGCATACTCTTTTAGAGTTTTAGTTGTTGGTTTCTAGAAAGGCTACTGATTTTTGTAAGTTGATTTTATATCTTGCCACTTTTACCTGAATGTGGGTAATATAATTTCATAAGATTTTCTGTGAAATGATAAAAAGGAGAAAATAAATTGAGCAGAGGCATGTTTGCATTAGTTTATTGATCTCTGATCTTGACTATGGGTTTCCTGTGACCAGGTGCTTTAGAATCCTGCCATTTGGACTTCCCTGAACTGATGGTGTGTAATCTGTAATTGTGAGAGAAAAAAACCTAAAAAACCAAAAATAAATGCAACAAAAAATTCCAAATATACCAAAACCAAAAACCAAAAAACCCACTTTTCCCCATTAAGTTACTTTTATTAAAATAATTTTTCTCACAGCAATGGAAAAGTAAGATACCAGGGTATGTAAACACAGGATGTTGTGCTGTGTTAGACACACTACTCCATCTATTAAATGTTTTAAATAATTCAGATATCAGTGAGGAAGGAGAACAGGGCAGTAGAATACATGTGATATGGAAACAAGGAAGAGAAAACTGGGGTGAACATGTAAGGGAGGACAAGGGAATGAGTGGGAAAAGAATAAACAAAGACAAATTTTATTAAAATGACATAATGAAACTTCATACTTCATGTGCTAATTAAAAATAAATAAATAGAAATAGTAAAGGTATTTATGTGTATGTGTGTGGCTCAATATAAATATTCCTTTTCATTACCAATCCAATTTTGTGAATATGGATAAAGGCCACATTTTATAGTAGCTTTACATTCTATGACCCAAGAACAGAGCACCAACCATTGTTACATGGGTGAGACACCTGACCATTTTGAAGAACTACATTTCCATGGGATCAAAGGTATGTTATGCATGATACCCTAAAGTTTCACTTGCAAGCCTGGGAGAATAATTAGCATCTGTATTCTGCAATGTATTCTTAAAAACATCAATTCAATTCCTCAAATGTAAGGAAACAGCTATTTATCTTCCCAAGACTGACATAACTCTCTTAATACAATGTTTTCTAATTTTATCAATTTTCCTGCAAATGACATAACTTTACTCTTCCTCAGTGCTATAAATAATTATATTGTGTGTCAGAAAAAAACCATAATCTTTATAAATTCCCCTGTTGATGGTTAGTTAAGTTGTTTTTATAGCTTAGCTGTTGTGAAAAATGCTTAATTTTCATACAAATACATAAAAGCCTATTAGTAAAGGTGATGTGAATGTAAAACTAAAACTGTGAACAAGAACAAAGATTCTAAAGAGAGAGGTGAAAAATTTGAGATATAACATTTTCTATGGAGATATAATTCACATATATACTGATCCAGTATAGGGAACTCAAGAGAGTAAGGTGAAAGAGGTAGGGAGGGGGGAACAGGGAGGTGCAAGTGAGGAGATAACAATCATGATGTAATCTGAATAAATTATTTAAAATAAAAAACAAAAAAATAAGTAAAATGATGTAATGATTTTCAAAAAGCAATGTTTATACTTGACCATGTGCTTATTTACTTATTAACTTGTTTATTTATAATTTTAATTTGTCTGTGTGTGTGTGTCTGTGTGTACATGTGTGTGTGTGTTCACATGTGTATGCATGTGCATGTGCATGAGATTGCTCAGAGGCTCCAGAAGATAGTATTAGATCATCAGGAACTGGAGTTACAGGCTGTTATGACTCACTTGATGTGGAGAAGTACCAGCTCAGCTGAGCTATCTCTCCAGCCATGGTAACTTGCTTAATGATTTTTTTTTATTGCACTAATTGTTCATTTTTGTGTGGGCATGTGCATGTGATGACACTATTGTTCCCCAAAAGACCACCAGGACTTGATACTGACACAATAGACCCAATACACACAGGGTCCTTTATTTTGGGCTTGATCTTGAACCACAAACCTTCCTGATGCAGGAGAGTAGGAGAGTGGCACAGAGCTTCAAGGGTAAAAGGTTTATAAAGTAAAACCCATAATCTGGGACTGTTGGTCACAGGAATGTTGACATTTAGGTGGATTGGGTGGAGGGTAAATCATGGAAGGAAGTTTTTGTTTTGTTTTTGTTTGTTTGTTTGTTTTATTTTTTTTATCTCAGAGGAACATTTGGTGCTGGTTATATCTAAATGGTTGGGTGTGGGTGTGAGTTTCTGGAAAATACTAGAAGGTACAGTTTAAAGTAGTTTGAGATCACTTCCAGAACACAAGAAAAATGAGGTCACCTAGAGGACAAATGTGGGTTCCTTTGTCCAGGAGGCTGGGCTGAGAATCTTTAGCCTTTTGGAGGCTAGCTGAGGAAGGCTTTGTCCTGAAAACTGGTCATAAGGAAGGCCTCCTGAGCAGGAGGGAGCTGTCTGGCCAGATCCCCCAGCAATAGGGAAAGCAAGGCAGCCTTGTGCTTAGCTGTTAGTGGGGGGAGTGGAGAGTTGGGGGTGGAGGATGGAGAGGTGGGAGCTGGGAGTGGGGGTGGGGGGAGTTTGACACAATGGAACTATGCAGCCCTTGAAATGGGGGAAAGGAGCCTCTAATTTGTAAAAGTCCAGGTAAACATCAACCTCACTTGGTAAGAATAAAGACTGTTAAGAGTCTGAGAGATAGATTTTCATTCACTAAGCTTAATGATAAAAGAAAGACAAAGACAGGGAGCTACAAAGGGAAAAATGGGGAGTCTGCCCCCACCTCAGAACTCTGAATTTTTAAACCAAGGGTATCTGAATTGCAAGACACAGGACCAGGACATCTTCTGCAGCTTGTCTCCAGGGCATCTTTGATATGTATCTCTTCAAAGAGTCAGATTTTGGTTTGCTGTCAGCAGGGCATATGCTCAACCTATTTCCAAGCAGGAAGCTTACTGAGAGGGAGCTTCTCCTCCACCTACAGGCAAAGGCCCACAGACAAGTTTTCACAGAACATAAAGATCACGAAGATTAGATCCAAATTGGCATTAGTTTGGTCTTTGCAAACACAAATGGAAGTCAGTTAAGAACTTTCTTGAGTCAATCCTCACATTCCACTATGTGGGTCCTGGGGATCAAATCCAGGAAGTTGGAATTGGTACCAATCCCTTTACCTGTTGAGTCATGTTTCCAGCCATTAAATTGTTGTTAACAATGTATTTTCCTTTTATTTTTATCTGTGCACGTGCACCTGTGAGGATGCATGGGCAGCACATGTATGCTGACATGCATGGTAAAGGCATTATCTTCTCACTAGTTTCTAGAACTGGGTACCTGGAACAAAAAGTACTCTTAAGAACTGGATCATCTGTCCTTGCCCCTATTCTGAAACTTGCTTCTCATAACCTGTAAGGAAGCTAAAGTGATGATGATTTACTGTAATAGATATAATATGTCTTCTCAGTAAGGAATCAGCCACACACTTTAAGATTAAGGAAGAACTCATATGTAATGCTTGTCTACCTCTTAGCAAATGAACAAGCTCAACAGAAGAATTCACTAACTATATACACTTTAGACTTATCCTATCCATAAATATTCCCATGCTTAAATCTCTTCAGAACCTGGACCTATGTGACTCTTCAAAACGATTATTAGAGTTAGGAGATGCAAGCCTGTCTAGTTGGGAAGAAAGAAGGTTTGCACAATATAAGATACTACATATTGCCAGAATTATTTCAAGTAAATGAGTATTGTTCATTTTCAAATAGTTCTTACTCAGGTTCATCTTATCTGCCTGACAAAATTGTATATTTCCAGACAAGAGCACAGAGTACTTAATGGCAGATTTGGACTTAATGAAGGAAGGACCATACACTGCTCCCTTTGAGCTGCCCATTAGAGCTGTCTTTAGTATGGGAATAAAGGTATAATGGCTAAGTTTAAGTCAGAGCTCTTTGCTTTGCCACACTGTTGCAGGCACAGACCCAACCCTCAGGGCACCTACTGAATTTTCCAGGTTATTTTACAAGGAAAGTGAATTGCACCAGGGACACATGGTTGCTCATAAAAATAAAGACAGCTAATTAAGAAAAAGAAAGGCACCTTCAAGGATGAAGATGAGCTAGTGAGCAAGGGAAAGACATGGACTAAAAAGCACTAAGCTATGAAGATCATGACCCTTTATGAGTGATTAACATAGCACCCTCCTCTCCCACATGTGTATACTTACTCATGACAAATTATGATTAAGGAAAGTGGTGTTAATTGTGCAGACAGAGGCTGATGCTTAGTCTGTATGAGAGATTTTTACATGTAATTTAACTTTGTAAACCTTCTGTTACCTGGAAAAATGGATATGATGGCTTTGGGAAATCATCAATCAATGGTGAAAGTACAAATATGATCCAGCATGAGGACTACAATTTGATTCTCAAGTACTGATATAAAATGCTGGATGGGCATGGCATCCTGAAGCATTCTAGCCCCAGAAGGAGGATGTGGGTAATCTCAGAACAGGACAGTCAAAAAGACTATCTCTAGGTTTCATTGAGAGACCTAACTCAATGAAAAAGAAGAGCAATTGAGGATGACTTCAAGTATGGTTTCTGATACCAACTTTTGGCACCCACCCACACATTACAAGCACACCTACATATTTGCAAAAAATGCATCCTTCTCTCACACAAACTCTCTCTCACAGACACACACACAGACTCACACTGACATACACACACACCATAAAATGTTAAAGAAAAAAATGTAAGAAAGTGTAAGCCACTTCCTTTATCAGAGGTTTAGGAAGTTATACATCAAATGCTGGCCAGCCTCTGAGTTGCAGTTTTCTGCAAGCTATATGCTAACAGTATGGGATGTTTGTTTAATCTCAACCATGAATTTCTGTTGGTACTTTGAATCTTCATAGAATAGCTGAAGTATGTATATTTAGATTAATAAAAATTAGGCTAAATGTGTGTTTTAAGACAATCTGAATAAATATTTTTATAAGGAAAACCATTGATGTTTAAAGCAAGTAAGCTCAGACCAAGGCAAACGGAAGCTGAATAATACCAGCAACAGACCTATTATCTGGTGAGAAGCTAACATGCCAGAAGTCTCAGAGTTGTTGAGTAGCTACTGCAGTGAGTCACCTGAGAACAGTAGGAATGCCTCTGTCTCACCAGCGACATTCTGATTTGATGTATGAGGTGACATGATGATGCTACTGATAAATTTGGCACATCTCTACACTTTAACCATTAGAGGTGTAATCCTGAATTCCCATTGAACAGGTTCACACATAAGGCTAAAATCATATTTCCTTCTTTGCCTCTGCATGTCTATAACACCCCAACATTGTACTTATCTTTTCTGATGTTGGGGATCATACCCAAGTGTCATGCTGAGATATACCACAAACTTGCTTTTATTTTATTAATTTTTTAAGTTTTTATACATCTATATGTAGTATATTAAGTATATTTGCATTTATACCTCCCTTCTCTTCTGTATTTTACCCTTTTCCACTTCCGTTAGACATTCTTGTTCCCCTAGATGGTTGTACTTCTGCTTTTGTATCATGTATACATGCCTCTGTTTTAAACATATAGAAACTGAAATAAAAGAGCACATGTGATATCTGACCCAGCATGTTCAATCCTGTTCCCTACAACATACTATGATAATCATTACAATATCTGACTCCATTTCATAAACACCCACAGAGATCCAAGGCACTCTGATTACTAGTTTCTACTTTTTCTGATAATCAAAAAGTGAATCATGAATCCAGCCTTCCCCATGAGATTGTTGTGATAAGATTTCACATTCCTTGAGAGATGGCTCAGAACTTAAGAGCAGTTGCTGCTTATTACCTGAGGACTCTGCCAATTTATGTGGACCTAGATTAGCTCTTTCTTTTGTTGCCTTTCCATATTCCCTTCCAGCCTATCTTTAATACTTTTTGTCAGTCACATAATCCAAACACTTCCCACTAAAGGCCCCCTGTAGCAAAACTGTGCTTAGACTCAAATAGGTGCTTTCTACTATCCTTCATGTCTTCCATTAAGATAGCTCAAATCTCATTAGCAGTTCTGTAGCAGCCTGAGAACAGGTACCCTCCTGCTTCCCCAACACTATCCCATGGAGCCAATACCCCTTAGTGCATAGCTAGGATCTTCCTAGCTGCTTCATCTCTATTGCTTTAGACATGTTCTTTGGTTAACTCTAGCCTACATTGAGAAGCATCTCCTTCCAAAATACTTCCATTCCCTAGGGACCAAACCTCTTTGTGTGAACCAAATCCCCCTTAAACTTTCCCACAGCCCCTCTTAACCTTTTTTTCTAGCTCATTTTATTTCCTTCTGCCACCTACTGACTTGTATAAGAACTCTCATTCAGGAACCCCACAGTGACCACACTTGCCTAAGATCCTGATGAGTTAAGAGCAACCAAAAAAATGAAACACTGACCCAACAAAAATAAGACCAGATATCAACACCTAAAATACCTCAAGCATCACATCATCCTAACTCTGGATTCCTAAACATGAAACAAATGCACAAAGAGGAGCAACCAAATGTGTGCCTATACTAGAACTCAGTATACTAGAACAAGACAAGAACTTCAAAATGTCAATTATGGATATGTTAAAGGACTTCAAAGAGGATATGGATAAATGTCTAGTGAAAACAGAAACTAGCAGATGAATAAGAAACAAAAAATAGTTCAGTTCAATACATAAAAGAAAAAATAAAACACAACCTTAAATAAAAGAAAGAAATCTTCAGGAAATCAAACAAAAATCTCAGAGGTAAGTCTCACCAACAGAAAACAAGAGAAGAAAGAGATAATTCAATCTTTGGAGATAAAAGAAATGAAATCTTCAGTCAAATAAAATGTTATATCTAAAATAAATCTGGAAAAGTACATTTCAGAAGTCTGAAACACCATGAAAAATCTAAATATATGAATAATAGGAATAAAGGAATGAAAAGAAACCCAAGTCTACTGGATAGACAATATTTTCAACAAAATAATAGAAGAAAAATTTCCCAGATCAAATAGGATTTTTAAATGAGATCCTTTGTTTTAATGCTGAAAACAATTTCACACATAATGGTAAACAAGAAAATTTATCAGAAATCTGTAAATTAGGTAAGACCAAGGTGCAATACACCACTTTTGTACATACACACAAAGGACTCTGTAGTCCATATTAAACACATCCATGTCAATTTCTCTTCTATTTACAAGATCTACTGTATAGAATCAGCCAAGATATCCATTAACCAAAAAATGTATTAAAGATACATACACACAATGTAATTTCATTCAGCAGTAAGCAAAAATTAAATTTTGAAAATTGTAGAAAATGCAAGAAACTGGAGAAATATGAAAGTAACAGTTATAGAAAACGTGAAGCTATAAAGAGACCATTGACATGGAAAAAGACCCAGGGAGGAGCATAGAGAGTGGGAAATATGAATGTAGAAGGGGAATACTGAGGGTACTTTCAGAGATATATTTATCTAAATCAATACAGCATAAAATACCTTGTAAATATTTGTTTTTATCTATAAACAGGCTGTACTTTCAGTCTTACTGAAAAGTAGAGAATACTGAGACTTATGCTTATACAAGTTGCTAAGTATACGAAAGGGATAAATGGATGTTTCAATCTCAGCCTGAAGTGAAACATTTATCTTATTGCTCAGAAGGCTCAAAAATGTTACAGAAGAAGGGCCAGAAAGAATATAAGAACCTGTAAGAGGAAGGGCATGAAATGTCATATCGTGGACAAATTTAGCTATTGCAATCCCAGACTCACAGTGGGCATAGGTGTTTGCAGTTGATCATCACAAAAAGAGGCTGACAACTATCAGACATGGATGAAAATGGTGTCTTACTTAGTGTTTTTACTACTATGGTAAAACATAATGACCAAAAGCAACCCGAGAAAGAAAATGTGGGTTTCAGTGTACGATTCCACCACAGAATCTTTTATTACTAAGGGAATTCAGGGCAGAGCTCAAACAGGGTAGGAACCTACAGACAGAAGTTGATTCAGAGGCTATGAAGGAATGCTGAATACTAGCTTACTCTCCATGGATTGTTCATCTTGTTTTCTTTTTCCACCCACAGTGAGTTTTACCCTCTTATAACACTCATCAATCAATACAATACCACACATATTTATTTAACAGAAAAATCTTATAAAGGTATTTTTCTCAATCAAGAGTCTCCATTCCAAGTGAGATCTAGGCTTATGCCAAGTTGACAAAAGACAAAACCAGTCAGCCCATAAGAGCTCACTATCATTCACTTCTGAACTGTTTACTTCTGGTAGGGTCAGAGAGAGACGATTTCTGGCTTCAGTTTACTACGACAATCATGCCGGGCTTCCATAGTTAGTTCCAATCCAATGCTCATACAGTTTGTCCTTCATAAAATCAGAGTGAGTACAAAGACACATATCAGGAATCTTGACATGAGAGTGGGAAATACAGATGTAGTAAGAATGAAGAAATATTATTGATGATTAAAATATAGAGTAATCAGAATAAATTATTTACAAAAATAAAATTATCAAAAAATTAATTAACAAAAAGAGAAAAATGGCTTAAATCTAATTTTAAAAAGGAAGGGGAGAGACAAAAGAATGTCAGTAGGAGTCTGTATGAATTAAAGACATAGATTATTAAAAGTTATTACAGCCTAAATCTTAAGAATGAGAATCATGCTCAGGAAATATAACCTTAACTAAAATTTCAGTATGGTTGCTCAGAAGAAACTCTACTTCACTCTACTCCCAATATCCATATTTTGGATTTTCGTGGTGCTCAAATTATATGTCTAAGTTGCTGAGAAATGTCTATTTCCTTTTTAACATTGCCCAAAATTACATTTTATAATGTTTTTAAATGTTTATAAAGCTTTTGTTGAAACTGATGGATGAGAGTGATTTGGGGCCTAAGTAGGCACTATTGAGTTTAGGAATCTGAGAGAAAAATTGAAACTTAAGAATATATGACATTTTGTTGTATTGGTAATGGTAAGCACACAGGCTGAAGAAGGATATACATCATCTGATGGGCTGTTATACTGGATGCCCACATGAGAAACTATGGAAATAGTTTGGAAACTTTCAACATGTGAGAGATTTTCTGAAATAGATCTATTAAAGTAATTAAGGTCTTACATTGACTTTCAGTGGTGGCACCATTCCAGGTACTATGATTCCAAATTGCATAAATAGTACATAGTGAGGTAGCAGTGAACATTAAAACTCTTTCACATCCATCATTGTAGATGCAGTGTGACCCAACAACCCTCCCACCACCATGACTACATTGCATCAGTGATCTCTGTGCCAGGAACTTGAAAGCCAGAATCAGGCCCCTTTCAATACTTTCTACTTTAAGGTGGTTCTTGTCAGATATTTTGTCACAGCAATAAGAAGAGTAACTGACAGCAGTGTCTGAAGTTTCATTCTCTGTGGTTGTCAGTACAGGCATGATCCCAGGATAGAGGGCTTCTTTTGTTCCAGAGTCCTCTTAATTTTTATCCTGCTTCCATAATATTCTAGAGTGCTATGCACCTCTCTCTCTCTCTCTCTCTCTCTCTCTCTCTCTCTCTCTCTTTCTTTTGTTTTTTTTTTTGATGTAATGTCTCTTACACACATAATGATCAATAATTATGCTAGGCTTTCCAGGCAGAGAGCCCCTGGGATCTATCTTTGCCTCGCCAGCACTGGGATCATAAGTGTGTATTTTCAGCTTGGGCTTTTTATGTGGATTCTGGGAATTAAACTCTGGACTCATGCTTGCACATTAAACCATTGGACTAAGGCACCTTCTGTGCTCTAGTGCTATGAGGACTTCTATTTTTTTCTTATGTCCTCTTGGCACTTAAGACTTTCTGGGTAAGCAGACTACCAGGAAGAGACATGATAGGCTCTGATTTTATAGTTGGGGACAAGGTCCCCTTCTGTCACAGACATAGGGGAGGGGAATAGGATGAAAGAGGAATGCATGAGTAATGGGAAGATGCAAGTGAGGAAATAACAAATGAGATGCAATCTGAATAAATTAATTTTAAAAAAGACTTTCTGGATCTTGACTCCCATGGATTTGAACTTCACAATCTATACAACACAGAGGTAATTTTAGTAGCTCATGAATACTATTCATTATATTTGGAAACATTGTTCCAATGACATGGCAGAATCAAAGTCAAGACACAGAAGTCAGCAGACAGTTTCTTGTAAGCCAGGTGCTGCTCATTCTGCCATGCCTCCCTACCTACATCTAGTTGGTAGTGGGACTTAGACACTGCAACCCCAACATATGGATAAATCTGTGACTTTATACCTTTTTGTAAGTTTATAAGATTAAAATAATTGATAATCAATGTGATGTAAGTAGCTGTGGAAGGCCATTAAAAATAGAGAAAGTCTCCTGAGGCCATAGGGGAATATTTTTTAAGTCTCTAGCTTATGGCCCTACCTATCTTACCAAGGAGGCCTGTTAACCCTAGAAATGACCAGCCTCCTCCCTATGGCTCTACCTGTCCTCACTCAGAGATCAGCCAGAACTGACCCTAGTTTCATCCAGATTATACTCCTCTAACCAAATCCTGTGCCTAGGGGTTCAATTGGGACACAGCCAAGAAAGCATAGCTATAAGCTATTCTCTGTGTTCTAGCATCCATCCTACTGCTCTACTTGACATCCTGAGGTGGGCCCCTGTGCCCTCTAATCAATCAACCTTTATCCCCAATCCCTACCTTCCTTCTGAAGGAATTCTGCATGGGACACATTATTCCATCCTCTGGACCATAGCCCTAAACTGCCTTACAAAGTGGGCTGCTGGACCCTAATATTTGACCTTTGCCCCATAGTTCTACCTGTCTTCTTGAAGAGACATGCTGGTTCAGACTTTATGATTATCCAGCCTGTAGCAGCCTCAGGGACACATGGTTCCAGCCTCCTGGCCAAAGGAGTCCTGAGGACAGGGGAAACACCACCTAACAGTGGGGACAACCAGATGGCTAAAGACCAACATAAGAAAACAAACAACAAGATCCAGGGCAAGATAGCAACAGCAGAACTTATATATCTTACTACTACAAGCCCTGGATATCCTCACACAGCTGAAACACAAGAAAGTTACCTTACACCTATTCCTATGAACATGATAAAGGCCTATAAATATGAAAGAAATAAATTCCTTAAAGAAATACAGGAAAATACATTTAATAAGATGAAATAAATCAATAAAATTGTTTAAGACCTGAAAATGAAAATAACAATAAAGAAAACACAAACTGATGGAACACTAGAGATAGAAACTTAGGGAAGAAAGCAAGAATTAAAAATTTTCAGCATCATTAACAGAATACAAGATGGCGAAGAGAATCTCAGGAGTCAAATATGCAAATGAGGAAATATGTCAGTCAAATAAAATGTTAAATATAAAACATTCCTGACATAAAACATCCAAGAAGTCAGGGACACTATGAGAAGATGAAAGAAACAAATCATAATAATAGAAGAAAGAGAAGATTCCCAGCTCTAAGGACCAGAAAATATTATCAACAAAGTCATAGAAGAAAGTTTCTCCAATCTAAAAAAAAAAAAGGTGTGAAGAACACCAAATAGATTAGAATAGTAAAGAAATTCCTCCTGCCACATAATAATCAAAATAATAAATGAACCCAACAAAGAAACAATATAAAACCTGCAAGGGAAAAGTCAAGAAACATATACTGAAAACCTATTAGAATCACACCTGAATTCTCAAAGAAGCTCTAAAATTAAAAAGGGCCTGGGAAGATGTCTGGCAGACTTGAAGAGACAACAGACGTCAGGTCTATTCTACCCTATACAATTAAAATCATGATACAGAGAAAACAAGGTATTCCATGACAAAACTAAATTTAAACAATATTTATCTTCAAATCCAGCTCTATAGAAGATACTAGAAGGAAAAATCCCAGAGAGAGAGAGGTGAACTACATGCAAGAAAACAGAGGAAATAGGTAATAATACAATCACACACACACACACACACACACACACACAAACAAACACACAGACTACCACCACCAACTTCAATTAACAGGAATTAACAATTATTTGTCATTAATACCTCTCAACATCAATAGACTCAATTCCCCAATAAAAAGACACAGGCTAACAGAATGGATGGATAAACAGGATCTTCATTTTGGTGCATAAAAGAAACACACCTCAACAACAAAAATAGGCATTATTTCAAAGTAAAGGCCTGTAACAAAAGTTTTCAAGTAAAAGAGATGGGGAAGGCCACTTCATCCTCATCAAAGGAAAAATCCAAAAAGAGAACATATTAACTCCCAACATCTGTACACCAAATACAAGTGCGTTCACATCTGTGAAAGAAATATTATAAATATTAAAACAACATATCTATCTCTACACATTAAAAGTGGAGACCTCAACACCCCACTTTCACTAATGGACAGGTCATCACAATGGAAAGTAAGCAAAGACATAATTAAACTAAGAGATATAATGAATCAAATATACATAACAGATATCTACAAAACTTTTCACCTAAATACAAAAGTATATATGGTCTTTGCAGCATCCTCAGGGGCTTTCTCCAAATACGGCTACATACTTGATCATAAAGTGAGCCTAAACATAAACAGGAAAATTGAAATAACCCACGTATCTTATCTGATCATCATGGAATAACACTGGACTTCAGTAACAACTGAAACTACAACAAGCCTGCAATTCATAGAAACTGAATAACTCTCTACTCATTGAACCCTGGGTAAGTGAAGAAATAAAAAAATAAAGGCTTACTAAAATTCTGTGAAAATGAAGGGACAGCGTACCCAAAATTATGGGACACACTGCATGAAGTGTTAGAAGGAAAGATCAGTGTTCTAATGCCTTCATACAAAAATTGGATACATCTCATAGTAGCAATTTAACAGCAAACTAGAAGAAGTTGATGGAAAGAAATAATCCATTTCAGGGCTGAAATCAATAAATTATGTATAAAGAGAACAATACAAAGGATCAAGGAAATATAGAACTGGTTCTTTGAGAAAATAAAAAAGATAGACAAGCCCTTAGTCAAACTTAGTAAAAGGCAGTGAGACAATGTCTAAATTAGTAAAATAAGACCTGAATAGGAGGACATTACAATAGTCATGGAGGAAATTCAAAGAATGCTTCAGTCCTACTTGGAATTCCTCTATTACACAAAATTGTAAAATCTAAATGAAATGGAATCTGTTGGGACAAACGTAGCCTAGGGACATAATTAAAAATTTTAGTAATTTGAGGATGTTTCCATTTATGAATGGTAAGCCAAGATTATGTAAACAATTTAAATAGTCTTATAACCCATAAATAAATAGAAGGAGTCATTAAAAGCCTCCCAAAATAAAACAAACAAGCAAAATAAAAATCCCATGGTCAGATGATTACAGTGCAGAATTCTACCAGACACTAAAAGAGTAGCTAATACCAATACAATTTAAACTAATCCACAAAATAGAAAGAGAAGAAACATTGTCAAACACATTCTATGAGGCCACAGTCACCCTTATACCAAAGCCACACAAAGACCCAAGCAAGAAATAGAATTTCAGATCAATTTTCCCTCTTAGACTTGATGAAAAAGTTTTCACTAAAATTCTTACAAACCAAATCCAAAGCACATAAAAAATATTATCCACCATGATCAAGTAGGCTTCATCCCAGAGATGCAGGGATGGGTCAATATGACAAGAACTTCATGATTTTTTTTCTTTCTCATAGCATCCAAGCAGCACACATTTTCTAACTGGTCAAATTTACTGGCCGAGACTTAATAAATACAAATTTAATTTTGCAAAAATGATAGACACAGGCCAGATCACCAGCACCCAATAGTAACATATTCCAAGTTTCTGAGTTGAGCACAGTAGAATTATTACACAAATAATAATTGCAAACCCTTGAGAAAAGTTGAAAATATGTGTGGTATGAGCAGGTGTAGGAATACCCAGGCTGTACTTGAATTGCACAGAGCAATTTAAAACAAACTTAAAAATATTTTTATATTCATGTAGTAGGTGTTAGGGTTTGGGTGACCTCCTAAAGAATGACCCCAAGGCAGTATAGAAGAACAAAGAGTGTTTTTATTCTAGCATGCTAGGATTGCCTGTCTCTAGAGGGCTACCCTGAAGTGAGCACAGAGGCTCAATTTGTAGACAGTTGGAGGCATCTGTGGTGACAGAATTGAGTCAAAGTGTATGAGGGGATTTAGGACTGGCTGTTTGGTTATTGGGGACATTTGAGTCACTGAAGTTTGCCTCTTACTCAGGAGTGGCATTTAATTTGATTGGATAGGGCCAGCTGTGTTCTGTACCACGGCCATGAAGTAATAAAAACACATTATCTAGTCAATTTGTTCTCTAAGCCCAAGTGCTGCCCATGAGCTATCCATAACTTGTGTTTTTTTTTTTTCAGGAATTGTTACAAACTTGACCTAGTTAGACAAAGTGAAAACCTGAAACCTGTCATGATGTTTGTCTATCAAGCAACTGGGGTCTTGGGCGCAGTTAGGTCCCTGGGTTCCCTTGGGTGCCTGGGGTTGGGTCTCTTCATTCCTCCCTTTGAAGAAGTACCTAAATCAAATCGTTAATTCAGATTTTCTAGTGGGTACAGCAGAGTTGATCTAACCAGGAGAAACAGGACTAAGGACCTTTTTTTGTTTATGTTGGAGAATTATGTTTTGTTTTGTTTTGACATAGCATTTCAGACTGTTATGTGGGATAGTGGGGACCATAATCTCTTCTGTAGTTTTTTTCCAGCTGACATTAGGACATTGTTTTTAGTGGACAAGAAAAGCAGAAATGCTAGTCAAAGGATGGGCAATGGGGCATTTATCAGAAGCATCTGATTTGATGATATAGTTGAATGACAGGGAGCAATCACATTGCCTGGACTGGTTAACATCAGCTTTCAGAAAGTTTATTGCTTAGCAGCTTGTAGTACTTAGATGATCCTTAGATTGAGTCTGCCAGCCAACTGGAAATCTATTGGGACAAATGTAGACTAGGGACAGAATTAAAATTTTTAGTAATTTGAGGAAGTTAAGGAATCTCAAGACCAGAATTTTTTTTTTTTTTTTTAGAATCAAGTATACCTATTTGGAATTTATTTGATCTGTGGCAGGTGGATCCCATTTTTAGAAAAAGAAGTTACCAGGTGTCTAAAAGACAGCAGTGCTAGACTCATGCCTTTGAGACCCAGTAATGAGAAACACCATTAGCTTAGCAGTCAATGTACTCAGAGAACTGAGAAGGATAACCTAGATGAATTTATGTATCAGTAAAACTGAAAGAGATGATTGGTCAAACTACCATTTGGACAGTTGTCTCACCCAAGCTCCTGTTGTTTTCATGGCACCATATGTAGGGACAGTCTGGCCATCAAGCATTTTCTGTTTCTGTGGAAGAAGAACATGGGAGAGACTGACCCCACTCATTTTTAGGAATATGATACATAACTCTCCATGTGTTTAGTTTATCCACGGTACAGGCTGGGACTAACAGTGATCAATGCATTGGGGCAGTCCCGCCCATTGATTAGAATACCACAAACCGTCCTTGAAGTCATTTGTAATGGACAAATGTTCTTCGAGAACTTGAGGAGTTACTGTTAGGATTTGGGAAGTCTTTGTCATAATAAGTTTAAATATGCCTACTGCAATATTCAGCCGATCTTGACTGCCAAGCTTGACTGCCAACATATTTGAGCTCAATCTTTGTCTGCCTTTAGCTATTTGTCTTATAAACATTATACAGAATAATTGATTACTTTAGAAAATGTTTATTATTGACTGAATTAATACTATCAAAACCATTAGTTTGATTGACTGTTAGTTTGTATTTTATTTTAAACAGTTATAGTATCTTTTAAAATGGTTTGAACTATATGTAACATTTTAAAGAATTAAAAAATTACAACATCTTAAAAAGAATTAAAATATAATCTTAATTTTGTGTTAATATATAAAATTGGAACAGCCAAAAACTATCTATCTCACAATCGTAATAGGGCAATTTTTTTTTTATTATTGTTGTTGCTTCTTAACTGACAGTTGACCATCAACTTGTATCTTTTAGTTATCCTAACAATTTGTAATAAATTAGTTATTTATTTTTTGTTTACTTTTGCAAACAAACATAGGAATCCAAATAAAGTCCGTTATGGCAATCAATCATGACCATAATTACAGTCATGGATGTTTTAAAGAATATAATTATGTATAAGGTAACCAAAAATCTGTATGTCTTAATTATCTTTTAACAGTCTATGAAAAATGATAGGCACTATCTAAAGCCCCTTTAGAATCAAGATCTCTAAATACAGAGACAAGAAAATTTTTTGACCTTCATACAGCATATTAGTTTAAAAATAGTTATTTTATTTTTTAATATTGCTACTAAACAAGGAGGTGTGTGTGTGTGTGTGTGTGTGTGTGTGTGTGTATCTGATATATGTTTTAAAACAACATATATTGTGTCTGCCAACTAAATTCTATATAAATAAAATGTGCTTTCAATAAATCAGTCAGGGTGTAAAACTCCTCCTGAGAAAAATTAATAAATAAAAGATACCAATTCATAAATTCTATTCAAACTAACAAAGATATATATAGATAGATAGATAGATCAGGTCATTTTGTCCCCGGATATGTGTTTTAGATTTTTTGCACATAAATTTAGTCGTCATTGATAAACCATGACAGAACAGAGTTTGTTTGTTTTTAAATAAAATTAATACAATCAGTAACTGTATAATATCTTATTAAAACATTTTTTAAATTTCTGAAGTATTAGAGCATAACCGTAATATGGATAAGTAATACCATACTTTCACAGTGTTAACAATTCAGTGTTTCTAAAATCAATATTGATTGTATCATTTTTATGTTACAAAGTTTGGCTATGAGCAAGAATAAATACTTGAATATGTAGCTCTAATACCTCATTAAAATGCATCTGTTTAATTTTTATTAATTAATTAATTAATTTTTTAAATTTTTTATTAATTTATTCTTCTTACATCTCAATGGTTATCCCATCCCTTGTATCCTCCCATTCTGCCCTCCTTCCCATTTTCCCCTTATTCCCCTCCCCTATGACTATTCCTAAGGGGGATTACCTCCCCCTGTATATGCTCATAGGGTATCAAGTCTCTTCTTGATAACCTCCTTTCCTTCCTCTGAGTGCCACCAGGTCTCCCCTCCAGGGGATATGGTCAAATATGAAACACCAGAGTATGTGAGAAAGTCATATCCCACTCTCCACTCAAGTGTGGAGAATGTTCTGACCATTGGCTAGATCTGGGTAGGGGTTTAAAGTTTACCACCTGTATTGTCCTTGGCTGATGCCTTAGTTTGAGTGGGACCCCTGGGCCCAAATCTGCCTAGCATAATGTTCTACTTGTAGGTTTCTAAGACCCTCTGGATCCTTCTACTTTGCTATTCTCTCATGATTCGCTCATCTAGAGTCCCAATAGGATGTCCTCCCCTCTGTCCCAGTTTCCTGGTAAGTGAAGGCTTTCATGGGACATGCCCCTTGGGCTAGTATGCAGATATAAGTGAGTATATACCATTTGAGTCTTTCGGCTTCTGAGTTAATTCACTCATTATGATCATTTCTAGCTTAATACATTTATCCACAAATTTCTGGAATTCCTTTTTTTTAATAGCTGAGTGTATATGTACCACAGATTCTTTATCCATTCTTCTACTAAGGGACACTTAGGCTGTTTTCATGTTCTGGCTATTATGAATAAGGCTGCTATGAACATGGCTGAGCAAATTTTCTTGTTGTGTGCTGCAGCAACTTCTGGGTGTGGAATAGCTGGGTCTTGAGGAAATCATATCATTTATGTCTGGGTTTTAACACAGGACAGAAATTATACAAACTATTTTAAAGTATCTCTTGAGACATGTTTCTTTATTTGGCTTATGTAATTCCTTGTTTAGAATGGCTCTACCCTAAATTACAAGCTTAAGTAAATTTTTTGTTACAGATGTTACAGATTTTTAACCATACCCAATAGCCAATAATTTATAACCAAGATATACAGAACACTATAAATTCGAATGATTAAAACCAGTCAGAAACAAACATGTAATAACACAGACAAACTTTTTTCTTTCATTTCATTTATTTTTCCGGTAGTTTCAAGGGAAGAATATTTTGCTGTCTGCCTGGTTAGCATATTATAGTTTTTATTAATTTTATAGAATAATTTAAAAAAGGATCTTACACACAAATGTTAAATGTTAAAGGCAGAACCAATGAAATATAATAGAGAAACTAGGACTATCTGAATTTGGCATCCTGTACAGGATGTTTCAGTGCACAAGCCACTCTTGAAATTGTGCAGGCCCCATTGTGAAAATTATGCACATCTCCTTGGTAAGGATTATAAGGAGAGATTAGAACTGAAAAGAACCATATCAGTGGCTTCATCTGGTCACTGCTTACTACCAAGCCTCCAGAAATACCCATTATATTAGCTCCCACCGATCAGTCAACTATTTTTTCCATTGTGGGTAGTGACCCTACACTCACCATGTGGTGGTTTCTGGGCTTGTTGGAATTCAAAGCACATCATTAGGAATTAAGACAGCTATGGGCTTGTTGCCACTTTGATCTATGCAGGAGATGCCCAGCCTGGCTCCAAGGATAGAGCTACTTTATCAATTTTTGTTGTTTCTTTCTTTTTTTTTTTTTTTTTTTTTTTTTTAGGAATCTTTGAAATGAGTTAGAACTAATGTACAGCAGATGAAGTTTGGCCATTATTTTAAGGATATAAAATGTAAAAAAAAATTAAACAATTAAGCAAATTTACAGAAGTAATATTTCAAACATAGAAACAAAATTTGACACAAGGACCATAAACAAACAGTTACATGGGCAAGACAAAATGCCCTGGTTTTGAGATTTTGATAATATACCAAGTGTCAAGGTGACTCTTGGAGTGAGAAACTCCCAAACCCCAGTAGTGTAAAACTCCCAAAGCGAGAGTCAACTCTACCAAGAGTGCAAAACTCCAAAACCTGGGAGTCCACAACTCTGAAACCCTAGAGTCTAATAACTCTCTCCAGGTGCTCAGAGCATCCTCTGGCTTCCCCAGCTGGTGGAATGTCTGCGATCCCCTTTCCTGTGCTCTGAGCAGTTTTTTAAGATGTAGAGAAGCAAGGACAACACATGGCACAAAGTGAAGCCAAAAGCTTATAGATCAGATGGAGAAAGAAAGAGTCCCCTCAAACATTCCACTACCCTTGGTTGGGGGTGTCTTTAGAGATTCCCTGGCAATGCACCAAATGTTAAGTGATCTACTGAAGAATGACCCCAAGGCAGTATGCAAAAACAAAGAGTGATTTTATTCTAGCATGCTAGGAAGGCCTCTCTCTAGAGGGTGACCCCAAAATGAACACACAGGCTTAATTTATAGACAGTTGGAGGGAACTGTGACAAGAGAATTGAGTCAGAGTGTACAAGGGCATTTAGGACTGGCTGTTTGTTTGGTTATTGTTGAGTTTTCAGTCACAGAAATTTTGGCTCTTACTCAGGAGTTGGACTTTAGTTTGATTGGATGAGCCAGCTGTGTTCTTTTCCAAAGACATGAAGTAATAAAAACATGTTATCTAATCAATTAGTTCTATAAGCTGATCAGTTGCCCAAATGCTGCCCATGAGCTACCCATAACGTGTGGGATTTTCAGGAATTGTTAGAAACTTGGCCTAGTTAGGCAGAGTGAAAACCTGAAGACTGACATGGAGTTGGTCTAGTCAAGCAACTGCTGTTTTTTGAGGGTTTAGGGTCTCTTGCATCCCTGGGATCAAGTCTCTTAAGCAGGCAATTATCTCAGCAAGTACAGATGAGTAATGACCCGTCTCCTCAGAAGTTTGACCTGAAAGAATTGCTGATGTTGTCTATTATCTTCTTTGTCCCTCTTTCTGTGAATAAACCCTAGATTCATTACACTCTCATCAGCTCCTATGGAATCTGTTGCATTAACTTTGCTAAAATAATTTATGGATGAGATATTTCCAAGAGTTTAATTGGAAGAATTACCCCTTCTACATTAATTATGTAGAATATGGCATCATTATTTAGAACCCACTAAAGGTAAATATTTCTAAATCAAATTATTCTCAATATGGCAAAGGCTTTTTAAAAGCATTAATAAATATCAATACTGAGATGCATAAACCAATTAAGTCCCTATTTTTCTCTGTTTTTGCAACTAGGCAGTGAGTTCTCAGCATGAGGCTGAACACTTGGTGCATAACGTGTGTGTGTGTGTGTGTGTGTGTGTGTTTGTGTGTGTGTTTGTGTTCAGGCACACAATTGCTTCTGCAATTGTGAAACAGAAACTGAGGTCATCACATCAGCTTCCAGTGCTCAGTAGTAAAAGATGGTTCCTTTGTCAATGTTGTATTATAATTTCCACTGAAATGAAAGATTCTCCAAGAGTGAGTTTGGGGGAGGTTCATGGGCCTGAGAGACTAAAGAAATTTTTCTTGTAGGTAAAGCTAAAATTTATTAGAATCTTGGGGTCCTCTGCTTAAGGTTAATGAAATAGAAAGATATTTATTAAAGAAACTCTCACCAGTTTTGTTGCCCGAAGAGACTCTCCAACTGGTAGAGTTGTCTGCATGTCATATAATGAGCTCCAGAAATGCTGTTTTCATGATTCATCACCTATGTACATATAGGCTTGTAAAATGATTTGTCTTCTTTTGGGTCATTTTGCTCCTGTAAGTAATCCCTTATACTCCCATAAGTTACTCCAATAAATTCATTGGTTCATCAAGTAGAACTTTAGTATCATCATTACTTTGGCTGTCTGTGTGTTCCCTTCCTCAGGTGACTATGTCTTATCTTTCCAGGAAAAATCCACACATAACAGTCAGAGCCACATTTTACCTACAAGAAATTTCCATTATAATTTGGTGCCTAGACACATGTTTTATTTCACTGTTGTTATGTATTTATTTTCAATGATTAAACAGGACAAAAGAACAGAATACGTAAATATGAGTTGTGACTCAGTTTTGCATTTATTTGTTTTTATCAGCACACATAAATTATATGTCATAATAAGTTATATTTTACATGCATATAATGTGGTATTGGTTTTTCTTTTCTAATGTTCTACTCCTACCCCTGCCAAACTACTCTTCTCAACTTGTCCCAGTTTGACTTCCATGTTTCTCTCTCCTTTTCTTGTAACTCATGAATTTAATTATGGCTGCTTATGGGAAATTGAGCCAAAGGCTATTATAGGAGCACGAACATCCTACCATTCGGAACACTACTGAAGAAGATATCTCTCCTTCATCCAGCAATAATTAACTTTTCATAAGTTCTCAGGGTGACAAAATGCCCATGAACCCCACCCATCCCTCTGTGGTAGGATATTGATGTCTTCAGTGTTATGTAAATGTTGTGAAGGGGCTTCCAGAACATATCAGCTATTTCTCGAACAGAAGACATTTTAAAGCATTACCAAACAGTGAGTGTACACTCCCCTATGTTAGAACACAGACTTCCACCCTTTGGCCACATCTAACATCCATAATCCTTTATGCCTCTAAGCAGCTTACAACTGGACAGAGAATTAGGATACAGTCTCCGTGGTGACTGGCTTATATGCCTTTGAAGTAGGATCTTAAGATTCTTTTTATTTCTTCAGTGTTTTTATGTCTCCCTTTTCATTTCTGATTTTGTTGATTTGGATAAGTTCTTTCTGCCTTTTTGTTAGTTTGGCTAACAGTTTGTTTATCTTGTTGATTTTCTCAAAGAACCAGCTGCTGGTTTTGTTGATTTTTGAATTGTTCTCTTTGTTTCTAATTTATTGAATTCAGCCCCAAGTTTGATTATTTCCAGATGTCTACTCCTATTGTGGGTTTCTGATTCTTTTTTTTTCCCCCTAGGGCTTCCTGATGTGTTGTTAAGTTGGTCATTTCAAATATTTCAAATTTCTTTTTTTTTTCCTATTTCTTTTTAAGGGCAATTAGTGCTATGAATTTTCCTATTAGCACTTCCTTCCATGTGTCTCACAAATTTAGGTATGTCATTCATTTTCATTGAATTTCAGAAAGTCCTTAATTTCTTTCTTTATTTCTTCCCTGACCCAGGTGTCATTAAGTTGAGAGCTGTTTAGTTTCCATGCATGTATAGGCTTTTTGTTATTTTTGTTGTTTTTGAAGTTCAGCCATAGACCAGTCTTAGTCCATCTTTGTATCTGTTTAGGCTTGTTTTGTGAACTACTATGTGTTCAATTTTGGAGAATGTTCCATGGGGTGGTGAGAAGAAGGTGTAATTCTTTGTGTTTGGGTGAAAATTTCTGTAAATATCTATGAGATCCATTTGATTCATGGAATTGGTTAATGATGTTATTTCTCAGCTACTTTCTGTTTCAATGACCTATCCATCAGTGAGAGTGGGGTGTTGAAGTCTCCCACTATTAATTTGTGTGGATCAATGACTGGTTTAAGCTTTGTTAATAGTTCTTTTACAAATGTGGGTGCACTTGTATTTGGAGCATAGATGTTCAGAATTATACCATCATCTTGGTTGATTTTACCTTTGATGAGTGTGAAGTGTCCTTCTGCCTGATCGCAGTCATGCTAATGAGTGCATTCAGACCAGCTATGTTGGAGTCTGCTCTTTAATTTTTTGTCCTGATCCCTCAGGATAGTCCAGTCTCTCCCAAGCATGTGTGAG
Source organism: Acomys percivali (assembly GCA_907169655.1). Taxonomy (NCBI): domain Eukaryota; kingdom Metazoa; phylum Chordata; class Mammalia; order Rodentia; family Muridae; genus Acomys; species Acomys percivali. Next base: position 63,107,351 of record OU015747.1, read on the forward strand.
AGCCTGTCAGGCATTGGAGACTAGCCAGGCCAGGTTTCAACTGCCCAATTGTCCAGGTCCAGGCTGCTGTGGCTCACGGTCAGATTCCTGCCTGGACTAGTCCAGATAGCAGACCAGTCTAGTTTGCATACCTTTGGTGGTTCAGTCCCACTGAGTTGTGGCCATAATTCAGACCTGCTTCCAGACTCCTTGGTGTAGTATAGATTCTTCTACTGGTGTGGGAGTCCTTGCTGTGCCATGGAGATTTTGGTTTTATTTATCCAATTGCCCAAGCCCGGACTGCTGTGACCCACAGACAGATTCCAATCCAGATCAGTCTAGATGCTGGGCCAGTCTAGATTGTGCACTTTTGGTGGTTCTGTCCCACTGAGATACGGCTGCAAATCAGACCCCCTTCCAGACCCTCAGGGCAGTTCATCTTCTCCCAAAGTGTGGGAGTCCATGCTGGGCCATGGGGACTCTCCTGGCCAGGTTATATCAGCCCAATTTTTCAGACTCAGTCCACAGAGGCTGGCTCCCTGGCTAGGGTCAGACCCGCCCAGATTTCACAGGCTGTTGCTGGGCACAGTGGGCTTTACTGTGGCCTCTGGCACTCTGCATGGATTGAGGTGGGGTGGGTGGGGGTGTCCGAGGACAGATTCACTTGTTTCCCTGAGACTTCCCAAGAGCAAGGACTCTGGTGTTCCACCTTTGCTCACACTGCACCTGGGCTATAGAGGCTGGCTGCAATCCACAGGTGGGTTCCATTCTAAAGTCTGGAGAGTTTGTTCAGGACCTCTGTGCACTTATTCTCCACTTATTTCTGTCTGTGGCTCCCATCTGGTCCCTGGTCTCCATGCAGTAGATCAGATACAGTGCGTGATAGGTGCCACCATATTGTAACAACATCAATAGTTTTTAAAGACCTAGCACATAATAGAGTATGATGTTTATTACATCTCTAATCTCCATATTGGACAACACACTGAAAACTATCTCATTTAATACATTTTTGTTAATTAGCCTTATTTGATTGTTTCTTTATTTTAATTGAAGGTTCTTTATTGGCTATGCTTCCATGAGTGGCCAACACCAAGGGAAAATGGAGGGCAACCAGCTGGTGCAGGGAAGGTCATTTCCACATTTCATTTACACACAGAATTATACAGGCAAGCAAAGAGTCACTATCATGGTTAGAAATTGGCAGCATGGGATTTGGAGAGATGAGGAGTAAGGGTATCATTAAAAACAAAACAGGCTACTCCCATACTGGGTGCCTTGGATGGATCTTTGTCTGTGTCAACCCAAGGGGAATTAGAAGATCAAAAACAGTTTGGGAAGGCCAGAACCTACATAGATGAAGGGAGGAGGACAATCTAGGGGATGAAAGGGTGGCTGGGATGAAGGGAATGACCTCTCCCTGCTGGGGTCCCCCAGCCCCTCCAGTCAGGCAAGAAAAGGACAGCCTGCAACACCCAAGCACAGTTCTGTGGATGCTAGATGCTGCAGGCAGTGGGCTGGAGGTAGCTCACATGAGCTTCCCTTCCAGGGAGATGATGGCACTGCCACCTAGGTTTTCTGCCACGGTGCAGCAGTCCTTGGCCTATTCATAGCAGTTTGCTTCTAATTCATGCTTGATTCGTTAACTTCTTCTTGTTGGCATTCTTGGAGCTGGCATAGATCATTTTCCTTTTAAGGGATGCACTCTCAGGGGCCCAGAAAATAAACACCAGGTCTTCCTTCTTGATCTCCTTGGTCTCATAATTTGCATCATAAAGATCATAGTGGCAGTCCTTGTCTGCTGGAATCTTGAAAAATGAGGTAAAGCGGTTGTCTATAGGTTGCCCCACATCTCCTACCAGCATCTGTTTGCATTTCTCTAGGATGATATTATTCTTGTCTTTGTCAGGCAGAAGAGCACAGCGTTCTTCCACTTCTACACTTCTCCTGTCATGGAAGACTTGCAAACTTTCATGTTTGAACACCTTGATGATACCGATACCATCAGAGTCAGCCACACCAGAGGCTATGTTTCTGGAAATGAAAGGTAAATAGAGAGAGCTACAGAAGAAATGAGCCACCTCAGATGCTGCCAGGATCTGACTCCATTTAATACAGTTTTAATAATGACATTGCAAAGTGCTTCCACATATATAGATATCAAAGAAACTTAAATTTAGTGCAGTTCAGTTACATAGAATTACTTAGAAAATAGCCTGAAGAGATTCTAGTTAGAATTGGTGGACATTTGCTTGATGCTTTATTTGGAACACTGTATTGGAATAATTTTAGAAAACTATTTTTAGTAATAAGAGAAAACCAAACTTAAATACATTGTGGTAACAATATTCTTTTTATATTGAACAATTCTAAGCAGGTACTTCTTTCATTGAAGGATTCTGTCAATAGAAACATACACAAATGGGCCAATCTTAGAGCATGCCCTAAGATTATTACCTAGTGAAGTGTGTATCCTACAACCAACTCCTTCTTTAGAGGAAGCACCCATCCTCCTATAGATTATTATAGTGCTTTTTAAACAATAACTTCAGTAAACAATAATACTTAAGTAACAACAGCAACAACAGTAATAGTAATAATGATTTAGAAATATTGAGATGTCTCTGGCATTTTAATGAATCCACATTGCTCTGTTTGAATAAATAAAACCAATTTGGTTGTCTTGGTATAACAAATACAAACTTGAAGCTAAACCCTGAGGCTGCATTTTGTTAATGCTGAATAATGACTAGAGAATAGAAATATGGAAAGGAAAACAGTCTTTGCATTCACAGTTTGATTTAAAGAAAGTAGAATAAATCTCTCATTTTTTGCAATCTCATTGTACAGAAGGTAATTTGTAGAACTTTGTCAACATAATACTAAAAGCTACTATTTATTGATCTACTATGAACTGGTTTTCTTCTATATTCTTATATATCTTATATAAAACATATAATTTTTATTTATCAGATATCAAAGCATAAACTGTATAAAATTTATCAAGATTAACTGCATAGCATTAAGAGCAAAATTTTCATTATCAATATCTTATCACATAATAATATTTTAGTTGTCTTTCAATTATTTATTCACTATTAATGTAATAAATAAATAAGTACTACATAGCTACTCTTCACATTTTACCCTCCTAATTTATGTCAATGCAAACACATTAAAAAGTATGTACTGTGATAGAGAACATGTGCTTGCTGGGAGGCATTAAACATGTGAGTGCAATTTGATTTGTCAAGGTAAAATGTATGAATGCTATATATTGGACTGTACATGAGGAAGAAATCAAAAAGTGAACAGAAAGTGTTGGAAATTAAACAGGCTCATCTCTGCAGAAAGAAATGGAAGGTGAAATTCTGAGTGAGCTATTATCAAATCAACATTTGCATGGGCAGTATGACTCAGAATAAAAATAAGAGACATACTTTACGAAGATTGGCAAATTACCACTCCCTTAAATAAATATTATCTGAAATGAACTGTTTACAATTACTATAACAAGTAAAAATAACTAATGCTGTATGTTACAATCAAAAGAATATTTATGTCCCAATGCAATGGACATGCTGATTTGCAACCTACGTATGATAGCAATAGAACACTAGGTCTTTGAGCTTCATGAATCTCAAGCAAGCAAACAGGATCAATGTTCGTACAAAGAAGTTCAGGAGAAAACATTGAGTGCACCATGAAGTTATACACAGAAACTGTCATCTCTAATCATGAAGATGCATTCCCAGCACTCACTGAATCTGCATTGATCGTGAATCTTTTCATCTTCATAAAGTGAGAGATAAACTTTTATTGTTTGTAGTCGTTCTTCTCTGTGGTAATTTAGTTTAGCATTTGTGTGAGAATAAGACAAGGCCATGGTCACAGCTTTCCTGCTCAGTCTAGTTAGTAAATGAGAAACAATGTTCCATACAAGCAACACTGCTGTTGAAGGTTTAATGCACTAAAGGATAAGGCAGTATCTCTGTCCTTTGTTCCCATATTCAGCTAGCTTTTATGGAACCCAAAAACAAAGTGACTCTTGGAAAGTGACAATGACCTATTGTAAACATGACAAGTAATGGTTACAATTGTGTCTACATAGTCGCTGTGATTAATTTCTCTTGGATAGGAATATAGCCTGGGACCATGCTATGGGAGTTTTTCTGATGAATATGTGCTCCTAAAATCCTGTCAGTAAAAAAAATGGCAAAAAGTTGTAATTTGTCTAAGAGCATATATTAACAATGTCAGCATATTGTTAATTTGCACAGTTCTGTATTTGAATTATATAAGGAACCTTGATTATTATTGTACTCTGTATTTGTTCACTGAGATTTCAACTTCATATTTTGGAATATAATCCCAATTATGAAATCATGAGAAGTGTGTCCTTGACTCTGTTGTCATAAATGCAATCAGTTCCCATCTACATAGAACCATCACTGCTTACTATATGAGGACACATGTTTCACAGATAATGTCTTCTTACTATGTCCTCATATAATAAGCAGTACAAATGTGACTTAGGCATGAAATTATCTTTCAATCCTAATTTAGGATTAGATGTTTTGGCATCCAGAATGAGAGTAATAAATATTTATCCTTTATAGATCACTCATTATATACAATCTTTGATATAGCATGTGGAAAGCTGAAGGCAGTCTTCTGATAGCCACTAGGGCACTAGCAAGTCCTGCAACATCCACTGTAGTGACAGCATAGACTTAATATCTGCTAATGCATAGGATAACATAATAAATACTATGAAACATGTACTAGGACACAAAAACAGCAGCAGCAGAAGAAAACCTTCATAGACATTTGAGAGTTTGCACATGGTTCACTGTAAGGGTTCCAGTGGATAGTGATATGTTAGAACAGGAGCTCCTCAGTACAATGCAACTTAATCCAAAATGTATTTGCTACAATCAAGAAATATCCCTACTATTTAGTAAGTTATAACTAACATTTTTTTTTACTTGGAAATATGATTTTCTTTTACCTGTTGTATTGAAGGACTTGAAGCTTAAATTTAGATTGTTACAATAAGATATATTGGGACAATTTTAGGTAGCATTAAATTTCATGAACCACTCAGTCTACATGTTCTACAAATCCAATGAACATGCAATTAGTAAGGACACCTCGACAAGCAGATTCATTCTAAGACAATAATTTTTAAAACTTGGCAAGTTTTTAGATGAAACCATGTGGTGATAAAGGACAGCTCAATGTTCTAAAAGGAATACTTGGTATGGTTTTCTACATTTTAAAATAGTTCCTTGCATAATCAGTGTCTATTCAGCAAGAGACATTGAAGTCTCACATATGGTGTAGTGGTTTGAAAAGCAATGGCCTTCCAAGTCCCATATGCTTGTATGCTTGACCCATTGGTATTAGAACTATTAGAGGACGTAGCCTTTGTCCTGGCCCATGGGATCTTCAACAGGTACCTGTGGAGGGGGCAGATGAAGGGGGAGGACAGGAGACACAAAGAAGGAAAGCAAGTCTGGTTTCTGATCAAGCTCTCAAACTTTATTTTTCAATATAGTTTATAAACGGTAAACAATGAGAAAATGAGGAGACCTACATGAGTGGGTTGCCATGAAAGCCTAACCACAGGCTGTCCCAAGGCACCAGGTGTCCCAAGTAATTTCCTGTAATCCATCTCGTGATCTTATCTCAACATCCTGTTTCTCAAGATAGCAGGCCAAGAACAGAGATCTGGTAATTATCCACAGACCTTTGGCCTCTGTCATCTCCCCCTTCCATATAATTTTAAAAGGAGGCCTAAAGTTCGCAAACAATTATTGGAAGAAGGAAATCCCAAAAGGAAATGGGCTTTAAGCAGAGGGGGAAGTACTCACCTGATCCTCCAAAGACATTCACTGCTTGAAGGGTATCTTTTAGAGGAGGAGAGGAGCATTCCAAACTGGTGTCTGAGGACATCCCCAGAAGACCAGTATGAAGAATAACCAGACACCAACCTCTATGCAATAGGTTTGCTTCTTGGGGCACTCAGAAGCGGACAGTTGGGTCCTCCTCCTGTGGTACTTAGTCCCACACTCCTTGCAGGTTCCCATGCCCCATTAGGCAAGCAATGTCTGAGTGTCATGTTGTTCTCATGAGAGCAATATGTAAACAACTGAATGAGGTCCACATAATAGAACCTAAAGCAAGTCCTCATAGGAGTCTGCCAAGCCTCGGTCAGCCAAATCAAATTTGTGATAGTGAACCAGTATGAGTCGAGATGCCAAGGAAGGTCAGAATAATGCTTGTTGGATAGAACAAGAGAGGTTATGCCCACCTCAGTGCCTGTGCACTCAGGCCAAGGAGAATACCCAGGGTAACTGCTGTTATAGGTTCTCTTTTAGATATTAATAGAGCATGAACATTAACAGGATTCCAAGCTTGAGCAAACTGATCCTCAGTATAATATATGAGACGTGGGATCAATCGGATAAGGATGCAAAAAGTGGTTACATTTCCCTTGAGATGGGGGCATATACAGGGGGTGAGACCATCACTACAGGCCCACCAAGTATTATTACTAGGAAGAATATAATCAGAGAGGGAGGATATCTTAGTGATGGTTATATTACAGAGATGTTTGTAAGAAGGAGGGATTCTTCTGCCCATGCACAATCCATGGCCAGAGACAGAACTTAAGCTTAACTTGCCATCCCTCTGTTGAGACCATCTGCACTTAGAATGGTCTGAGGAATTAGATATGTTTTCTATCACTGCTATCCCCTCATTATAAGGGGGGGGGGCTGGAATCATTACACAGCCAGCATGATTTTGTTAACTCAGGGAAACAATGATTTAAATTCAAATAAGTATGGTTAATAATATCAAGTAGCATGTAATGGGTATCCAGAACCAGATTCTTAATAATAACCATAGCAATGTCTGGAGGGGGAAGGAGAAGGGAATGCTGGAATTTGGTTGGGGGCCAGGATTGGGTTGGTTCCTATGGCCACCAGTAAGAGAGCCAAATACTTCTTGATGGATATTGTAATAATAGCACCAGGGTCTGCAGTAGGTCAGCCCCTATGTAGTCGCAGTTCCCAATGTAAACCTTTTCCCCAAGGAGTGCCATTGTTTTTTCCAGACTCTGTGAAGGAGAGTTTTAAGGTAGGAATGTAAATATGTCCAGGGTAGCAAGAGAAATTCCAATGGTTAGGATGAAGATTGAGATTGTTGCTAGTAAGTGAACATGGCAGATCGAGCTCCCCAGGTCATCCCTTTGTGGTGGCTGAAGTCTTGCAGCCCCAAGCAGCACAATAAAATGCCTCAGATCCACTTTAGTCTCCGACCCTTTTATGCCCTGGACAAACATAAAAGGTGGTGGCCATTTTCCACTGGACACACTCAAAGAGTGACCCTGAATAAAAATACATGCCTTGGAACCAAGAAGTCTGATATGTAATAAGAGTCTGTGTATGCAATACTTTATAATACTGGTCAGCTATCCTCCAGGTAAATTTGTAGGGTTGATGAATCTTGTTCTTCTTTATGGAGAGCACTTCTTGACTTTTCAGCAGCATCCCATAGGATATTATGCAGAAGAGCATCATCTGTAAAAGAAAAAGAATAATCTCAGGGGGACTCTCTACCCTGGATATCTTGATCACTCACAGGCTGATATATTTCTTTAGGATGGTTGGGAGGAAAGGCATCTACTTGTTTGACCAGCCTCTCAGGCAAGTGTCTGGCTGCTTCTTCCTTGGTATCAAACAGACATGTGGGACCCTCTGCCCCAGATGAGTGCTGGGTCATGGCCATTCCATTGGTAGGTAAGAGGATCCTTTGACAGTACTGTGGCATAATTGTTGTTGGTGCTGTGATGCCAAAAGAGATCAGTGGCAGATTTACCATGAATGTCCCTGGTCAAGAAATTAAGAACAGACCAAACATGATAAAGAATATTTCTTGGAGAGCCTTTCATGGGATATAATTCCCCCATTTTTAATTTCTTAAAGGTATGTTTAACAATTTGGTGTGCCTGTTCAACAGTCCCTTGGCCTTGGGGATTAAATGGGGTGCCCGTAACATGTTTAATTTTTTAATTGGTGACAGAACTCTTTGAAAAATTTCCCAGTGTATCCGGGTCCATTGTCAGTTTTTATCAATGTAGGTCTGCCCATAACTGAGAGGCAAGTTAGAACATGAGCTATAACATTCTTCGAGTCTTCTACAGCATGTAAACTGCCATAAATGAATCCACTGAAAGTGTCTGTAGTCACTTGAAGACATTTAAGGTTGCCAAATTCAGGGAAGCCAGTGACATCCATTTGCCAAATGTCATTTGGAACAAGGGCCCTGGGATTAATTACTAAATAGGGAGGGGGCAAGAGGGTAATACATGCTGAGCATTGTTTAACAATTTGTCTTGCCTGTTCCCGGGTAATTTTAAAGAGTAGCCAGAGTGTCTGGGCATTTAAATGATGCAAGCCATGTGCCACCATGACTTGTTTAATTATTACTTTCTAATTCTATTAAAAAAAAAACTCTTTAAACATCTCAAAAAACAATTAATCAGAGAAACAAGAAAATTCTAAGTTTTAGGCAATTAACTACATTTCCTAGGCTAGTTTAGAAAACTATCAGCGTCTTAGTTCTTCCTCTCTAACCAGCCACATGTCTGTAGCCATCTCTCCTCTGTAGGAGACAAGCCCACAGATAACTAGGAGCAGTAAAATTGTCTGGCCCAAGGACATTATAGCCCTGCCTTGTTTAGCTAGTTTGATCTAAGCTGGAAACTCCCAGCTGTAAATGTTTAGTTTTAAGGACAAAACTAGTTTATCTCTTTCTTTCTTTCTTTTTTTTTTTTTTTTTTGAGAATATAGAACATTTTAGAAATATCTCAATAAAAATTAAGCAAAGAAACAAGAAAATTATAACTACCTTGTAGCTAAGGAGTTTGGAATTAATTCCATTCCCTAGACAGTTTGGAAAATTTTAGTCTCTTAAAAGCAAAAATTAAGCAAGAAAATTCTAAGTTTTAGGCACTCAACTCTATTCCTTAGACTATACTTCTCTGACAAACCACTTGTTCACAACCATCCCTGTTCTGTAAGAGTTGAACCAGGAGCAGTGCCTGTGAAACATTTTTGTGCATGGATGCTCCAGTCCTGGGCTTATTTCCCATGGGCAGCTGCCACCCCTGGATGCAGGCCCTGCGCAGGGCAGGCCTGCTCCGGCAGCGGAGGCAATACTCTTATTCGTGCCATGTTGGGCTGCACTGTTTTAGAAAACTGGCCAGTAAGTAAAGCTTGGACGTCTCTCAAGATATAAAAAAATGAAACAGTATTTAAACAATCAAACAAATTTACAGACATAGACATAAAATTTGACATGATGATTATAAACAAACAAACAATCTGATAGGCAAGAAAAAAAAAGAAGCAGTTTTGAAACCTTGACATAAACAGCATATCTAGTGTCCAAACTATCTTTAGCTCAAGCCAACAAACAAACAATATATGTATATAACTTTTTTTTTTACCAACTATATCTCACATTTTTCCAGTAAGAGAATGCAATAACAAGGGCCGTTTTATGACAAATGTTCCCTTTTCTTTTGAAGAAATTCTTTGAGGGTTCTAACCTCTTGGCAATGTTTAGCCATAGCTTGCTGGTGAGGATGTAGAGAGAGAGGAACACTCTTTCACTGATGGTGGGAATGCAAACTAGTACAACCACTTTGGAAATCTATCTGATGCTATCTCAGAAAACTGGGAATAGGGCTTCTTCAAGACCCAGCTATTCCACTCCTTCGAATATACCCAGAAGATGCTCCAGAACACAGTAAGAACATTTGCTCAACCATGTTCATAGCAGCTTTATTCATAATAACCAGAACATGGAAACTGCCTAAGTGTCCGTCAGTAGAAGAACGTATCAAGAAACTGTGGTACATTTACACTATGGAATACTACTCGGTCAATAAAAACAAGGAATTCCCAAAATTTGTGGACAAATGGTTTGAACTAGAAATAATCATAATGAGTGAGTTAACCCAGAAGCAGAAAGAGTCAAATAGTATATATTCACTTATATCAGGACACTAGCCTAAGGAGTATGTCCCATGAAAGTCTTCACTTACCAGGAAAGTGGGACAGAGGGGAGGACATCCTATTGGGACGCTAGATGAGAGAAGCATAGGAGAATGGGGAAATAGAAGGAGCCAGACGGCCCTAGAAACATGCTATTTTTCAACATGAGTGATTATAAACCTGGAATTCAAATCTGAGCTCAAATAGTGGTTTTGCTGTTTCTGTCACCTGACATCAACTGCTTTTTCTCCCTGCAGCTCAGTGTCACCAGTCTTTAAACAAACACGTTAGATGGAATGATTTTCTAGAAACCTTCAGCACAACTGATCATGGTAATAGCTCGAAGAGAATAGATTTTTGAAAGTTCCTGAAAACACCAGCACAATCTCTTAGTAGAAAAGCCTGGTTTGTGTCATAGAAGAAAAAAATATCTGGCAAGCATGGTAAAAGAACACAAAGAAGTTTATCTACATTGGCTAAAAAATATTGATAGCTTTTTTATCAGTTTAGTATCTGTTTAAAATTCAACATTTTACCATCATTTTATCTGAATTCATCTTAATGTCTTTGAAATTATCCTGATAATCTCACACCTCATCATTGCTCCTCCACATGCCTCCTTAGAGATTTTTGAATCAACTTAGAGAGATGTAGCAGTTATAAAGATGAATCATCTCTTATTCTCAAATTCTCATTATCTCAAATTCCATTGTTATTGCATTACTAATTTGTTTTTCCTAGCTCCTCATCTCAGCATTTGTGCAATTTATTCATTTAGTTTTATTTAACTACTGATACTAAGTGACTTTCTTGCTAGGTTTGATGAGCAAGAGAACTGGACCAGGGCAAGATGCACGTGCACTGCAGTGAAGCTTAGCATCATTCTGTTCTCTCTTTCTCATAATTCTGCAAGGAGCCATAATGAAAACAGCAGAGAACAACAAACAAAACAGTGTCTTGGAGAATATTAGTTCTTTAAAGAAAGGGCATCATACTGTGAATTCTACAGAATGTCTCCCCTCCCACATGAGTCTTTGTTTTTGTTCCATCCACAGAATGACCAGAGTTTTGACCTTGATATACGTTTTAGAGCTCTATTGTTTCCTAACTCAATAAACAGTTTTGATCCAGTTCTAAACCATCACAGCCCAAATCTCAGCACTTGCACATCTTAGACACAATACACTCTTTCAGGAAAGATTGTGGAGAGCTTGGGAAGTTGCTCCGCAAAATGCTCACTGTGTTAGTGTGAGGACCTGAATTCTTTCCCAAAATCTGTAATAAAACAAACAAACAAAAAACAGATGCTTGAAACCTCAAGGCTGCCATATAGAGAGAATATGCCTTATAACTTGCTACCAAACAGCCTACTTAGTAGGTTTTAAGCCAATGATAGAACTTGTCTCAAAACCCAAAGTAGTCAGTCCTGAATCACAAAACTAGAGATTGTCACTTGGCCTTTACATTCACAAGCATACATTTGCAAAATCACACACATTAACCCACACAAATAGCCTTCACAAACATACACAAATATACATGGCCTACACACACACACACACACACACACACACACACACACACACATGTAATATTTTTACATTCAGTGTAAAATGTGTTTACTCATTATTGGAGATCATTGAAACAGAAACAAAAATAAATCTGTATTATAGAAACCATTTCCCAGACTAGTGCCCCACAGTTAATATAGAGCCAGCTATCTCCTGCCCTATTGCATGTCAAACTTTTAAGAGGCAAATATTCACACATTTGTTCATGGAACATTCAGAGATCCTAACTATAGAAGGAGAAGTGGGATGCTAATGTGGGCTACCCATCCCCTGCTTTGAAAGAACTCAGAAGTGTAAGGCTGAGCCTTAATGCTCTTTTCTTGCTCATTTGCTAATGTATGGTATCTGGGGTGGACACATCCTGAGAGGAAGCTACACTCTGAACATAGGGAGTTCCTAAAGTTCCTGATCCTGCCCCTAGATGACTGTTATTCCTGAAGCTGGGACCATAGTAACATATAATGAATCTCTATGATGATTGTGCTATATGTATTTCAAATTTCCACACGTTGTTTTTGTTTCCTTGCTTGCTTGTATTTTTTGTTTGTTTTATAAAAATACATTATTCTCTCATGTAATACATCACACCTACAGTTTCTCCTCACTCCACTACTCCTAGCTCCTCCCACCATTTACAACTTAAACAGAATCATTCCCTTTCATTTCATCTTCAGAAAAGAGCAGGCCTAAAGGATAGGATTAGGTGAACTAGAAAAGGTAAAAGTTCTTATGAGGCTGGTCCAGACAACACAACAGGAGGTAAAGAATCTCAGGAGCAAACAAAAGAGTCAGAAATACACTAGCTCCCACTGTAATTAGTTTCACAAAATACAAGCTAATAGCCATAAAGTATATATAGAGGACATGGTACATGTCCGTTTTGGCCATTTCCTTTCCACTTCATTCTTGGTCATCCCATATGAGACCTGCTTAATTTATTTATTGGGCCGTACTATCTCAATCCCCTTTGACTCCCTTAGTCTTTCCTCTCCACTTCATCATGTTTAGACTCTCTTTCTGTGCAAAATTCCTGACTGTTGGTCTCCACTTGCTCTTGTCTGCTGCCAGAGGAAGCCTCTCTGATGATGACTGGAGTAGGCCCAAATCTTTGAGTCTATGAGTACAGAAAAATATCATTAGAAACATTTTATCTATCTATTTGTCTGTCTGTTTGTCTATCTATGTATCTATCTATCTATCTATCTATCTATCTATCTATCTATCTATCTATC
>OU015747.1:63126030-63147224 GCA_907169655.1 Acomys percivali
TCTCTCTCTCTCTCTCTCTCTCTCTCTCTCTCTCTCTCTCTCTGTTTCTCTGTCTCTCCAACAACTCATCTACCACCTCTGGTTCTTACAATATTATAGCCTTCTCTTTCACATAGCTTATTGAGTCTGGGTTTTGTGGTTGGTTGGTAGAGACATTTATTCAGCATTGAATACTCCAGAGTTCCTCACTGTTTATGCATTGTCTTGTGGTTCTTTGTTAATTATCATCTACAGAAAGAAGCTTTACTGATGAGGGTTGACCAATGTACTGATCCACTATTGGAAGGCTGTTGGTTATTGTTTGTTTTTGACCCAGCAGCATCTTTATTGTTTGGGCTATTTGAGGTCTTTTGTGTGTCCATATGAAATTTAAGATTTTTTTTCTTATGTTGTCCTCACATCTATCCCAATCTCCTGGTAAGTGAAGACTTTTATGGGACATACTTTTTGGGCTAGTGCCCACTTACAAGTGTATGTATACCATGTAAGTCTTTCTGCTTCTGGCTTAACTCACTCAGTATGATCATTTCTAGTTTCATTTGTCCATTTGTCCAAAATTTTGGGAATTCCTTGTTTTTAATTGGTGAGTAATATTCCATAGTGTAAATGTACCACAGTTTCTTTATCCATTCTTCAACTGAGGGAAATTAAGGACCCAGATGATCCTAGAAACTTACAAGAAGAACATCATGATGGGTGGATCACGGCATAGGGGTTCTGCTCCAACTACTGCACTAACCAAGGACAATACAAGTCATAAACATCGAACCCCTACTCTGATCTAGCCAATGATCAGGACATTCTCCTCAGTTATGTGGTGAGCAGGGACTCTGACATGAACTCTAGTGCCCTATATTTGACCACCTCCTTTGGGTGGGAGGCCTGGGGGCACTCAAAGAAAGAATAAGCAGGCTACCAAGATGATACTTGATAGCTTATGACCATATAGATGGGGAGGAGGTTCCCCTTGGTCATAGACCTAGAAAAGGGGAATAGGGTAAAAGTGGTAGGGAGGGAGGAAGGAGAGGATACAAGTGATGGGATAACAATTTGGTCATAATCTGAAAAAATTAATTTGAAAAAGGTTGTAGGTACATCTGACTTAAAATTCTAGTTAAAGGAATCAAGCTCTTCGGACAGAGAAAAGGGTAGAGGAAACTGAAAGCAAGTCTTTTATTCCTTTGGCAATATATGCTTTCAATTCCCAATCAACTGATATGTTCTAGAAGACTTGCTTTTGTTAATATTTAATTATTTGTGGCTGGAAAGATGGCTCAGTGGTTTAATACACTGGCTGCTCTTCCAAAGGACCTTGGTTCAGTTATCAGCATCTATGTGGTGACTCTAACAATCTGTAACTCCAGTTCCAGTGGAAGAACTCCCCTCTTCTGGCCTCTGTGGGCAATGCATACACAGAAATACATTCAGGTAAAACACACATGCTCAACACACATAACATTAACAAGTAATTAATTAAAACGGATTTTTTCTTTGCTTTTTTTTTTTCCAAATTTTTATTAATTTTACTTATACATTTATATTATTACACATATATACAATAAACTAACTATGGCAAGTAGAACCACAAAACAATAAGGAATCATGTCTTTTTGGGTATTTTTATTTGGCAACCTTGAAGAAAACATCTTTCTTATCTTGGTGAGATGTCTTAGGGAATTCGAACTAATTCTACCTTAATACTCAGACATACTTTTTTAAAAATCAATTTTAAGTAAGATCACATTCCTCTTAATCTAATAATCCAGTCCCACAATGGCCTCTGCAACGCCAATGGCTTGTCCCTTTTAGTCCACATATCCCACAGAATATTCTATTCATCTTTACTTTCTTTCTCAGCTATGCCAACATTTAGTCTTTCTAATAATCTAATAAGTTTGTAAGTAGCATCACACAGTTGTACTGTAGCCTTGGTCTTGAGCATACATTTGTATCCATCACACCAGAACCCACTGAACAATCCTAACAGAAACATCTTTACTTAGGTTTGTAGTACTTAATGTTGTAAATTGAATATTTTAACTGTATACACAGAGATTTCTGCTTCCATAGACAATGGTTAATATTTTCTTACCAGCATTTGCATATAAGTTCAATAGATCTCTGGATTTCTTTTTAAAATATTAAATTAAAAATGTTCTTGCAGTTTCTGAGTAAACTTTTATTTAAAAAATACTAAATTCATTTTTTTTGCTTAGGGTTAGGACAAAACTTTCAACAGTTTCTGAAATGGGCCTCAATATACGTCTAGAATGTAGAAAATTATGATATCAATACATTAATCAACTATGAACAACTTTGAAGATATTGTAGACCCAAACATTCATATACAATTTAATTATTTATGCAAAATTAAGTAAGTATAACTAAGTCATTAGCATTCAAGTCTGCTTTTGTCTTTAATAAATGATAAAATAGGGAGGTTCCAAGATGGCGGTGCCTATCATGCACTGTATCTGATCTACTGCACAGAGACCAGGAACCAGATTAGGAGCCACAAACTGCAGGAACTGGAGAACACTAGGTGATTGGAGTCCTGCATAGTGCAAACCAAAGGCAGGCTTGGCCCCAGGCCAAACAACAGCCCAGGGAGGACCTGAACGCACTTTGCACACTTTGGAATGGGATCCACCTGCGGTCTGCAGCCAGCATCTATAAACCTTGTGCAGTGTGTATGATGGTGGAACACCAGAGCCCCTGGCTTGGGCAAGTCTCAGGGAAACAAGTGTATCTGTCCTTGGACACCCCCACTTGTCCCACCCCAGTCAAAGGGGAGCCCTAGAGGCTGCAATTAAGCCCACACTACCCAGAAACAGCACACCCTGTCAGGGCAAGTATGGCTAAAGCCAGGCAGCTGGCCTCAGCAGACAGACCCTGCAAAAATTAGACTGATAGAACCTGCCCAGGACAGTACTCACAGCCCAGAAGGGACTTGCACACTCATGGGAGAAGCTGGACTGCCCTGAGGGTCGAGAAGGGGGTCTGAACTATGGCCGCTGTTCAGTGGGACTGATCTGCCAAAGGTGCACAATCTATGCTGGTCTACCCTCTAGCCTGATATAGACAGAAGCCTGTTATGGGCCACAATGGTCAGGGCCTGGACAATTGGGCAGTTAAAGCCACAATCCCCACAGCCCAGCATAGACTTCCTTGCTTATGGGAGAAACTGGGCTGTCCTGGGTATCTAGAAGGGAGTTGGAGTAGCAGCTGAGGCTCCTTGGGTCTGAGCCACCAAGGGTGCTCAATCTAGACTGGTTCACTCCATAGTCTGATCCAGGCAGGAATCTTTCTTTGGACAAGGGTGGTCCGGGCCTGTACAAGTAGACAGATAAAGCAAAAGTCCCGACAGCCTTTCAGGGACTCCTCATGCTTGTGGGAGAAGCTGGACTTCCCTGGGTGTCTGGAGAGGAGTCTGAAGTGAGGCTGTAGCTTGGTGGGACTGAAACCACAAGAGTGTGCAATCTAGCCTGATCTGCTTTCTAGACTGATCCAGGCATGAACCTGGCTGTGGATCAGGGTAGTCTGGGCCTGAACAATTGGTCAGATAAAACCACAATCTCCTACACGCTTGGCAGAGGCTGGACTTCTCCGAGGGGTCTGGACAGAAAACGAAACAGCATCCCCCAACATAGCTAGTATGGATCCCCTCAGTAGCATGAACGGAATTAGGCAGAAGCTTATGTCTGCTGACTCAGTCAAGAGCTTAAGGCATAGAAGTAAGTCTCCTGGAGCAGAAATCAGATCACCTGCCTGTTCCAGGGAAGAATTCCCTCATCGCCACAGGGATCACTCATCAACTACCTACTCTCAAAGACCAGTGAATAACACAAGAAGCTACAACACAACACCAGAGATAGCAAGATGACTAAAGAATTGCATAAGAATGCAAACAACAAAAACCAAAATGACTTGTCATCCCCAGAGCCCATCTATCCCAAAGAAAATAACCCTGAGAACTTCAACACCATCAAAATATAAGAAAATGACAGCAAATCCTTAGGAATGAAGATGATAATGGAGGAAATGAATAAAATCTATAATCAAATGCAGGAAGACACAGCCAAACAGATGGAAGACATAAAAGAGGCCTATAGAGAGGCACTGGAAAAAATTCAGGAAAATACCAACAACCACATAAAGGAAATAAATAAAATAGTTCAAGATCTGAAGATGAAAATGGAAACAGTGATAAAATCACAGACAGAAGAAAAACAGGAGTGAGAGAACTTATAGAAGAAAGTAAGCAACACAGAAGTGAGCTTCTTTAATAGAATCCAAGAATGGAGGAATGAATCTTGGGACTAGAAAATACAATTGTAGAACTTGAAGCAACCATCAAAAACAAAGCTAAATCTTAAAAATTCTTGACACAAAATATCCAATAAATCAAAGACATCATGAAAAGATGAGACCTGAGAATAATAGGCATTGAGGAAAAAGAAGAGACCCGACTCCAAGGCCCAGAAAATGTCTTCAATAAAATCATAGAGGAAACTTTTCCCAATTTAAAGAAAGAGATGCATATAAACATATAAGAGCCCTACAAAACATTAAATAGAAGAGACCAGAAAAGAAAATATTCCCAACACATAATAATAAAAACACAAAATACACAGAATAAAGAAAAATATTAAAAGCAGAAAGAGAAAAGAATAAAGTAACATACAATGACAAACTTAACAGAATTACACCCTACTTCTCAGAAAAGACCATAAAAGCTAGAAGGGCCTGGGCAGAGGTCCTGCAAACCCTAAGAGCCCACAGATGCCAGGCCAGACTACTGTACCCAGCAAGACTATCAATAACCATTGATGGAGAAGACAATATATTCCATGACAAAAAAAAATCAATAGGTACCTATCCACAAATCTGGCTTTACAGAAGGTACTAGATGGAAAACTTCACTCCAAATGGACAAGCCACAATGAAAACTACACAGGAAATAGATAACTACACCATCACAAAAACACAATCACACAAAATTTCTACTGTAACAAACATCAAAAGTTAAGAGACTTAACAGTCACTTGTCATTAATATCTCTCAACATCAATGGTCTCAACTCTCCAATAAAAAGATGCAGACTAACTGAATGGATACATAAACAAGATCCAACATTTTTCTGCATTCAAGAAACATATCTCATCCATGAGGACAAACATTATCTGAAAGTAAAAGGCAAAAAATAATATTTCAAGCAAATGGTCAAGAGAAGAAAGCTGTTGTAGCAATTTTAATATCTAATAAAATAGACTTTCAACCAAAATTGAACAATGGGATGAGGAAGGGCATGCCATACTCATCAAAGGTAAAATCAACCAAGAGGACATCACAATTCTGAACATCAATACTACAAATACAATGAAACCAACATTTGTAAAAGAACTATTAAACAATCTTAAACCACACATAGATCCACACATGTTAATAGTGGTAAACTTCAACACCCCACTTTCAATGAAGGATAGGTCATGGTCATTGAAACAGAAATTAAGCCAAGAAATAACATCATCAACCAACATCATGAATGAAATGGATCTAACAGATGTTTATAGAACTTTTCACCCAAACACAAAGGATTATACCTTCTTCTCAGCACCACATGAAATGATCTCCAAATTGATCACATAATAGGTAACAAAGCAAGCCTCAACAGATAGAAGAAGATTGAAATAATACTTTGTATCCTATCAGATCACCATGGTCTAAGGCTGGACTTCAACAACAAGAGAAATAATAAAAAGCCGACACACACACAGAAACTGAAGAACTCTCTACTTACTGTCACCTGGGTGAGGGAAGAAATTAAGAACTTACTGAAATTCAATGAAAATGAAGGAACAACATATCTAAAATTTTGGGACACATTGAAAATGGTGCTAAGAGGAAAATTCATAGCACTAAGTGCCATTAGAAAGAAAGTAGAAACATCCCACATAAGCAACTTAATGAAACATCTGGAAGCCCTAGGAAAAAAAGAAGCAGAATCACCCAAGAGGCATAGACATCTGGAAATAATCAAACTCAGAGCTGAAATCAATAAATTAGAAACAAAGAGAACAATTCAAAGAATCAACAAAACCATGAGTTGGTTCTTTGAGAAAACCAACAAGATAGACAAACCATTAGCCAAATTAACTAAAAGGCAGAGAGATACTATCCAAATCAACAAACTCAAAAATGAAAAGGGACACATAAAAACAGACACTGAAGAAATACAAAGAATCAAGCAATCCTAATTAAAGGCATATATGCCACAAAATTTGAAAATCTAAGGAATATGGACAATTTTCTTTATCGATTCCAAAATTGAATCAAGATCAGATAGACAAATTAAATAGTCCTATTTCTCCTACTCAATGGAAAAGATAGCATCTTCAACAAATGGTGCTGGTCTAACTGAATGCCTACAAGTAGAAAAATGCAAATGGACCCATATTTGTCACCATGTGCAAAACGGGAATCCAAGTTGAATAAAAACATCAACATAACACCAGAGACACTAAATTGGTTAGAAGAAAAAATGTGGAAGAGCCTGGAACACAGTCGCAAAGGAGACAACTTCCTGAACAGAACAGCAATAGCCTACGCTTAAGGTCAACAATTAATAAATAGGACCTCATGAGGTTGAGAAGCTTCTGTAAGGCAGGGAACATTGTCAACAAAGTGATAGCCTAGAGATTGGGAAAAAATCTTCACCAGCCCTACATCTGACAAAGATTTAATACCCAAACTATATAAAGAACTCAAGAAATTAAACACCGCCAAACCAAATAACTCAGTTGAGAAATGGGATGAGACATAAACAGAGAATTCTCAACAGAGGAATATCGAATGATTGAGAAACACCTAAACAAATGCTCAACATCTTTAGCCATCAGAGAAATGCAAACCAAAACAGCTCTGAGCTTTTATCTTACACCCATTCAAAAGGCTAAAACCAAAAATTCAAGTGACATCACATGCTGGTGAGGATGTGGAGAAAGAGAAACACTCCTTTATTGCCTGTGGGAATGGAAACTTGTACAACCACTTTGGAAAACTATCTGACTATTTCTCAAAAAAATGAGAATAGGGCTTCTTCAAGACCCAGCTATTCCACTCCTTTCAATATACCCAGAAAATGCTCGACCACACAATAAGTGATTAACCATATTCCTACCTGCCTCATTCATAATAGCCAGAACCTGGAAACAGCCTAAATGCCCCTCAGTTGAAGAATGGATAAAGAAACCATGGTATGTTTACACTATGGAATAATACTCAGCTATTAAAAACAAGGAATTCTTGAAATTTGTGGACAAATAGATTGAACTATTAATGATCATAATGAGTGAGTTAACCCAGAAGTAGAAAGAGTCAAATGGTATATACTTACTTTTAACTGGACACTAGCACAAAGGGCATTTCCCATTAAAGTATTAATTTACTGGAGATTGGGGTAGAGTAGAGGACATCCTACTGAGACGCTAGGTAAGATAAATATAGGAGATGGGGAAAGAGAAGGACACAGAGGGTCATAGAAACCTACATGAAGAACATTGTGATGTGTGGATTGGGGTCCAGGGTGTTCTGCTCAAAATATTGCACTAACCAAAGACAATACAATAGTAAACATCAAACCCCTACTCTGATCTACCCAATGGACAGGACATTCTTCATAGTTATTTGGAGAGCAGGGACTGACTTTAATTTGAGCTCTAGTGCTCCGTATTTGACCACCTCCCCTTAATGGGGAGGCCTGATGGCACTCAAAGAAAGAATGAGCATGCTACCAGATGAGACTTGATAGCCTATGACCACATAGTGGAGGAGTAGGTCCCCCTCAGTCATTGACCTAGGGGAGGGGAAAAGGGTGAAAGCAGGAGGGTGGAATGGAGGATACAAGTGATGAGATAATAATTTAGTTGTAATCTGAATAAATTAATAAAATTAAAATTAAAATTAAATAAAAAATAAATGATGAAATTATATTGATGACAAAATAAATTAATTTGTTGCAAATAAATATTTTGGCATATAATTTTTTGACAGTAAAAGTTTGATTTGTATACGCAAACACCATTTCTACCTCTATACTCTGTGTTCTTCAAATATCCATGGGTAGAAAGCAGGTCACAAATGGAAAGAATTTCAGAAGGCTTCTTTCAGTCAACTAACACTTTTCATATCTGCTTAAATCTTGGCATAAATATCTTTTCATTATAGAAGCTTTATTGATTACTTGGTCTGAAGTGATGCCCCTCCTCTGAAAGTTATTTCTGAACTTATGATTATTAACTTAACTATATGTTGGGAATTGTGTTACAGAACCCTGAGTACACTTGTTCATTATGATCCAAAATTGTAAATTGCAATATATGAAAGACATACCTTTGTTTTGTCATGTTTCTCTGTCTGAAGTCTCAAGTGTGTCCATCACATGAAGCCTAAGTTAATACTTTACATGTGAAGAAATGGATACTTATAGAAGATAAAAGTAGCAATGGAGTCATTGACTACTCCTTTATGTGCTGTCATGTTTCCTTTTAAATGTTACAATATTATCTGTACTATGCAAAGTTAAGTAATTTGCACAGTTAGGTAAAACCTTAAAATAAGTAGCTTGCTGAGGATATATGGCATCTTTGGTAAAATATTAGCTGAACAAACATGAGAACCAAGGTTTCAACAACGTATCCCTTACAAAAAGCTGGAGACTATTACATACTTCTGTAATCCTAGAGCTGATTACAAGCCAAGGAAGAAGATTACATGCCTTGCTGGCCACAAACCAGCCTTGATGAATTGGTTACTTCTACATTCAATAAAAGTCTGTCTCAAAATATAAGCTGTAGTGTTATTAATGAAGACTTAATCTCAAATTCTGCTCTTCATATACGGGCAAACATGAGATATTCACACATATGCTCATCAAATACATGCACATGCATACACACATTTGTATATGTTCAATACTATGCATAATGTAGAATAAAACAGATGTCAGTCTTTCACAAATCTATGATTTCTTTACTAATGAAGAGGAAATTGTAACTTTATTCTGTCTACTATGATACAGTTAAACATGCTACAAAATGAATATTTGCAGAGCTTTAGGCACTAGGAAAATATGTGACTTTTAATATTTCCCACAGGAAATGTAGAAGAACATTTCAGAAATAATTTCCAGTCATTCACTAATCTGTCCCTTCTCAGGGAACAACACAACAGGAAAGCAAAAATCACCACATTTTTACACTAGGCAATCAATCATAAAAGGTGTGTTCCAGGCAGCAT
Organism: Acomys percivali; assembly: GCA_907169655.1. Taxonomy (NCBI): domain Eukaryota; kingdom Metazoa; phylum Chordata; class Mammalia; order Rodentia; family Muridae; genus Acomys; species Acomys percivali. Next base: position 63,135,328 of record OU015747.1, read on the forward strand.
AATGGCAAAAATCATTTTCTTCAAATAGCAGAAAAAAATGTCAAATGCACAATTTGAAGCAATGCCATGTTTTGTTCTTTTATTTTCCCACAGTTTGCCCTTTAAAGATGAAAAGAGACTTAGTCAAAAGCAGAAGTAAAGCATGCAGATTAAAATTAAGCAGTGTGTGACAACCAAATCATGTATATTTAGAGTGTCACAGACAGGCTTCCCAGTTTCAAGTCTTCTTATATCTCCCACTCCACAAACCTCAGTACTAAAAATCCATTTTCTCACAAATTTGAAATATTGCCTGAATTTAGTGTTCTGGATTATATTACCTTGCACCTCTTCTCCCCTCTCCTGCTTCCTCAGTCCCTGTGTTCTTCTCTTTCCTTGATGATGAAGTTTTGTATATTTCTTTATAATAAATATGTGGTATAATGTTGATTGTTATGGTGAAACAAATAAATATGGAAACATCAATTATGATTATTTTTACCTGTACATTTTTTAATTCAGCAGGCCATGGTGGTGCACAGCTTTAGTCCCAGCACATAGGAGGCAGAGGCAAGTGGACTGAGGTGGGTTCGAGGCCAGCCTGGTCTATGATGTGAATACAGAACAACCAAGGCTAAACAGAGACAGCCTGTGTAGAAAAAAAGCCAATTTTTTTACTTCAAACTATAATAAACAATATGATATAAATTATTACATCCTTAAAATATACAACATATCTTAAACTGTTTTATTATGAAATGAAAAGTAATCATATCATGAACTAGCACTTATTAATGTTTAAACTTGCTTACTCACCAAAAGGGAGAGGAAAATCAGCCTTTCTTTTGTAGCTGGGAAATAGGAACTCCTTCTGTTGCTTGCATTGTGACAATAGCAGATGTTTCTTAATTCTGTCAAACAATATTTAATTATACCTTGGAAAGAGATAAGCTATATGTGATTGGATACTCAGGATTTGCACTCCCAGAGGCCCAATCTCAGTTCCTTTTCTGAACCTCTAAATTCCCTTAAGAATCCAGGTAGGATCACAGCTTTTCTGAAAAGTGTTTACAGTTTTTCCAAGCATAGTTACAGAACCATAATTTACTTACCATAACATCAACACATTTAAAGAATCCATTTCAATGCTAATAGGGCATTCCCAGAATTGTATCCTAATCTTTATTACAGACTATTACAACACTTTCAACCATTACTCAAAGTGGACCATATAGCTACGGTGTTCATTACTTTCTCACTGCTGTGAACAAATACTAGAAATGCAAACCAGGATGGAAGGAAGGAAGGAAGGGAGGGAGGAAGGAAGGAAGGAAGGAAAGAAGGAAAAGAGAGAGGGAGAGAGGATGGGAATGGGAAGGAAGTAATGAGCTGAGGGAGGGAGGGGAAGAGGCTAGGAGAAAGGAGATATTTAGATCGTGCTTTGAAGATACATTCCAGCCATCATGGCAGCGGAGGCTTGAGAGTGAGATAAGCTTTAGCTACAGCAGTTCAGGGTATTTGGCCAAGTTGCATCTATGTGGTACTGAAAACCAGCTCAGTTCACTTCTGAATTTTATATATTCTAGCATATCATAGAATAGCTTAGCCTACATTTTGAGGGAATCTTCCCTCTTTGGTTATTCCTTCCTCGTAACAGCCTAATAGATATATCCTAAAGCATATTGCCACAGTGATTAGCATCCCATTAGATTGACAGTGAAGTTCATCTGTTACCCTTGCACAAGAAAACACATGAGTTAAGAGAATAGCACTCCACCCCTAACATCAAATGTGTCATTTTTATCTCAGAATGAACATGTTTTACTACATTCCTTAAAAGTCTCTATGGTCTTAGTAGTCCCAGAACTGTTAACATGTCCAAAGCTCAAAGACTTTGCTGAGATCAAAATTAAATTCTTAACCATGAGCACCTATATAATGCTTTGTTCAAGCCATATACTCATCAATATGTAATGCCACAGGGTAAACATTCTCTTTCCAAAATGGAGAAGTGATAAAATATCAAAGAATGATAAAAACAGAAAGATTCAAATGCAACAAGGCCAAAATCAAATCCAGAAGCTCTATTTCTGACATTTTGTATGCATAGTGGGATTGGCTGAATACTAACAGGTCTGGATAGTCCAATGCTTCCAACATTACACATGCATTCTTGGATCACCTTCATGCCATGCTTAAAGCTATTCCTATTGGATTCCATGGTCTTGGCATATCCAATATCCCAGGGTCTCCATTTAAATGTAGACTTTAGCTGAAAAGCTTTTGCAATAGCATTCCAAGTATTCCTTGCAGGGCAACTGTTTTTTTCCAGGCAATCTCTGGGAACAGTGAGTTTCTGGAACTTGGTAAAAGGCTCGATGATCTCCATACTTGTATAGTGTTCATGATAACGAGGTAAGTACTACAAACATAATAGTGCTAAATCATACTGCAAACTTGAGATGTAACTTAACTCTCTTTGACAATTGACACAGTAGTTGTCTAGACACAATCTAGACTGACCTTAGGAAAATAATTTCCTGAACAGCCAGGTTGGATCTGCGAACTTCTTCACTAGCATTCTCATTTTGAGTTTTCTCCTTTCATAATTGTTAGCCTTGTGCTTTCAATATTTCCATGACTAGAATCTTGTTGATATAGGATATTTGTCTGACTCTCCCTGTGCAGGGCATGAGTTTTCTATTTTTGGCATCAATCATGCTAATAATTACAGCTTGTTTCTCTGAAGCAATGTCATTCATACTTCTATACACTTGCACACTCCTTTCCTCACCCATCAGCAATTTCTCATATCTTTCTTCTTCAGTGGTACTCTCTCATTATTGAGCACTTCAAGGGCAGTGAGCCGCTAACATGATATACTTTGAAGACTATTTTGTTTTGGAGTTATCTCTGAGAAACAAATCAATCTATTATTTTCTAATACATACTCAAATTTTCTTGTATGAGCAAATAGAAGTAGATCTTTTTATTAGAGTATAACAGCCTAGCTCCACATAGAGTCATTTTCCTCCTCTGAAAACTCACAAATCAAGTGTCTAAAGTCTGAATTCCTCATAGCATGCTGCACTTCCAGATTCCAACGAGAAGGGCTCATTAACCAATAACTACTCCTGACAAGATTTTAGGGTTTCTTCAATTCAGAGCTCAAAATCTTCCTCATTCCTCATACAAATTATTTCAATGTTGTTTAAAAAAATATGATCAACTTGCCACAACAATTTTGGTACCAATTTTCTATTTTAGTTCTTTATTGATATGAAGAAATACCTGATAAAAGTACCTTAAGGAAAGGAAAGCTCATTTTGGCTCATAGTTTGAATGCATAACACACCATGAAAGGGAAGGTATAACGTGGGTCTACCTATCGTGGAAGAGGGTTGAGGCAGCTGTACACTGCATCTGTAGTCATGGAGCAGAAAGAGATGAATCTTGGAACTCCAGTTACTTCCTTGCCTCTCAATGAACTTATGAAATAATGAATATTTCTTCTCCGTTAACCCACTCTAGAAACATCCACAGTAAGAAGTATTTTTTCATAGTGATTCTAAATATAATCATAAAGTAACAATAAATTATCATTTATTCCTTTGAATATATACTAAAGTGAAAATAATTAAAGCATTCACTTCTAGAGTAGTGGAGCTGAATACAGACTGTTATCACACACACAGATCAATCCTAACTTGACCATAAGAATTTTTGTTGCAAAAAAAAAAAAAAAGAATTATTGTTGCTTTTTCTTTTCAAGTGATACTTTGGGAAAAGAAGGCAACCTATAGAGTGAGGGAGCCAATTTGAAAGTTGTGTCTGTCAAGAAACTGACATATATATTTTACAAAGAGATCTTCAATGAAACAATACCAGTAACTCAATGTAAAATGGGAAATGATTTTACAAATCACCTCTGTAACAAAATTACAGAAATAGTAAATCCACACATGGAAAGATGCACAGTACTATAGCTAATGTGAGACAGAAGCAAGAGTCTGCAGTTCGTTTTAGTACCTGATGTAGCTGCAACTCAAATGGTGATGAAAATGTTTAAGAAGATATGGAGAAGCAGATAACGCAGACTGCAAGAGGATAAGCAGTCCTGATAATTTAGGGAACAGTTTATTTTATTTTATTTTTTATTTTTTTTCAAAGCTGAGGACTGAATCCAGGGCCTTGCACTTGTTAGGCAAGCACTCCACCACTGAGCTTAATCTCCAACCCCTAGGAAACAGTTCTTAACGTTTCCTGTTTTTCCAAGTGATCCCCACTCAGCTGGAGACCTGGAGCAGGGAAGTCTCCTGGGAGGATATGGGTAACTCTAGCTGAAACTCCTAGCCATGGGCAATATGAAGACTGAAGTATCCATCCCCTAGAGGCAGGCAGAATTTCTAATGGTGGTGGGAGACCCAACTTTCTGATCCCAAAATTACCCAGCCTACAACATTTGCAGGGATAAAATTGTAACAGAGTTTGAGGAAATCTCCAAGTAATGATTGTTGCAATTTGAGAAACACCTCACTGGAGAGAGCCAGCCCTGTCATTAATAATGATACTCTGCTATGCTTGTAGACATGAGCAAAACTAACTGTCCTCTGAGAATCTCCATCCAGTATCAGATCAAAATAGATACTGAGACCCAGAGCTAAACATTATATGGAGATCTGGGAATCTTGAAGAAGAGTTGGAGGAAAGATAGATAAAACAGAAGCAGACAAGAACTCCACAAAAAGTCAAATAGAGTCAACTAACATTGAATAATTGTGGTTCACAAAGACAGAAAATCAACCTAAGTACATGCTTATGGACCTAGGCTCCCTACATTTATGAAGCTGATGGGCAGCTTGATCTTCATGTGGGTCCCTTATAAACTGGAGAAGAACTTGTCACACACGGACATAATTACCTGCTATTGGATCATTTTCCCCTAGCTTGGCAGCCTTTTCTGGTCACAATGGAAAAAGATGTGATTGGTCTTGATGTTAAATGAAGTGCATGAGCAGAGTGGCAAGGGGTGGGGGCTCCCTTCTCTGAGAAGAACAGGAGGGGTCAATGGGGTAGAGAATAGGGTTGGGTCTGGGAGGAGAGAAGGGAGGGGATTGCTATCCTTATGTAATAAATGAATTAATTAAAGAGATAAAATAGAAAAATCTACTATTTTTTTGTTTGTTTGTTTTTGCTTTTGAATTTTGAGACGAGGTTTTTCTGTGTAACAGCTATGGCTGTCCTGGAACTCTCTCTGTAGTCCAGGCTGGCCTCGAACTCACAGAGATACATCTCAAGGGCTGAGATTAAAGATGTGTGCCACCACCACTGAGATAAACAAATCAATATGACATCAGACAAAATGAAGACAAACATTAAATAAAATGTTCTAATAAACACTATCAGTTGAAGGCACTTCACCTCTTTTGAATATAACTTTCTTCCTAAATCTCAAAGTCCAGTGTGCTTTACTTAAAATGCCATCATAATTATAATAAAGTCAAATCAGATTTGGGAGTTTTCTTTTTAAATGAAAGAGAAAGAAAGGTCTGTACTTCTACAGTTGTAAGTCTAAGATAATCAGGGTGTACTCCTAAAGAGTTTGTATGTATCCACATATGCCTTGGTATCTAAGATTGGGCACATTCACTGTCAATCAGCAGTGAATTTTCCCCTGAAATTTCACCTTCTTTGGCAACCTTTGGCCTGATTTTTCTGTTTTCTTCATTTATATCATTCTCCTCTCTTTTACTTTGACCTGAGTCTATTTTTGTTAAACATGGTTAATAATCACTTGTATAATACACATTTGAGTCACTACCTCATTCCCTTACGGTCTGGAGCTTTCATTTGCCAGCTAAACCAATGTCACAAGCTCAACAAAGAAATGAGAAACAAAAGAGGAGATGTTATCACCTGTGGGTTGTAGCTCTTTTGCTGGTAAATGACACATTAACAGGAGTCACATAAACCTATTAGAAAACACAGATATTTACATTTTGATTGAAACTGCAGCAAAATTACTGTAATTAAGTAGCAACAAAAATAACATTATGGCTGTGTTACCACAACATGAAGAACTCTATTTAAGGACCACAGCATTAGGAAGGTTAAAATCCACTGATCTAGATGGTTGACACATTCAGAATCAATCACAAGACCAGCCAATTGTCTTCACAGGTAAATCACAGCTTTGCCCTCTTGTATTCTAAGGTTACAGCCTTCAAACAGGAGGTGCATTGGAGACTCTGTACACAGACCTGACAAGTATAAGTTAAAAAACCAAAAAAAGCCAAAACACCAACACTCTAAAAAAAAAACCTACTGACCTACTCCATTTAGCTCTGTCCTTATACTTGATTTCCTTTGGGCATGCAACTTAGAGTTTGAACAGGGAATTCAGTGTTCTTAATCTTGTGCCAAGCATGGCTTTGAAGATCTCTATTTGCTTTTCTATTTTGAGTGTGTATGTATGTTTTAAGAGTGACTAGCGGGTAAATTTGCTCAACTGTCAGTATTTTAATTCAATACTAGAATAACCTCAACTCCTCAATAAAAAGACATAAGCTAATAGCTGCTAACTAGCTAAAGGGCCAAATAAAACAGAAATCATTGCAGAACATTTTATTCTTACTCTTTCCCTTTAGTCTTTACTCTAAACCCTTCTCAAACCTGGCCTTGTGGGCTGAAACAGGAAGAGTCGCATTAATTATTGGGGGCACTCCGAGGAAGGATAGCAGGCTACTAAGAAGAGACTTGATACCCTATGAGCATATACAGGGGGAGGAAATCCCCCTCAGTCACAGTCATAGGGGAGGGGAGTAGAGGGAAAATGGGAGGGAAAGAGGAATGGTAGGATACAAGGGAGGGGATAACCATTGAGATATAACATTAATAAATTAATAAAATAAAATAAAATAAAGAAATGGACTATGGTCCTTACTTTTAAAAAAGGACACAGAGAACAAATCCCTTAACAGAAATGTCTACTTTCTATTTTTTTCTACAGTCTATTCCTGTTCCAGACTTGCTGATTTATTGTCATATTTCAGTCTCATTCTGCTGATAACATAACATATAGACTTTCCTCAAGGATAAAGCAGCATTTCAGCAAGCATTCAACCCAGCTGTATATGCTGGATTTGGAACACAGGCATCTCTTTCCTTTTACCTGACTCTTTCCTTTGTGCAGAGTCTACTTGTTTGTTTTAGGTAAGTCCCATATCAATAAGGCCTAAACATATTGGAAGAAAGAAAACAAAACAAAATACCAGGAAATGTACTGAAAACAAAGCCTGACCTTATATGAGAATATTAATCCACTTATGAAGCACACACATTCAGTATTGGTAGTGCATTTATTGAAGCAATAGGTAATTATTGAGTGTGGTGATGGCTAATGAGAACATAACAATGGCTAACATTGATTATGCAACTACTGAGTTTGGTCCTATATTGGAAGATTCATTACATATAAACCGTCAAAATTATCACCACTCTTTATCAAAGGCTTCCTGTGCATATGATCCTGACCTAGATGGATCTCATCTGCATGATGGAAAACTTCTACAGTTAACTGAAAAAAACAATATCTGTTTTTCATTTATTCTCTATCATGCTATTGAATATTTTCTTATTAAAGTGATAAAATAATTTGAAAAGTGATCAAGGAAGAAATAATTCATTTTTCTTTAGAACTGTAGGAAGGTTAAGTTCATGCTTGTCAGAGGACATGGCAGCAAGCAGGGAAAGCATGGTGGGAGGATCACATGGCTGGCTAGTCACACTGCATTAACATGTGGAAAGAAAGAATGAAAAAGAAGTGAGGCCAAAATAAAAAGACTCATTGGCTGACCCAAGGATCTTACATTGAGGTTGCACTTTGCATAAGTTCCAAAACCTTTTTAACAAAAGCGCCACCTACTGGGAATCATGTGTTCAAGCATTTGAACCTATGGGGACACTTCATATTCAAACCACAAAGATCACTGTCAATTATAATCAATGCTATTTCCCATCCTTCATGTGATCATAAAGTTATACTCACTATATTGGCCACAACTTAAAACAGTATCAATGCACATAGTCTTATTTTGATTCATATACACACCTATTTATATGGTAATACTACCCCATTTTTGCTTGCCTGGCACTATGTCTAATTTATTTAAGTATCACAATAAGCCTACAGACAATTTAGAGTACAGAAAACTGAGGTGCGGAGATGTTAAGTACTATTGTCCAAGGTCACACAAATAGAAAGTTGGGGCCCGTTGAATTCAGATTTGGTCAGTCTGGTACAGCAGCACAAAAGCTCATTTCAACGGGCATCATTTGTCTGTGTTTCTGTGTGTGACTGTGGCTGTGAGCACAAAAACACTGAGGAGTTCTTTAAGTATGCTGCTCTGCAGATCTGAAATAGAGACTCTCACAAAATGCTCCATAAACTCATGCTTGACCTTTTAAGAATGAAATGAAATGGTACATAATTGAGAATCCTAGAGTGCATTTTAAAAATGCAATCTCATTTATTCAAACTATGATTATGGTTATAGATTTAATTTCAGCTTTAATATAATATTTTGTATACCCTCATTACTCAGGACACAGGATATTCTTTTTAAATACTTCACTTGTGAGATATGAGAAGCAGAGTTCAGCAGCCAAAAATAAAAATAAAATGACATGGAATACAAAGGCAAACACAATTTTTGCAAAGTATGTCAAGTAAATAGGACCTATCAGTAGAAACCTAAAATACAAGTAAAAAGACCACATACAGTTTGAGCCTTCTGGTGCAGTAATTACAGCCCTTCTGCTTTTGTTACTTACACTGAGCATGCCTTGCTAATTGCATCACTGGTATTTAGTGCACTTATGTATATTTATAAGTTGTGTTTTATTCAAAGGATGGAGGAAATTCAATTACTTTGGACATAGTCAATATGGATATAGTCTCTGGTAGATACAAATTTACATTCATTTTATCAGTATAAACTATAAAAATAAGATTTTCATTTTGAACATTTTATATTGTGCCCACCAGAAAAGAGCAATAGGTACAAGGAAACAGAATTTGTTCTTTGCTGTTCACATGTGTATATGCTACGTATGCTTTGATGACCTTTCATACAAGCATGTGGGGAGATCGTTGTTGGAGGTCTTCCTCTATTGCTGTCCATTTCATTTTTAGAGAGAACTTTTCACTGAACATGAAGGTCCCTGATAATCTGGACTAGCTATCCAGTTGGACCAAGATATAACTGCTTGAAGCAGCTGTTCATTCTCTACATCCTCTAGTATCTGTTCATACCTTAAGGCCAGGCTTTTTGTTTGTTTGTTTGTTTCCATGCTGAAATGGTAAACAGTTTCTGATAGAAAGCAAGATTTTCCTCATTGAAACAGTAATACAAGTTTGCACTTGTAACCAAACTAACCCATAGAAAGAGAAAGAAGAGTGAAGTTAATAAAATTTGATGTCACTGGATTGTTAAAGAATATTTTTAAAACGTATTCCAAAACATAAAATTGGAAATGTAATAAGAAATGGACCTGACTCTAGCAAGGTATAACTTATCATCAAAACTGAACACAGGTTTGTATAAACAACCTAAACAGATTTATAATGAACAGGGAGACTGAAAGACTAATAGATAGTCTCATAGGAAAGAAATGCTTGTGGACAGAAGTTCTGCTGGGTATTAGTGAAGAAGCTCTAGAGGAAAAGAAATAATACATTGTATGTTTGTATGATAATACATGCATACATACATTCATATATACATACAATATTCAATTTGTTTGGATACTGGATTTATTGGATAGTCTCAAACGATAGGAATGGTGGTTTAACATGCCGGTGTGCACAAAGTGCTGGAAACAGGATTTCCAATATAAGAAATGGGATGACTAGCAGCTATTGTACAATGCTCGGAGCTGCAAGTTTCCCCCAGAGATTTCCCTGTATTGAGTCTATCGAGGATGGAGACTTTCATTTCCTTGGGCCAATCAACTTCCACATTTTTTTTAAAGTTCTTGCTGCTTATATAGAGTCAAGCCCATGGTACATACTAATAGATAAGCAGTTGACATTTATGAGAGACTTTGTAGATCATATCTATCCACCAGTCTTGCTCTGAGCCCATGTATTTCCTAAACACAAAGAAACATCTTTCATAAGGTGAAATCTTCTCAGACGCCAATGGATAATATTCAGGAGCTTCTCAGTCCAGTCTTATTTCTTTACTTAATAGTCATGCACTATTCAGATTTCACTGACAAAACAGACGAATTTGTCAGAAAGGATACACTGGTGTGTTGTGCATCCAGTACACAAATGTTAGTTGGTTTTTGTTGTTTTTATTTTAGGTTTTTGTTTTTTATGGTTGTGTGGTTGTTTGAATGAGCATGGCCCCATAGCTATGTGTGTGTGTGTGTGTGTGTGTGTGTGTGTGTGTGTGTGTGTGTATTCTGCGACTGGAGCTACACCTCCGGTGGCAAGATCAAAGGTTGCATCACCAGTGGCATCAAGGTCAAAGATGGTCCCACCACCATCAATACCGCCCAGACCATGGGTCACCTCATTTTCTTAATTCTGCTAATTGAGCCCTGCCTCATAAAATTCTTTAAAATAAGTTTCTGCAACAACAAATTTGAAGGATCTCTAATTAGATGTATTCTGTCGCTATTACAGAATTACCAACCCCAAAGGACGGAGCTAGAGGCCTGCCACACTGAGTTATACACTGACCAGACAAGGTCAGCAAAAAGCAGCTACTGCTCCCCATGGTGTTTGCCACTGCCACTAAGACCACTGATAATGGAAGCTACTGGTGCCATCTTATCCATCAGCACATGCACACACTCATACACACACAGTAACTCTTTCTCACTCTCTCACTCTCTCTCTCTGTTTCTCTCTCTCTCTCTGTTTCTCTCTCTCTCTCTTTATCTCTCTCTCTGTTTCTCTCTCTTTTTCTTTCTCATACTATATGTGTTTGTGTATAGGTAAATATAGATATAGATAGATGTAGATATAGATATTTCTTATTCATGTTGGGATTTCTCCATGCCTAACACTACCAATCACCCACAGCCTTATGACAGAATACCCTCCATAAGGTGAAGGGAGCTCACTGCCCCCACTTACCCAGTCCTTCACCACAGAGTACCTTAAACTATCACCACTCTCAAGAGCTATGTAGCCCTTAAGCTACATAGATTGTTCCCAATCCTAGTTCCCCCCCCCCCTTGGGCCTGTCAACTCCTCCTTCCAGCATTTGGGCTGTGGAGATAGGGAAAAAACATGGTACAGACTCATGTCAGAACCTCAGGAAGCCTGTCCCTGGAGAGTATTCCTCCCTCATCCAACTACTCATGAAAACGTGACACCTTTCCTGCTTCAGGGAGCTTTCCATGATGAGCACAACCTTTCCTTTCAGCCTTCAACAATGCATACTTTGATGCATTGTAAACATTATTACTCCTCAAGGCAGAAAACTGGCCAGACTTCTGCTTAAGAAAGCTCTAGCAATCCTGCTGTCTCATCCACCTGACCTGTGTAACTGCCATCTTCAGGCTCTCAGTAGGACTCATCTTAGATTATGCTAATTTGGGATCAGAGTCTAGACAAAAACACACCAATCCCTGAGCATATAACAGTTGGTATCCCACAAATCCACATTCTGGAAATCCCTGTCCCCTAAGAAACCCTATATAAGGGCTATGTCTCCCCAGATCTCTGCTATATCCTCCCTGGAACAGAGGCAGAGCCAGTCCTGGATTTCACTTTCTTCTCCTTTATTTGTCCTTTCAATAAATATATAATAAGACATTTACTGTCTGCATTGATTGTTTTACTGAAAGAAGAAAAAGAAGAAGAAGAAGAAGAAGAAGAAGAAGAAGAAGAAGAAGAAGAA
>OU015747.1:63147234-63166221 GCA_907169655.1 Acomys percivali
AAGAAGAAGAAGAAGAAGAAGAAGAAGAAGAAGAAGAAGAAGAAGAAGAAGAAGAAGAAGAGGAGGAGGAGGAGGAGGAGGAGGAGGAGGAGGAGGAGGGGGGGAGGAAGAGGAAGAAGGGAAAATGAAGAAGGAGCAGTGCTAAAACTCCAAGGTTCCTCAGTTCCTCAGAGCTTAGGGGAAACCCTTCCTTGGGAAGTACATTGTCTCTGTTGAGGAGTCCTCCTCTCATAGCTGTGAAGTTTCTGGTCTCCTGTGTCTCAGGGTACCCTTGGGACACTGTCCCACCTCATGTCTTGGATACCGTCCCAGCGCTTGAAGTTGTGGACACCCTTCTACCAAAGTTCCAAAAGGCAGGCCACACAATGCAGACAATACATGAAACAAACACCAACACAGATTTTGTGAAAGAGTTTGGAAAAGATGATCAGCAGTGACCTTGTTCAAAAGACCATGGTATTCTAAATCTCACTGTCTTTGACTTTATGCCCCCTCTCTCTCTCCTTCCCTCCAAAACCTCTCTATGTTTCATGCTAATGGATCAGATGTAAGATCTCAGCTGTTGATCCAGAAATTGCCTCCATGACTTACCCTGTAAACTTAATGTGCTTTCTAATTAAAGGCTTTCTTTTATAAGTTTCCTAGGTTATGGTGTCTTTTCACAGTGATAGATGAAAACTAGGGCAGCAATTAGTACCAGAAGATGGAGTTCTGCTATAAAAAGCCTGATCATACTCTTTTCTGGAAAGATGTGGAAGACATTGGAATTTTAAACTAGAAAAAAAGATTTAATACTAGAAGTGTAACTTAATGGAACATCTGAATAAAGGATAGAGGAGAGTAGTGCTGAGAACCATGTGTAGCGTGGAGGCCCAGCTCAATAACAATAGCAACTGGGTTAAGTACCATGTTTGTGATATTTTGAAGGAGTGTGACTGAATTTTGCAATTATTCTAAGAATCTGCCTGAGGCTAAATTAATGTCTCTAATGGATTTCATTGGCAGAGGAGATATATAACAGCCACGTATTGAGTGTGCCACATGTTTTTAGTCATTAATATTATGCATATATACATAAAGTAAAAGAGCGTACAGGGCAAAATGTAGTCAAAATGGACGTTAGGACAAAAAGTGCACAGAACATTTAATATTGGAGACAAAGGTTGTGCAAAGAGAGTTAGTGAGAAGTCTAAACCTAACTTAAATTTAGAGGGAAGTACCCTCATGGTACAATGCCACCAAGCTAATCCTTCAAAAAAATCATATGAAAATAAAAGGCTTAAGGTATTATCTGCTTGTTAAGAGTAAGTACAAATAAAATTCTATGAAAATGTAATGCAAGAATTGGCTCAGGTTCCATCCTAAACCAGCCATAGTTCTTAGTGACATTTGTCACATGTGGTTCTGGTCTTATAGTCACGAAGGGATGGTTGAATCTTCCTCCATCATCAAGGAAATTTAACAGGACTGCATATATGAGAGGAAAGTCCAAGCATGGAGGACCAGATAACAAATGGCATGAAGTTGAGAATAAGAATCTTGCCTTGTGTTTGAGACTCGAAAATGGTAGAGATGCCAGAGCCATAGGATGATTATCTGCCAAGTAGAGCTGCAAACAGTGAGTGAAAACAGCCCATGAGAATGGTGTGCATTTTAGATAGCAAAGCTAGAAGATGTTGAGGGTCCTCAAAGTTGTATAAGACTTTTGATATCAGACATGGAATTACAGAATTTGGAATTTGTCTGACTATGTTTCAGTATTGCATATGTATACTATTTCCTCACAATGCCCCCTTTTATTCTTCTGCAATGGTTATATTTAATCTGTGCCAATATGTGTTAGAATTATGTAAATTATTGATTTCTACATTACAGGGAGTTTACTGTTAAGATATTGTCCTAAGCCCGGGCATGGTCATCAAAGCCTAGCCAGTGTTGGATTGACACGCTGTCTCAGGCTGAACTATGTGCTACAGAGTACAAGGACCTAGGGCTGAATAGGTGGATCTGACCTCAAGTCACCAGGCCAATTGAGGGTGAATTCCCAGGTCTAAGCAGGTTCAGTCACATGCTCCCGAGCTAAACCATGAAATAATGATACTAGTTGATATCATGAATCAAATGGTCTCATCTGGACAGTCTGCATCACCCTTCTCTGTCTTCGCACAGGCCTCTTAGCCAAGAGGGAGTCATCAAATGCTTGGCCTAGAGATAATGTCAGAGGCAGTCTACCACTCCTTCCATAGTCATATATGAAGAATGAACTGTCCATTGACTATGCCCTAACTGGGGGTCCAGGTCATTTTACTTTGAGATAATGTCTGTCCTTGTGGCTGAGTTGTGTTTCTTGAATGCAGAAGAATGTAGTATCTTGTTTATATATCCATTCAGTTATTCTGTGTTTTTTTTTATTGGAGAGTTGAGATCATTGATATTGAGAGATATTCATGACAAGTGACTGTTAAGTTCCTTATTTTTGATGTTTGTTACAGTAGATAGTTTGTGTGGTTGTGTTTTTGTGATGTTGTAGTTATCTATTTTCTGTGTAGTTTTGGTTGTGGCTTGTCCCTTTGGAGTAGAATTTTCCATCTAGTAACTTCTGTAAAGCCATATTTGTGGATAGGTACTGTTTGAATTTGTTGGGTCATGCAATATTTTGTTTTCTCTATCAACTGTTATTGATAGTTTCGCTGGGCATAATAGTCTGGCCTGGCATCTGTGGTCTCTTTGGTTTTGTAAGACCTCTGTCCAGGTCCTTCTGGCTTTCTTTTCTCTGCTGAGAAATTTGGTGTAATTCTGATAGGTATGCCATTGTATGTTATTTTGCCTTTTTCTCTTTCTGCATTTAATATTTTTCTTTGTTCTGTATATTTTGTGTTTTTATTATTATGTATTGGGAAGATTTTCTTTTCTGGTCTGTTCTATTTGGTGTTATGTAGGTCTGTTGTATGTTTATATGCATCTCCATCTCTAAATTGGGGAAAGTTTCTTCTATGATTTTGTTGAAGATATTTTCTGGACATTGCAGTCATGTCTCTTCTCTTTGCCCGATGACAATTATTCTCAAGTTCCATCTTTTCATAGTGTCCTTGATTTCTTGGATATTTTGTGGCAGGAATTTTTCCTATTTAGCTTTGTCTTTGATGGTTGCTTCGAGTTCTACAATTGTGTGTTTTAGTCCCGAGATTCATTCCTCCATTCTTGGATTCTATTAGAGAAGCTCACTTCTGTGTTGCTTACTTTCCTCTCTAAGGTCTCTAGTTCCTGTTTTTCTTCTGCCTGTGCTTTAATCACTGTTTCCATTTTCATCTTCAGACCTTGAACAATTTTACTGAGTTCTTTCATATGGTTGTTTGTATTTTTCTGAATTTTTTCAGTGCCTCTCTATAGGCCTCTTTTATGTCTTCCACTTGTTTGGCTGCGTCTTCCTACAGTTGATTACAGATTTTATTCATTTCACTTCTAAGGATTTGAGGTCACTTTCTTGTATTTCGATTGTGTTTGAGTTCTCAGGGTTATTTTTTTGGGATAGCTGGGATCTGGGGATGCCAAATTCTTTTGGGTTTTGTTGTTTGCATTCTTACACTATTCTTTAGTCATCTTGCTATGTCTGATGTTGAGTGGTAGTTTCTGGTGTCCTTCACTGGTCGTTAAGAGTGGATAGTTGGTAAGTGATTATTTGTCATGTTCCCTTGCCTTTGGAAATCATGGAGTTCTTCTCTGGGCCAGCAGTCAACCTGGTTTCTGCTCTAAGGGACTTTGTTCTACATCTTAAGCTCCTGACTTGATCAACAGTGGTATGCTTCTGCCTTATCCCATCCACCTACTGAGGAAATTCAGACTATCTGTTTTGGAGGCTGCTGTTTAATTTTCTATCCCAAGTCCTTGGGAGAGTCCAGCCTCTCCTAAGAGTGTAGGAGACCTCACCGGGCCATGGGGACTGTGGCTTTATCTGCCCAATTGTCCATGCCCAATCGGCCGTGGTCTACAGACAGGTTTGCCTGGATCAGTCTAGAGAGAAGACAAATCTAGATTGCACACCCTTGATGGCTCATTCCCTCTGAGCAGCAGCCACTACTCAGATTCCCCTCCAGACATCCAGGGCAGTCCAACTTCTCTTACATGTGTAGGAGTCTGTGCCGTGCCATGGGCACTGTGGCTTTATCTGCCCAATTGTTCAGGCCCTGACCTCTATAGCCCATGACAGGTTCCTTCCAGGATTAGTATAGATAGAGGACCAGGATAGATTGTGCACTTTTGGGGGCTCAGTGCCACTGAGCTGTGGCCACAATTCAAACCCCTTCCAGACCCTCACTGCAGTCCAGCTTCTCACATGTGTGTGGGAGTCCCTTCTGGGCTGTGGGGACTTTGCTAGCCATGATCTATCAGCCCAATTTTGCAGGCTTGATCCGCTGAGGCCAGCTGCCTGGCTCCAGCTGGATCTTCCCAGACTGCATATGCTGTTTCTTGGCAACATGGGCTTTGCTGGGGCCTCTGGGGCTCCCCGTGGTCTGGGGCAGGGTGCATGGCAATGTTCAAGGACAGATTCACTTGTTTCCCTGAGACTTCTCTAGGCCAAGAGCTCTGGTGTTCCTTGGTCACTCATACTGAGCCTGGACTACAGAGGGCTGCTGCAGTCCACAGGTGGTTTCCGTTCAAAGTCTGGATAGTGGATTCAATCCTCAATGGGCTGTTGTTTGGCCAGGGCCAAGTCTGTCTGTGTTATGCTCTGTGCAGGACCCTACTCACTTAATGTTCTCCAGTTCTTGAAGTCTGTGCCTCCCAATCTGGTCCCTGGTCTCTGTGAAGTACATCAGATACAGTGTGTAATAGGCTCTGCTATCTTGGAAATACCTTTCAATTCTATTTTATCCCAAGAATATACATCTAGGTCTAACAGATAGAAATGATTCTATAGAAAGAAAGGTAAAATAGTTAGATAAGGACTTCAAAAGCTTCAGAGACCTACAGAATATGACATTTAAAGATGTTTTTTATTGTTTCAAAGATACATTTACAATGAGAAAGGTTAACTCCTAGAAACACCAAAACTACCTCAAACAGAATGATGAACATCAAAGAACCTTCTTATAGCGATTGCTTTAAATGTGACAAACAAGCCACTGGGAAAATATCCTCATTTCTACAATAGACAGATTTCTGTCTATAAAATGGCAAGAATGGATGCAAGTTCTCTCTACTTCCTGCCTCACAAATATATCTGTCAGATATATTGGGACAGAAGGCTGAAGATGATGCTCCAACATTATAGAGGGTTTTGGGTGACTGTTCAGCAAATTGTCTCTAACATCTTCTTATTTGAGAAGCTCCTAACCTGCACTCTCTTCACTCCCTTCTCAAGTTTCTGATGGGGACAAAGACCAGATAGTTTACTTTTACAATTGAGCTTAGTTGTTTAGGGGTTAAGATGTTTTTAGGTCTAGATAAATGTTTTAAGTTGATAATGATGAGATAGGATAGATATTGATTTACATTCAGAATTTTAGACTCACAAATATAGAAAAGACATTTTTCAAGGCTGGCAAATACAGCCAAAACACCATGAATGTAAATATATATATATATATATATATTTCCTGTTTGTCAAAGATGTACAGTGTTCTTCCATTAGAAATAGACTTGTGAGAAAACAGTTGATATTTGTCCACTATGAGAGGAATCGTCTCTTACAGGGGCATGGTCTTTGCAAATTGATATACATCCTAATATGGACATTGAGAGGATATATGTATATTTCAAAACAATAGGTTGAGCTTCATCCAATTTTGGTCTTGGTTGTTTGACACTCCATTTTTAGATGCTCCTAGAGAGAACAACTCTAGAGAATGATTTGAGGTCCTTTGTCCTGCCTGCTGCTCTGGGTTTTAGCAGCTGCAAATACAGTTACTTTTACTGAATTGCTAGTTGGCTATTTAACTGGTCTGCTTGGCATACTAGTGACTACACCAGTGGAATATCTCCCAAGCCAGAGTCTAAAAAGTTCTACTTTTCCTATTCCCATTAACCTCATTTCTCTCTTATCTAGAGTATGTGGGTTGGAAGGGAGGCATAAACATTGAAGAATCCTAAATAAAGTAGGTCAAATTTGAGAAAGGTCAACTCTACAAAATTTTATTTTATTTTATTTTAATATAGTTTATTGATTTATTCATATTACATCTGGATTGTTATCCTACCTTTGTATCCTCCCATTCCTCAATCACTCGCATTTTTCACTTACTCCCTTCCCCTATGACTGCGACTGAGGGTGACCTCCTCAACCTATATATGCTCATAGGGTATCAAGTCTCTTTTTGGTAGCCTTCTATCCTTCCTCTGAGTGCCACCAGGCCTCCCAATCCAAGGGACATGGTCAAATATGGGGCACCAGTGTTCATGTGAAAGTCAGATCCTACTCTCCACTCAACTGTGAAGAATGTCCTATCCATTGGCGAGATCTGGGCTCAGGGGTCCTGCTCAAACTATGGCACCAGTCAAGGACAATATGTGCATTAAAATTCGAACCCCTACCCAGATCTGCCCATCATAATGATCTACATGTAGGTTTCTAGGACCCTCTAGGTCCTTCTATTTCCCCATTCTCCCTTGATTCTCTGACCTAGAGCCCCAATAGTTAGTCTTCCCCTCTGTCCCACTTTCATGGTAAGTGAAGACTTTCTTGGGACATGCCCCTTGGGCTAGTGTCCAGATAAAAGTGAGTATATACCATTTGGCTCTTTCTGCTTCTGGGTTAACTCACTCATTATGATCATTTCTAGTTCAGTCATTTTTGTCCACAAATTTCTGGAATTCCTTGTTTTTAGTAGCTGAGTATTATTCCATAGTGTAAATGTACCAGAGTTTCTTTACCCATTCTTCTACCTAGGGACACTTAGGCTGTTTCCATGTTCTGCCTATTATGAATAAGGCTGCTATGATCATGGTTAAGGAAACTTCTTGTTGTGTGCTGGTGCATCTTCTGTGTATTTTCCAAGGAGTGGAATAGCTGAGTCATGAGGAAGCCCTATTCCTAATTTTCTGATACAGCACCAGATAGATTTCCAAAGTGGCTCTACTAGTTTGCATTCTCACCAACAATTAAGGAGTGTTCTTTCTCTCCACATCCTCACCAGCGTGTGGTGTCAATTGTATTTTTGATCTTAGCATTCTGATTGGTGTAAGATGGAATCTCAGAGTTGTTCTGATTTGCATTTCCCTGATGACTAAGGAGGTTGAGCATTTCTTTAAGTGTTTCTCAGCCATTCAAACTTCCTCTGTTGAAAATTCTTTGTTTAGTTCTGAGCCCAATCTCTCAATTGGGTTATTTCGTTTGGTGGTGTTTAATTTCTTGAGTTCTTTATATGTTTTGGATATTAGACCTTTGTCAGATATAGGGTTGGTGAAGATCTTTATCTAGTCTGTAGGCTTTTGCTTTGTTGTCTTGACAGTGTCTCCTGTCTTACAGAAGGTTCTCAGCCTCATGAAATCCCATTTATTAATTGTTGACCTTAAGGCCTGGGTTGATGATGCCCTTTTCAGGAAGTTGTCTCCTTTGCCAATGTGTTCCAGGTTCTTCCCCACTTTTTCTTCTAACTGACTTAGTGTCTCTGGTTTTAAGTTGAGGTCTTTGATCCACTTGGATTTGAGTTTTGTGTGTGGTGACAAATATGTGTCCACTTGAATTTTTTTTACATGTAGACATCCAGTTAGACCAGCACCATTTGTTGAAGATGTTACTTTTTTCCATCGAATAGATTTGGCTTCTTTGCCAAAAATCAAGTGACCATATGTGTGTGGATTCGTATCTGGGCTTTCGCTTCAATTCCACTGATCAACCAGACTATTTCTGTGCCAGTACCATGCTGTTTTAATTACTTTTGCTTTATAGTACAGTTTGAGATCATGTATGGACATTCCTTCAGCAGATTTTTTATTGTACAAGATTGTTTTAACTATTCTGGGTTTTCTGTTTTTCCAAATGAAGTTGAGAATTCAACTTTCAAGGTTGTTAAAAATTTTGTAGGTATTAGTTAGGGATGTCATTGAATCTGTATATTACTTTTGGTAAGGTGGCCATTTTTACTATGTTAATTCTCCTGATCTGTGAGCAAGGAAGATCATTCCATCTTCTGATATCACATCAATTTTTTTCTTCAGAGTCTTGAAATTTTTTTCAAATTTACTTTACTTTACTTGCCTTCCTTTACTTGCTTGATTAGAGTAACTCCTAAATATTTTATATTGCTTGTGATTATTGTGAAGGGTATAGTTTTCCTAATTTCTTCCTCAGCATGATTGTCATTTGTATATAGGAAGGCTACAGATTTTTTTGAATTAATTTTGTAAACAGGCAATTTGCTGAAGGTGTTTATCAGCTGTAGGAGTTCTCTGGTGGAATTTTGGGGGTCACTTATGTACAATGTCATATCATCTGCAAATAGGGATAATTTGACTTCCTCTTTCCCATTTGGATCCCCTTGATGTCCTTTTGTTGTCTTATTGTTCTGGGTAGAATTTCGAGTACCATGTTGAAGAGATATGGAGAGAGTGGGCAGCCTTGCCTTTTTCTCAATTTTTATGTGCCTTGTATCCCTGATCTCTCCAAAATTTTAAACATGAATGGATGTTGGGTTTTCTCAAATGCTTTCTCTGCATCTAAGGAGATGATGATGTGGTTTTTTATTTTTAGTTTATTTATATGGTGGTTTACATTAATGGATTCCCATATATTAAACCATCCCTGCATGCCTGGAATGAAGCCTACCTGGTCATGGTGAATGATATCTTTGATGTGTTCTTGTATCCGCTTTGCATCTATTTTATTGAGTATTTTTGCATCAATGTTCATAAGAGAAATTGGTCTGAAATTCTCTTTCTTTGTTTGGTCTTTGTGAGGCTTAGGTATCAATGTTACTATGGCCACATAGAATGAATTTGGTAGTGTTCCATCCATTTCTACCTTTTGGAGTAACTTGTAGAGAATCGGTATTAGCACATCCTTGAAGTTCTGGTAGAATTTTGCATGCAAACCATCTGGCCCTGGGCTTTTTTCTTTTTTTACTTTTTTTGGTTGGGAGACTATCAATGATTGCTTCTTTTTCTGTAGGGGAAATGGGACTATTTAGCTTGTTTTTCTGTTCTTCATTCAATTTTGGCATGTGGAATTGATCAAGAAAATCATCCCTTTCCCTTAGATTTTCAAATTTTGTTGCATATATGCCTTCGAAGTAGGAATTTATTATTCTTTGTATTTCTTCAGTATCTGTTGTTATGTCTTCCTTTTCATTTCTGATTTTGTTGATTTCCATACTATCTTTCTGCCTTGTAGTTAGTTTTGCTAACGGTTTGCCTATCTTGTTGATTTCTCTGAGACAAACACTTGATTTTGTTGATTCTTTGGATTGTTTTCTTAGTTTCTAATTTATTAGTTCCAGCCCTTCAATTGATTATTTCCAGTCGTCTGCTCCTTTTTTTGTTTCTGCTTCTTTTCTTTTCTAGGGCTTCCAGCTATGTCGTTAAGTTGCTTAGGTGGAATGTTTCCAATTTCTTTTTAAAAGCACTTAGTACTGTGAAATTTCCTCTTACCACTGCTTTTATTGTATCCCTATAATTTGGGTATGTTGTTTCTTCATATCCATTGAATTTCAGGAAGTTTATAATTTCTTCCTTTATTCCATCCCTCACCCAGGTGTCATAAGTTTGAGAGTTGTTTAGTTTCCATGTATACAAAGACTTTTTGTTATTTGTTGTTGTTGAAGTGCAGCCTAAGGCCATGGTGATCTGAGAAGATACAAGGTATTATTTCAATACTCTTGTATCTGTTGAGGCTTGCTTTGTGACCTACGATGTGATCAATTTTGGAGAAGGTACCATCGGGTGCAGAGAAGAAGGTATATTCCTTCTTTTTTGGGTGAAAGGTTATATAGATATCTGTTAGATCCATTTGATTCTTGGCATTGGTTACTGATGTTATTTCTCAGCTTAGTTCTGTTTCAATGACCTATCCTTCAGTGAGAGTGGGGTGTTGAAGTCCCCTAATTTTATTGTGTCAGGATTGATGTGTGATTTCAGTGTCGTTAATAGATCTTTTACAAATGTGGGTGCCCTTGTATTGGGAGCATAGATATTCAGAATTATGATGTCATCTTGGTTGAATTTACCTTCGATGCATATGAAGTGTCCTTCCTCATCCCTTTTGGTTAATTTTGGTTGAAAGTCATTTTTTTTTTAGATATTAAAATGGCTATGCCTGTTTGCTTCTTGAGACCATTTGCTTGGAATATTTTTCCAGCCTTTTTCCATGAGGTAATGTCTGTCTTTATGGGGTAGATGTGTTTCTTGAATTTAGAAGAATGTTGGATCTTGTTTATGCATCCATTCAATTAGTCTGTGCCTTCTTATTGGAGAATTGAGATCATTGATGTTGAGAGATATTAATGACCAGCGACTTTTAAGAGTCTTAATTTTGATGTTGGTAGCAGTAGAGCACTTGTGTGGTTATGTTTTTGCAGTGGTGTCATTACCTATTTCCTGTGTAGTTTTGGTTGTAGCTTTTCTGTTTGGGGTGGAGTTTTCCTTCTAGTATCTTCTGTAAAGCTTGATTTGTGGATAGGTGCTGTTTGAATTTGTTTTTGTCATGGAATATTTAGTTTTCTCATCAATGGTTATTGATAGCTTTGTTGGATAAAGTAGTCTGGCCTGGCATCTGTTGTCTCTTTTTGTTTACAGGATCTCTGTCCAGGCCCTGCTCGCTCTTATAGTCTTTGCTGAGAAGTCAGGTGTAACTCTTATAGATTTGTTATTAAAAGTATTTGGCCCTTTTCCCTTGCAGATTTTAATAATTTTCTTTGTTCTGTATATTTTGTGTTTTAATTATTATGTGCTGAGAAGTTTTCTTTTTCTGGTCTATTCTATTTGTTGTTCTATATGCATTTTGTATGTTTATAGGCATCACTTTCTTCCGATTGTGTAAGACTCTTCTATGATTTTGTTAAGAATATTTTCTGGGCCTTGGAGTCTGGCATCTTCTCTTTTCTCAATGCCTATCATCCTCAGATTTCTTCTTTTCATGGTATCCTTGATTTCTTGGATGTTTCGTGTCAGGACTTTTCCAGATTTATCTTTATTTAATGGTTGCTTCAAGATCTACCATTGTATCTTCTAGACCTAAGATATGTTACTCCATCTCTTGGATTGTGTTAGAAAGGCTCACCTCTGTATTGCTTGCCTTCCTCTTTGAGCTCTCATGCTCCCATTTTTCTTCTGTCTGTGTGTTTATCATTGAATCTATTTTTTATCTTCAGATCTTGAATGGTTTTATTGATTTCTTTCATATGACTGTTTGTATATTCCTGAGTTTCTTCCCTTGCTTCTTTATAGGCCTTCAGAGCTTGAACTGTTTTATTGATTTCCTTCATATAGTTGTTTGAATTTTCTTGAATTTTTCAAGTGCCTCTCAATGGGCCTCTTTTATATCTTCCACCTGTTTGGCAGCGTCTTCCTGCATTTTATTCCAAATTTAGTTCTTTCCTCCATTATCATCCTCATTACTAAGGATTTGAGATCATTTCTTGTATTTCCATTGTGTTTTATTTCTCTGGATTGTTTTCTTTGGGATCGCTGTGATCTGGAGAAGTTATATTGTTTTGTTTTGTTTTTGTGTATTATTTTATGCTGTCCTTTAGGCATCTTGCCATCTCTGTTTTTGGCAAGTAGCATCCGGAGTTGGGTGTAGAGAGTCTGGGGATTGATTTGCCTGTTTACTTATGATTTTCCTAGGTTGGAAGTTCTGATGCTTCACTGGTCTGGATGGCAGGCCCTATAGTTTGTGTCTTTCAGTGCCAGTGATGCACAGCTCCCCTGTACTGTGTGTCCTGTAATCTTCCTCGGTCTCTGAATGTGCATTGGGTTAGGCCAAATTGTCCACAGCCTTCTGAGTCCTCTTGTAGCACTGGAGATCTCCAGGGGCTCAAGCAGGTTGGTCAGAGGGGGTCTACTGGCCACTCTACTCCCTTATCCCTGAGATTTCCTTAGTCCCAGAGCTTTGATTCTCTGCTGTTCTGTGGTTCCCAGTAGCATTTTGGGACCCAGACCACTTGCAGGGTCCAGGTTAGTGTCCCAGGGCCAAATCACACACACACTGAGTCCAGTTCACATCTCTGGACCCAAATGGGTCTCTGGGCCTTAGTTCAGTTACCACTGAGTCCAACCAGGGTCTTTGGCCCAAACCGCAAACTTAGCTTGCTGAGTTTAGCTAGAGTCTCAGGGCCTGGACAGCACACAGAACTAAGCTAGAGTCTCTCAGCCCAAACTGCCTGCCAAGCTCATGTAGGAACTCTGGGCCCAAACTGTGCACCAAGCTCAGTCAGAGTCTCAGAGCCTGCACTGCCTGCCAAATTCAGCCAGGGACTCTGGGCCCAAACCAAGTGCTGAGCTCAGCTAGAGTCTCTGGGCTCAAATGCCCACCGAATTCAGCAGTCTCATGGCTATGACTGTTCACTGAACTCAGCCAGGGTCTCTGGACCCAACCTGTGTGATAAATTCACCTAGGGACTTTGGGCTCAATCTGCGCATTGAGTCCACCCAGAGTCTTAGAGCCAGGAACGCGTGCAAAGTTCAGTTCGAGTCTCTGGGCCCAAACTGCCCGCCAAGTCCAGCTAGGTTCTCTGGGACCAAACCACGCACCAAGCTGAGCCAGGGATTCTGTACCCAAACTGTGTACCAAGCTCTTTTAGAGTCTCAGGAGCTGAAAATGCATGACAAGCTCAGCTAGGGATTCTGGACCTAAACTGCTTACCAAATTCAGCCAGGGAATTTGGGTCCCGGACTACGCAGTGAACCTAGCCAAAGTCTCAGGGCTAGGACTGCACGCCAATCTCAACTAGAGTCTCTGGGCCCAAAATGCGCACGCAGCCCAGCTAAGTTCTCTGGGCCCAAACCACACACAGAGCTCAGCCAGGGACTCAGGAACCAAACTGTGAGCTGAGCTCAGCTAGATTCTCGGGGGCTGAACTGCTCGCCGAGCTCAGCTAGGAACTCTGGTCCCAACCTGCATGCCAAGCTCTGCTTGTGTCTCAGCAGCTGAACCACACTCCAATTCTAGTTTGGATCCCTGGGCACGAGCAGCACGCCGAGTTGAGCTTGGGTCATGGGGCCCAAACTGTGTGCCAAGTTCAGCTAGGCTCGCAGGGCTCAAAACTTGCACTAAGTCCCCTCTCTTACAGCAGTTCCTACCAGTTACCATGCCAATTGCCTCTGTCAAAGGGTTCCCACCTGCAAACCTCAACTGCTGCCTCTGCCACCGCCACCATTGCCAGTCTTGTCCAAGAGAATCCGTGCTCCTCCCATGTGCAAGGGTACGCATGTTTTCTGTATTTTGGTCCTTTCGAACTGTGGAGTACTCCTGCTGTAGTTGGGTGGGGAGCTTGATGTTCCTTGTTCAGAATTCCATGCAATTCCCTGAATCGTTTACTGGAGCTTCTAAACATGGTCCATGCTGCTTGCTGCTATCTTGGATCCTCCTCTATATAATTTTAAAAGACAACAAACCATGTTTGTATTTCTGGGTCTGGGTTTCCTCATGGAGGATGATCTTTTTTAGTTCCATCTGTTTGCCTGCCAATGCCATGATTTGTCCTTTGGGTTGTTTGTTTGTTTGTTCATTTTATCTAAGCCATTCTTTTAGGTGTAAGGTGAAATCTTAGTAAGTTTGATTTTCATTTCCCTGATGACTAATGATGTTGAAAATTTCACTAAGTATTTCTTGGCCATTAGAAATTTCTCTGTAGAGAATTCTCTGTTTATCTCTACATCCCTTTTACAATTTGCTTATTTGATTTGTTCGTGTATAATTTCTTAAGAACTTTATTCATTTTAATATACGCTCATTGTCTGATGTAGGCTTGGTGAAGATCTTTTCATGTTCTGTATCCTGTCATTTTGTCTTTTAATGGTATTTTATGCTGTACAATTTTTTTTTTCGGTTTCATGGGGTAAAATTTACCATGTGTTGATCTTAGTGCTTGAACTGCTGATGTTCTTTTTGGGTAGCTGTTTTCTGTGTTCAAGACTATTCCCCCACTTTTCCTTCTATCAGGTTTAGTTTATCTAGTTTTATGTTGCGGTACTTCATATATTTTGAATATAGTTTTCTGTAGGGTGATAGAAATGGATCTATTTGCCTTCTTCTACATGCAAAAATCCAGTTATACCAGCACAATTTGTTGAAGATGTTCTCTTTTTTATAGTATGGTTTTAGAGTCTTTCTCCAAAATCAAGTGTCTATAATGATGTGTGTTTATTTCTGAGTCTTTGATTTGATTCTATTGATGAACATATGAAAATGCGAATACAACGCTTTTATTTTTTGGGGGGATTTTTTGTTTTATTTTTTGTTTATTTATTTCCTTATTTTTGGTATTGCTCTGTAGTACATATTGAAATCAGGGAAGGTGATACCTTCAGAAGTTCTTTTATTGTACAAGATTTTTGTGGATATCCTGTGCTTTTATTGTTATTGTTGTTTGTTTGTTTTTCTTTGCTTTGTTTTGTTTTTCGTTTTTCAATATGAATTTTGGAAAATTCTTTAAAGGTTTGAAAATGATTGTCCCCTCGATGGGGAGGCCTAGTGGCTCTCAGAGGAAGGAGAGCTGGCTACCAAGTAGAGACTTGATACCCTATGAGCATATACAGGGGGAGGAGGTCCCCCTAAGTCAAAGTCATAGGGGAGGGAAGTAAGGGGAAAATAGGAGGGAGGAAGGAATGGGAGGATACAAGAGATAGGATAACAATTGAGATGTAATATGAATAAATTAATAAAATATATTAAAATAAAATAAATTAATTAATTAAAAATTTAAAAAAATCATTGCTTTGATAATTTGTAGGAATGGGAAATTTGTAGGTGTGTTTTTCATCCATTCTGTTAGCCTGTGTCTTTTTATTAATTAATTGAGGCCATTGATGTTGAGATATATTAATGACTTGTGATTGTTAGCTCCATTCCATAAACACACCTTACCAATAATGATAGACATTGCCTCAGAGTAAATGGGTGGAAAATAGGTTTTCCAAGAAAACAGATTCAAGGAGAGGGAGCATGGGAAAAGAGGCATCTTAGAAAGAAATGATAGTTGATATCAAGACCAGAGGTGAATGGGAAGGGGCCATGCAAGGATATATACTGATTAATTAATTAAAAAATAGTCTCAAACAGTCAAAATGACAAACAATAATAGCAAAGAAAAACTCCAAAAATATCATTGAGTTTATATTTGTTGGCCATATACTGGTGAATATGGGACCTACTTTTAAGAGTGGTTTGCATACACAGTGAGAAAGGCTTCACTGGAAAAAAACCCTCCTTTTCCCCTTTGTGAGTGGTTATAAATTGGAGATATCTTCTAGGTTAGGGATAAGAGGTGGTGTCCACTTTTCCTCTCAGCACTAGAACTGCATCTTTATTGTTCCCATGAAGGCTCTTAATATTGCCACAATCTCTGTGAATTCATATGTGCATCTGTCCTGTCTAGAAGGCTTTGTTTCCTTGTTTCTCCTCTGGCTTTTGTAACATTTCTGCCTCCACTTCTGCAAGGATACCTGAGCCACGAGGGGAGGGATTTTCATATCAATGATTAATATATGTTGTGTATGTTTTGTATTAATTGAAACATTACCTCCTGTAGAGATAAAGATGCTCATATGACACATGAATAAAGGAAATTTACAAAGCTTTAGGAGTAAACAAAATTTACAGGGATGTATCATAAGAAAGCTTACCATAACAGAGGTGATGGCTCATGAAAGTTGCATCCTTGGATTTTTCTTCATGATGTTCAGGAAGCTAAGCCAGGTGTAAACATATACATCTCACCATGAAAAGCTAAATAACACCTATTAGTGCTCTGCTGACATTTCTAAAACCTTTACAGGAGATGCCTGGGAGTCTCTGCTCTTCATTTATGTAGAGTGTTCTGGCCACCTTTCCCTTGCAGGCATGTTCATATACACTCCGTGACTCTCTTTTGTACATGTTCTCCCCATATAGTGCTTGCCAGTAAGTGACTTTTATCCATATCTTCCTTTCCTTGCTACTGGAGTTACTTTTTAAAACAATAATAACAATATTCCTACAGTATTTTTCATTAAAATTCAGACAATGGTTGCTTTAAGGAAAGAAAAAAAAAAAGCCCAGCATCACACTGGAATGCAATATATCCTCTAACATTTTCAAATATTCACTTGTAGTCTATTCCTCCTATACTTGCCTTGCAACATATGTCTAGTATATTCTACATAGCTCTGATTGCAAGGAAGTAATCCAAGATAGGCATTTACACAACCTTTATTCCATTACCTGATACCAGTATCTTTTTTTGCAGTTTATTCAGAAAACGCACTGGTTCAATCAGTTAGCACAAGTCATTTATATGTAATTACTCAAGTAAAATATTCATGTTCCGGAAGGTTTTTTCTGGTTCCTAATTTACAATTATTCCTTTCCTCCCTTACCATTACTAAAGGAACCTTCTTTTAAAAACTAAGATTATTACTACAGAAAAATTTATTTCATAAATACATCTAAGAAAAATTTCTCTTTATAGAGGTAATAGCACGCAAGGCAAGAAAAGTCAATGATTCCTTGTGTATAGGAAGTGTTTCTTCAGTTTGTAGGTATATGTGCATGTACATATGTGTGCACATGTAAGAAGTTAGAATTCAACCTTGGATATCATATTTTTGTTTGTTTGTTTTGTTTTGAGACAGGGATTCTCAGTGTCCTGCTATTGCCTCCGTATACTATTCTTACTGGAGACAGAAAGGTCCAGAAATATCTTGTTTTTACCTCTCTAGATTTTGGAAAATACCACAGTACCCAACATTTTTTTCATTTAAACATGTATTATAAGAAAAAAAACTTATATCCTTGCCCTTAATATATTGATCCATCTTACAAAAAATATTTTAATCTCCCTCACTAGTGGGTATAATCACTCCTTTGTACATTCATTGCTTATTCCTTATAGCCCCCAATCAAGAATATTAAACATGTTTTCTGAGGATATAGCTATATACTTTATTTGTTCTTCATTTTACCATCAGATAAACTCATATGAACACTGAGATTCACTATGAATCACAAACCCCAGAGAGAGATAAAAATGAAACAATGTAGCTGTGTATATTGACAATGAAAGTATATTAACGAGCATTGCTATATAGAGCTTTGTACCTCTCTGGCTGCCATGGCATGTTTGAGAGTAACTTGGTAGTAATACCTGCATTGGCCCAGCTCTGATCTGTAAACCATTACATTGTTTCTGTTCACCTTCCTTTAGAATGCCTCTCAAATTATGGCCCATTGAATTATGAGATGGAACAATACTTATGAGCTGATTTTCAAAGGTAATTAATATAGTTTTCTTGTGTTTTTGATCAATTATCAAGAAAAGTGTTCACATTGAAACCATAAACATCACCATTAATGCTTTAAGCAATTAATTGCCTGTGCCTCTCTATGCAGACCATCCAAAGGTCTGTCTCATGTTCACATCCCCTTTGCTTCATATCAAGTGAATGTCTGTTTGAAGTGGCCTGTTTTACATAAAACATAGTCATTATTATGTCTATTAAAATGACAACATTGTACAACTACTTAAACTGACTATTTTAAAAGTGGTTCACATTAATTGAAAGTGAAAACAGAAGTGAGAACCTCTGGAGGAACCAGTCAAAAGACAGGCACTTCAAAACACTGCAGTGCTTAGGCAGAGTTAGATGCCCACATTCACCATGATCCACTCTTGAAAGAAAAGACACAGATGCTCATCCCAACACTATTACATCGTGTAAAGAAAGAATGTTATTCATAAACAACTCCCTCAGATACACAGCTTTCTAGTTTCTGAGGCCAGGAAAAGTATTTTTCTTTTCTACTGTAGTCTTTTTTTTTCTGATACACAGTAAGTCACCATTTTATAAACTTCATCTAAAATATTTTGTCTCATATAGGTGAAAAAGAGAAAATGAATGACATTTTTCAACAAGAAGATTTGTGCTCTTAAACCACACAGTTTTCCTGGATACATAAGCTTTTTGAAAACAAACCTACACTTAGGAATCAAGGGAGACACTTGACTAATTCATAATGAAAACTAGCATAACAGTTAAGCACAGGCTTTTCAAGAATTGTCTAGAGCCACTTAATAAATAACAAAAAATATTTATATTCCACAAAAATATGTGGAATATATATATTCCACAACCATGATCCACAACATATGATTTTAGATTTATAGACACTGGAAACAATGCTTAGCTTATTATATCTTATAATATAGTACTGATACCAAAACTGAACCAAAAAGATGATGAGTAAGCCAAGGCCAAGAAGCTTATTAGTGTCAAAACAGAAGCAAATCATGCCACTACTGCACCACTATGCACATCTTGCCTGGCCAGTCATTATTTTTGCTCACAAGGTTCACAATCAAGTGAGACTGATGATTATTTTTATTCTTCAGTAGTTTCCATACCATCTTCAAACATTGTGAAATCTAGACAACAGGAATGAAGCTCCCATGTGAGTAACAGATTGCTATCTTTATGTCTATGATATCAAATAGGTGTTGTCTTCAGCACCATGGTCTTACAAGCAAGTTCTCAAGCAATAGCAATAGCCTATAATGTTTGGTAGTCTATGTTACACTGTTTGCCAACAACATGAAAATAAATAACCTATTTAAGATACTATTTGTTTGTTTTAATTTATTTACTGACATGTATGTTTAGTTTGTTTATTGTACTCCCTTTATGTGGTAACACATTTTAAACTGTTTTTATATGTGTATGTGTTTATACTGTAGAAGCCTCTTAAAAAGGTCTTCAGTGTTAGTTATTTCTTCCCACATTCCCTCCTTTACTCTTCTCTCCCATTTCCCATTCCACTTCATCCTTCCTGTTATATATTTTCTATTTCTTTCTTAGCAT
>OU015747.1:63166231-63191489 GCA_907169655.1 Acomys percivali
AACCTCCTCACAATTTAAACTTTGATTTCCACACCCCTACAACCCCTGCACAAATAAATACATAAATATAGTTTGAAATTAAAAAAAAAAGATTTGTTTGTTTTATGTGTATGGGTATTATTCTTGGATGATTGTTTGTGTACCAGGTGCCTACAGTCCTCATAATGGACAAATGAGGACACCAAATTTCACAGAACTAGCTATGGATTGTTGTGTATCACCTTGTAGTGACTAAGAAAAGAACCCGAGTGTTTTGCCAGAGAAGTAAGTGCTCTTTAGAACTGAGCATCCTTCTAAAAGCAGTGTAGACTGTTAAAAGCCACTGGTTCATAAAAAATGTTAAAAATGAAATACTATGAAAATACAAAGTAGAAATAAAGAAACTGACCTAGAGTTTTTTTTTACAAACAGGAAACTTTAGGAGAAATGTTGCTACAAGAACAGTCACTTCTCACAGATAACAACCAATTCTACTCATAGAAAGCTCACGCTGAAGTTTTATGTTCTTAATTACATGCTGTTGTTTCAAAAATATGAATATTCTAAAATATATTTAGTAACAGATATTCATATATGTTTTTAAGCTATCAATACCATTCTCAATTAGGGTGGAGAATTAACATTATAAATTGAAGTAATATATAGAATAAAACACAACTCAAATATTAGACTCAAATAGTGAACCTTCTTTCTCTGGTGACAAAGCAAGACATGATGAATTAATGGAAAATATACTGCTTATTTCTTATTAGGTTCATACATTATTATTATAGGTAAAACAGAAAAAAAGCATCATATGAAGTGCATGAAAGGACTTATTGATTAATAATGAAAATGTACATATTTTTTTCATTAAATATTAGACGAAGTGTGGTGGCCAGTGCCTTTAACCGCTGAATTCCAAAAGAAGAGTCTGTAGACACCTGTGTGCTCAATGCCAGAGAAGGTTGTACAGTGAGAAATGTTTATATTAACAAATTGTGAGAAATAGGTGTCAAAAATATATATATATATATTACACACATTATCATATGTTATATAATGTATATTACAGTCTGTGTTATATAGGTATTGGTATATAATACCTATATATATAATATTGGTTTTATAAAATATCTTCTCACAGAATCTGTATATATAACATTTTTTCCAAAAGAGGTTTACATAGTCAAAAATCTACAATGAGATCAAAAAGACAATGCAGAGAGTATGAATGTCAGAGGGAGAGAAAGAAGAAAGAAGAGTGAGACTGGAGAATATAAACACAATTAATCAAGCAATTCAAAGTATGGAAATGCACCACTGCACCACTTTCTACAGAATTCTAATCATAAGAGAATAATGTGTCAAGGAAATATGTGATTATCAGAATAACATTATTTAAAGACATTGAGAAAAGAAGATAGAAAATCAAACAATGTCATATAGTAGTAAATGACTTATTTATTATTTTTATGTGATATTTTTCTGTCTCATAAGATATTTTCAGGGAAGCTATCAAATTATAAGTTTGACACTGCTCTTTTAAGAACATAGAAAGTACATATATTTTATATGTCATCCTTTTAGGCTGGTAATCCTAAATATTACAAAGGTAGAAAGAAAAGCAGAAATGTAGACAAGTATCATCAAAAAAATATATATTTAAAGTTAGAAAGTTGGGTAGGGCCAGATATAGTAAGAATCTGAAAATCAAACTACCAAAGCAGAAAGACTGCAACATTAGAGGCATCCTGGGCTACCTCATAGGACCATTTCAATAACAAAACAGCTATGCAAAACAGTAAGAAGCCAATTACAGGAAAATGTAAAAATACAGTGAGATAATTTCAAATTGACTGTTCCCAGTTAGATTCAACAGTGAATTTGATACAATGTAGAGGCACATGAGAAGGGAGTTTTAGTTGAGGAATTACCCAGAATCCAGTATCTATTTGAAATGTATGTGGAATTTTGTCTTAATTGTACCGGTGTAGGAGGAGCCAGCCACAGTGGATGTTACCACCCTTAGGCAGCTGATGTTTCCTCTATAAGAAAGTTAAGGAAGCATAAAATCTTCAAGCAAGTCAGACAGGAGTATTTCTTCAAGATTTCTGCCTGCTTTTGTCCTTGACTTCTTGCCCTGACCTCCTATAGTGACAGATTATGATCATAAGTATTTTCTTCTACAGATGAATTTTTAAAAATCCAAAAGGAAGGAGCATGACTGATCCTAGGTATTATGGAGGAGGAGGTTTATTGCAGATAAATGGGAGAACATATCCAGAGTGCTCAAGACCCTGAACCTGGCCATGTGAGGAGACTAGAAGAGAGAGAGAAAGGGGGAAAGAGGATAAATCTGGAGACTATGAGTCTAGGAGGCCTAAAAATAGACTGGTTAACCAAAATGGAGGGTTATCCCAGGGAAGGCCAGTCCATCGCTTCGGTTAGAGAAGTTTAGAGTAGTTGGTGGTGTATGCCAACCAGAAGGATGCTGTAATAGGTAGGTAATGACAGATGCTGGGAGAACCTGGCTACTAAGTCCAGATATATATATATTCCTGTTTTGAAATTTCACATTTACTAAGTCGCTT
This sequence comes from Acomys percivali, assembly GCA_907169655.1. Lineage (NCBI taxonomy): Eukaryota > Metazoa > Chordata > Mammalia > Rodentia > Muridae > Acomys > Acomys percivali. The sequence goes on from OU015747.1 coordinate 63,168,805, forward strand.
TTGGTAAGTTCAGGGTATATATCACAGTAGCAGAAATGTGACCTTGCATCAATGTTTCCAAAGTGAGGCCTGTAGCTCAGAGGTAAGTGTTTTCAAAGAATATTTCCACAATGTGCATACACACACACACACACACACACACACACACACACACACACATACACACACACTTTACAATTTAAACATGACACTTAAAATACATTTGATGTACTTTTCTGTCATATAAAACTCTGTAATTATGTGATTGTCAGAATAGATGGATTACTTAGATAAAATTAAACATCCATCTCTAAATTGAAAGAGGAAACATTTTTTAAAAGTTAGTAATGGGATTTTGTGAAATGTTTTAGCAAACTTCACACTTGCAAGTTGACATTATTCCCTGTTTGATAAGGTTACTTAGGGTTTGAGATGCCTTCTCATGCAGGCCAAGCTGGATTTGAACTTCTGATTCTCCTGCTTCTGCTTTCCTAAACACTGGAATCACAGGCTTCATGCTGGGACTAACAGGCCTTTCTGTATGTTAAAGCAAGCATGCTTCCAGCTGGCTCATTCCCAGCCCTTCCTTGATTTGCTTTTTATTTGTTTGACATATCATCAGTTGCCACAGCCAGTGTAGTAGTTAAATAAAGAACCACATTGATAGTTAAACTGGTTTAAAACCCAAAGACTATAAGGACAAACTATTTAAACTATTGTTTTGGCATGTGTTCTACATAAGAATTAGTGCTGAAGCATAGCAATACTTTCTTAAATAGGCTTATCATTACTGTGATAAAACACAATAACCAGAATCAACTTGGCAAGGGAAGGGTTTATATGGCTGAAATTTCAACATCAATATTCATTGTTGAAAGAAGTCAGGATATGTAGTCATGCATGGCAGGAAACTGGAATCCAGGACAAACGCAGAGACCACCGAAGTTTTTTTTCTTACTGGCTTACTCAGCCTACTTTCTTATAGAACACAGAATGGGTAAGGCCCTTCCACTTCCATCACTAATTTTTAAAAATGCCCCACAGACCTATCTTATGATGACGTTTTCTCAATTGTGGCTCCCCCCCTCTCTGACGACTTCAGCTTATTTCAATTTGACATAAAACCAGGCAGTACTATTACTATAACACCAAAATATTGCAAAAACTAGTGTAAGTAAAAGAGCAAAACATACTTAAAACTTTAATCTCAAAAGCTGAATTATATATTGAATGTAATACTAGTCAGAACACAGATTTCATGGCAGATCTCAAGTCCTCCTTTGAAACAGCATGATGTATGTGATTTGTGACTGAGTGGCAATCTAATTGTTCTTTATTTTCACAGATAATCTAGAGGGTATTGCGCCACTATGTTTGCAAAAGAAGGATAAATTTTGTCAAATAATATATTCACTTAAAAGAAATGAAAGTAATTTTCAAGCATTCAGCACAGTTGCTTTAAGCTTTGAATATTGGATTCAGCAACCTTGAAATGTATAAATCAGTACAAAAGTATAGAGTTTCTGAATTTCTATAATAAGAAATATGTTTTAAATTAAAATTCACATTAATGATAAGTTTGGGGCTGCAGTGACATGCCAGTAGCTAAGATCAATTTCCATGCAAGCATGAGGTTCTGAATTTAAATCCTATGTTGGATAATTATGTCAACTTGACATAAACTAGAGCCATCACAGAGGAGGAAGCCTCAGTTGATGAATTGTCTCAATAAAAGCAAGTTGTAGGTAAGTCTTCATGGAGTTTCCTAATTAGTGATTGATGTGGGATGATCCAGCTCTTTGTGAGTGTGTGTCACCCTGGAATAGTGGCCAGGGGTTCTATAAAATTCTTAGTGAGCAAGCATAAGAGTAAGCCTAGTAATAACACTCCTCTGTGGCTGCTGCATGGCCTTCTTCTTCTAGATACATACCCTGCCTGTGATCCTGCCCTCTCTGCTTTTGATGAGCTTTAAAAGTATGTTATATGAAAGTGTGAGTTAAAGAAACCCTTTTCTCCCCAGCTTACTTTTGCTTATGATGTTGCTTAACAGAAATGTAGCCCTAACTAAGACGAATTGGAACTAGCAGTGGGGTATGTGTATGACATACCTGACCAAGTTGTTTTGGGGTAGATTATGGATGGATTTTGGAAATTAGAGCTAAAAAAGTCACAGTGTTAGGGGTGCTGTGAGGTGTTCTGCAAGAGCTTGTAAATTAAGAATGTTGAAATCAGTATAGAATTTGGAGGCCTGGATTGAGATGTTTCAGAGAGAGGCTAATATTTCACTGGGCCATTTCTGTGAAAAATCTGTATTGTCTTGAGCTTGTAATAGAAAAATCATGTGTAATTAGCCTAAAGAAAGAAACACTACAGTAAGACTTTTGCTCTTCTGGGACAATGAATGATTGTTAGCTGGATCTAAAGAACGAGATGCAATTAAGAAAAGACCAGATTCATCAAAGTGAAATAATTTGGGAAGTGTTTCCTAAAAAAGAAGTTGCGTCCCAGATACAGCTGAACTTTGTAGTGTAAGTATCACTCAGGTGGTACTGGCAGCAGCTTTGACAGCATGCAGGGGTTATGGAAGGCAGCTGAGGCTTTACTCTGTATGGTAGGGCTGGATTCTCTGAAGAGAGTCTCACAGAGCCCATAAGAAAAAGTTCAACCTGTTGCAGCAAAAGACCCCAACAATATGGAGATACAGGTGCTGTGGAGAGACTACCAACAACAGAAGCAACAGTATAGTGGAAACAGATGAAGTTTGATGAATAAGCTGCCTGTGATACAGAAAGCAGAACAAGAGAAAAGACCCAGAGCTTTACAGGATCCTAGAAGACCATGCATGAATCTCAGACACTAGGCATTGTGTTATTTACACTAATGGACTTTTATTTTGCTTTGATATGACTGTGATTATGTAAAAGAATTTTAATCCAGCAATATGGCTTTTCTGGTAAAGGATCACATTCAAAAAACTCGATCTTTGTAATCTGGCTCGAATAAACATACCCTTCATGCAAACCTTTATAGCCTCTGGCTGGAATACAAACCTTTACTATATACCTTTAACGCCAAACAATGTCATGTAATTGAGGAGGAAAGTGATGAATCAGAGAAAGATTTGAAAGATTTCCCCAACTCTTTCACAAGAACAGACAGGAAAAAGAATCTACTTAAGAGCAACACAGAGAGAATAGGGGAGAGACATTTAAGAAAAGGGAAGAGAATACAGCACAGGAATACGGTACAGTTTATGCAGTCAGTTCAGTACAGTTTGGTTGAGTTCAATACAGGCAGTTCAGTGCATTTCAGTTCAATTAGTTCTGGTGAAGAGTTTTTTTCTTGTACAGTAATTTAATGAGAAGGCAAGAGACACCAGTTTGAATCAGTCAGCATGGAGAAGAATTTTGAGCCAGAATAGCTGCACTGCACTGAACCAATAATCCAGAATTCAGCGAGAACTGGAAAAAAGTGGAAGTATTCAGGAGTAAATCTCAGAGGCTGAAAACATTCTAGGCAGATAAGGCTGGAATTTGATACCTTCATGGTCTAGGCCTGGAGAAGCTTAAATGCATGAAGATATATGCATAAGGTAGTTATATTAAGATGGAAAAGTTCTGCTCAGCCCCATTCATATATTACAAAAGCTTGGGTATGGCTTTCATCTCATCCCATCATCTATGGAAATATAAACACTTTCACAGACAGCACTCTGGTTATTTTTTCTTTTACAAAGAACATATTCAATTTAATTTTGGTGTTTAAAAGAGCCTACACTAGAAAGACTTTGAACTTTTATAAGAGATTTTGGATTTTTAAAGAGACTACATACTTTAAAAATATTGAACATTTAATGTATTTGAATTTGTAAAGACTATGGAACTTTTCAAGTTATGTAAGCTCAATACTGTGACATTATTAATATGCTATCTTGGGATAAGTAAGAATGGAATGTCTTTAATTGAAAAGTGATGTTTTGGTGTGTCAAGTTTACAAAGAGTAAGTTTTCCTGAATAATTTTATGTCAACTTTAAACAAGCCAGCATGTTTTATCACAACAATAGTATTCCTAACTAAGCCAAATTCGCAATATTCATGTGAAACTCTGTACACAGCAGAAACCTGTGCATCTGTCATCCCATTAATGTGGAAGAGAAGACAGTAGTATTGCTGAGGCTTGCTGGATTCCAGCCTGGCATAAGTGAGGACCCTGTGTCAAAGGAATATGGTTGATATAGCAGCTAATACATGTTGGGTCTGGTTTTTTATACTGAATGTACTGGACTTATCACCAAATATTAGTATTATGTAGCTAAGGGAATTAGTGAGTCTCTGAATAACCTAAGCATAAGTTACAGTACACAGGACTTTTGATGCATTAGAATGAAATCCACTCCTATGTCACAGATCTACAATCTCTGGTTAATGGGCTTATTGTAGCCCTTTACCTCAGAAAATTATATCCCTGTTTCTTTCCATCAACTCAGAAGTGCATAAAGATAATGTGATATATATTTACGTGAAATGCAAAGCATACATAAAACCACTAATATTTGTGATTTTCTGAGTCAGAATAGTATTTCCTTTGCAAGCATGAGGGTCTGCATTGTGTGTGCATTATATGCATTAATAATTAACTCCAAGTTACAAATAAAGTGTTGGTCTTACATTAAAGAATGACATAAAATCACTCCCTTTTAGAGTCATTTAATCAAGAGTGAGTCCACTTTGGAATCCTCAGTATTATATTCTCCGTTTCTTCTGTCTTCTTCATTCTGTTATATGAGCTGTCTTTGAATCTGTCCTTCTATTCTATGTGTCTATCCTTATTTGTGTCTGTCTGTAGTAAGAGCTGTCATTCTGTTTCTGTTTGTGTGTGACTTCTGTCTGACTGTGTGTCTGTCAATAATAAAAGGACTTTGTTCTGTACTTACTGTACATGTGGAGAAGGAATGTGGTACTTTACAAAACTCTTTAACAGAGGTTTTAGGAACTTGTTTTTAATTTCTGTGTTTGTTTCTCTGCAATCATGATGCACATGCATTGTTTCAGGTGAATAAAATGGAGGAGTACATAATTGTGGATCACTGCTATGCATTATTTTGGACTGTTAAAGGAGATTAGATGGGAACTCCAAAGCAAGTAAGATTGATTGTTGTATTTTCTTTTGAAGGCAAGTTAAACAACTGAGTATATAGTAGACTAGCAGTCTTAAGTTACTTTGGGCCACATTATTAATTCTGTCCGTAAGGTCCATCAAATTTCTCACTTTTCTTAGAATATAACATATATTTACATTATATTGCAACAGCATCAGCACAGTGGGATTCTTCAAAGATGTTGGGGGTTTTGTTTGTTTATTTGAGTATATTTTGTTTTTATTTTTAAAGTCAGTCACATTGGCTTATAACAATATTTCCACTAATAGGGATGAGAAACAGCTGGATCCTTAGGGCTTTACTGGTCTGCCAGGACTACCCTTTTGGTGAATTAAAGGTCAATGAGAGAACTTGCAAAAAAAGAAGCATGATTCAGTACCCCAGAGTAATAGAAACTGAGACTATCCTTTCCTCAACCTACAAGTACATAAATACATGTGTCCACTACAACATACATTTCTACTTTTACACAAATTAAATTGAGGATATAAGCACACATACACACACATATATACACACACACATGCACACACACACACACACAGAAAAAAAACACACACAGTCTACTCTATCATTTATACCAACGTGGACAAGTCTTGAGATTGATAAATTAAGTTAAAATGAGAGAGATAATCACCATGAGATATACATGAGAAACTTGCAAAGGCTCATATCAACACCTTGTAGAATTTTAGAGTGAAATGGAAGTTTTCAGAGTATGGAGCACTGGTGAAGAGGAAGAGATAAATTATGTTGCCAAATTTGCATCAAACTCATCTCATGTGTCATTGCACAGTAGGATAATGGAGATAACAGCCTTGGACTATGCATTTTAAAGAACAGAGAGGAAGGACTCAACATTTCTCCATAAGGATTATAAATATTGTGGGCATTGGTATGTAGAGCACAGGAATCTCGGACTGAAATATGGGGTCCCCACCTACCATATATAATGTACAACTTTTATGTTTTTATATATTGAGAAAGTCAAATATATATAAATATCTTATTTTGTATGTTTGTGTTTTATACACATGAAAAACAAGTTTTCGAATTTCTATGACTGTTGAAAAGGATGTAATTCAATATACAGCAGGGGTACTCATCCTCCATCTGATAAACCCCAAAAGAAAGTAGGCAGTACTTGGAATATCTGAGCAGCATGGCCTCATGACCATGATAACTACTTTGTAAGTGATACTGGCTTTTTCTATTTCCATTTATGATAATGTGGGCATCTGCCTTGGCCCTATTCTACCCAGGGCTATTAAATAAATAATTAGAAACTGTTCATAGAACTCCTTCAGCTGTTTGGAGAGGTTTTTATACAAGTATCAGGCCACATTATTCAAATGATATTGCAAATCATTTTGAATTAAAGTAATTTTAAGGAACTGCCACTATGCTTGCTATCTAAATGGACAGAAAAAAAAAAAAAAAAACAGAGAACTGCTTGTTTCTTTTTTCTTTTTTGTCTCAAATCCCATACTAATTACATAAAAGTATTGGAAAAGCAAGATCACATCATCTGTGAGTATTCAATTTTTTTTTTACCAGCTTGAATTCTCACACCTGCTTGGAAACAAAAGATTTGGGAAATTAAAGATGTAAATTAAATGATGTTGTTTACTATCAGAAGTTTTCACAACCTTCCTTTCTCACCTTACTGCCTAGATGACTGGTTCCCATCTCTCAGCTTCCCAGAAAAGTCTTCCTATCTATGCTGGACATCTCTAAGTTTCTTTTCTCTTTTAAAAACCATTATACAATATATGAGAGTGTTCTTGGTCCAAGGCAATCGTTTTTGCACAAGATGGGGTATAGGACTTGAGAACAAAGGTTTAGCACATTTGTAGTCACTTTCTTCTGTGTGAGTCACAGTTTTTAATACATTTAACTGACATTGACATAGAATAGAGGAAGCCTGTACCCTTTATCTCCAAAATTGAGTACTGGTGGGGAAGTGACAAGTGGATGCTGGGCGATCCCTGATTACTCAGTTAATCTAAATTTGGTGAGATCCAAGTTTCGTTAATATTTTATTTCAAACAAGTAACTAAGTTGGAGAAGGCACAAGTACATATGTACATATATGCACTTATGTACACACATACATAAATACCTAGAAACACACACACACACACACACACACACACACACGCACACTCTAAACACTATAATGTACTTTGAATCTTCAAAATCCAGATTATAAAACCCCTCCCAATATATACAACTAACAAAAAACAAGATACATGTTGAATCTGTCTATTTGTGATTCAAAGACTGCATTAGCTTTATCAAATTACCATGCTCGTGCTAGAAATATGTATCTGCAAACTGAAAAATTTTACCACTTCTGTGGTCTTGTCATGACAATATACAGGTGTATGGCATACATCAACAACTGATGACACACTTCTTTTAGTTGTGTGTGCAGGTGAATGCGTGTGTGTGTGTGTGTGTGTGTGTGTGTGTGTGTGTGTGTGTGTGTCTATGTTTGTATTAGAAGTCAGCATTTATGGCCATTCCATAGAAGCCATATACACCTATTTTTTCATCAGCTTAGACAGGCTGACTAGCTAAACACAGCAGTCTCCCTGTCTGCCTCTCTGTCACTGGAATTATAAGAACATGCCACTCTGTCTGGATTTTTTAAAAACAGGGATTGAACTCAGGTCCTCATGTTTGTATAGCATGTGATTTATTGACCCAGCCATCACCTCAGAGTTCTAATATACCACGATAGCCCACAGGACCTGCCATTCTTTGCCCATATTGCTAAGATGACAGGAAGATGCAGCCGTTCCAAGCTTTTTACAGAGGTTCTAGGAATTAAAACTTAGGTTGTCATTTGTTTCCTCCATTATCATCCTCATTACTAAGGATTTGAGCTCATTTTCTTGTATTTCCATTGTGTTTGAGTCTTCTGGGTTGTTTTCTTTGGGATAGCTGGGATCTGGAGATGCCATATTGTTTTGTTTTGTTTTGTTTGCGTATGATTTTATGCTGTCCTTTAGTCATGTTGCCATCTCTGTTTTTGTCAGGTAGCTTCCAGAGTTGGGTGGAGGGAGTCTGAGGATAGATTCACCTGTTTTCTCATGATTTCCCTAGGCCGGAAGCTCTGATGCTTCACTGGTCTGGATGGCAGGAGGCTGGCCCTGTCATTTTGGACTCTCACAGCTAGTGATCCCAAGATCCCCTGTACTGTGGGTCCTGCAATCGTGCTGGGTCTCTAAATGTGCATTGGGTCAGGCCAAAGTGTCCACAGCCTTCTGGTCCCCTTGTAACACCAGAGTTCTCCAGGGACTGAAGCAGGTCAGGTGGAGGTGGTCTGATGGCCACTCTACTCCCTGTCTCTCTGAGAATCCCATGAAAGTCTTCACTTACCAGAAAACTGGGACAAAGGGGAGGATATCTTATTGGGACTCTTGATGAGAGAAGCACAGGATATTGTCAAAGTAGAAGGATCCAGAGGGTCCTAGAAACCTACAAGAAGAACATTATGATAGGCAGATTTGTGCCCAGGGGTCCTAGCCAAACTATGGCACCAGCCAAGGAAAATATGTACGAAGTACGTACGAAGTAAACTTCAAACCCCTATCTAGATCTAACCAATGGACAGGACATTCTCCACAGTTGAGTGGAGAGTGAGGTGTGAATTGCACACATACTCTGGTGCCCCATATTTGACCACATACCCTGGATGAGAGACCTGGTGGCACTCAGAGGAAGGACAGCAGGATACCAAGAAGAGACTTGATACCCTATGAGCATATAAAGGGAGAGGAAGTCCCCCTCAGTCACAGCCATATGGGACGGGAGTAAGAGGAAAATGGGAAGGAGGGAGGAATGTGAAGATACAAGGGATGGGATAACAATTGAGATGTAATATGAATAAATTATATATATATATATATATTACACTGGAAAAAAGATAGAATTCTTAGAAAAAATTTGGGGCCTATTTCGAAAGGATTTGCTTCAATAGTTTCTTTCTTTGTATGTTTATCTTTTGGGTAAAGGAAACCTACTGATTTTTCTGTATTAATTTTCTGTCATGATAATTTCATGAAATTATTTGTCAGCTGAAGGAGTTTTCTGCTGTAATATTCACATTCCTTTATGTATAGGAGTCTGGTGATCTTCAAATAATGAAATCTTTACTGCTTCCTTTCCTATTTGTCTTCAATTTTCTCCCTAATAAAGTCATCAAGCACTTCACTGAACAGGAAAGAACAGCAAGGCCATTTCTATCTTGTTTTTGATTTGTTTAGAACTGTTTCGAGTTTTTCTCCATGTGGTGTTTTATTGACCTCAGGCTTTTTGTATATTGTCTTTGTTGTGCTGAAATATGTCACCTACAACCTTAAGCTTCCTATGGTTGTCATCATGAAGTTTTGGTGGATTTAGGCAAAGCCTTTTTCTGTATCTAGTGTTAACACTGTGGGTTTTTTTTCTATCCTAGATTCTATTTCTGTGACAGATTGTCTGTCTTACATGTGTTAAAATGTCCCTAGTTCCTGGGATAGAGCTGATTGTATCATGATGGATAATCCTTTTGATGTATTCTTGAACTCAGTTTACAAATATTTTATTCAGAAATTTTACATTTATGTTAATTAAAAGGATTGACTAATAACATTCTTTTATTGTTAGCTTTTTGGTTAGTTTTGCATTAGGGTAATATGGGATTTTAAAAAGTAATTTAAAGTTTTATTTTCACTTTGACAAATTAATTTAAGAAGTATTTCTGTTAAATTTCCTTCCAGGTCCTTCCTTCCAGGTATAATTCTGCTTTGTAACCATCTAGACATGGGTCTTTTCAGTTGAGAGATTTTAAATGATTACTTCTACCTCATTGGTTGTTATGTTTTAATTTAAGTTGTTTACTTCATCTTGATTTAATTATTACAGGTCATATATTTTTAGAAATTTAATTATTTCTTTTGAATTTTCCATATAAATGGAGAATATCTTTTAAAAATCTGTATAAGTCTCTAAATTTCCTCAATGCACATTGTAATGCTTCTTTTATTACCTCTGATTTTGTTAATTTGGTTTTCTTTTTTGTTAGTTTAGCTGAAGGTTTTCCAATATTGTTAATCTTTACACAGAACTAACTTCATTTCTTTTTTCTTTTTCTTCATTTATAGTACATTAATTTCATCCCTGACTTATTACTATTTCCATCTGCTCGATTGTTCTTGCTAATTCAATCCCTTTAAGTGCAGTATCAAATGGTTGATATCCAGTGCCTCATGAGTATTTGTATAGATATGAACATTTTTCCTCTTAGTACTGACAGGCATCATTGTGCCCCATATATTTTAATGTGTTATGGTTAATTTTTATTCAAGTATAGGAATTTTTAAACATCCTATTTGATTTATCATTTGAAAAAAACTATCATTCGGTATTACATTGTTTAGCTTCAGTGAGTTTTTTTAAAAATATATTTTCTGTTATTTCTTTCTGTGAGGATATTCCAGCTTTATAGCTTATGGGTAAGGATGGTGGTTATATTTATAGGTGACATTCTTTTTTCTTCTCCTTCTCCTTGATAAACTCTGCTATTGAGATTTTCCTCTGAGCTATTTTTTGACTTACTAAGTTTTTAATTTTGAGTTTTATTTCATTTTAGGATTTTTCAAGAAAGTCTGTCAAATTCCATTTTATTAAATTGATTTCATTATTTTACTCAATTGTTTGTTTATATTTTCAAGACCTTCACTCAGGAATCAGTATATGCCCTCATTGAGTTTCTAGAACATATTTTTATAATATTTTATTTATTATAATTTATTCACACTACATCCCAATTTTTATCTGCTCACTCTTATCTTCATGTTACTGCACTCTCTCCTTCATTTACCATATTCCCCCTAGACTGCTGACAAGGGGTCCTCTCCCACATTCTCTGGCCTTGGCCCATAAGGTCTCATCAGGAATAACTATATCCACTTCTACTGTGTGCACACAAGGCCTTCCTGCCAAGGCGCAATGATTAAATCATGGGTACTGGAGTTCATTTCAGAGGCAGTCTCTACTCCCCACCATCGATGTTGGGGTGTTCACTGGCTACATTTGATCAGGGAGTCTAGGTCTCTGCATCAGTTAGTGCAGGTTCCCTGTATGTCCAGATCCAATGAGATTTATGGTCTCCCTGTGGAGCTCCTGATCCCTAGGGGTCCTTCCAAACCTGACTCTTCCCTATAACTCTCAGTGATCTGCCGAGAGTCAGGTTTCAAGTCCATGTATCTGTCCTCATCCTCTCCTGGATGAGCATCTATGTTGAGCAAACATCCATTTATAAATGAGTTTATATCAAGTGTGTCTTTCTGGGTCTGGGTTACTCATGATGATATTTTGTAGAGAATGTTTTTAAGTGTTCTTTTTAAGTAATTGACCTGAACATTAACTAAATTACCTTTTTCATAGAACATTACAATAAGGATGAAAAGTTTTGAAGAACATACATTTTCTTGGCTATTCATGTTTTCTGTGATTTTCAGTTTACTTATCCATTTGAAATTCTGTCTCACTGTTTTTTGGTGTGAAATTTATTCATAAATAATAATGTATGACTAGTTGTTTGGATAATATTTGGAATTACTCAATTTGTAATGTTGTGAGTAATCTAAGTGGTACCTGTTTTCAGGCTTAGGTCCACTGTGTGTCAGTGTCACAATAGGATATCAGAAGTCTTTTAATCTTAGATAAGGATAGGTACAACTTCTCAACCAAGGAGGGAACATTTTTTTCTAGGCTTAGAATATTTTCAATGCAAATATTTGCAAGGTATTTGAGGGATAATATTGTTGTTATTTTGGTCTTTGCTAATACAGTCTAGATTTCTTGGTCATATCACATAGAATGGTGGTCTTGGAGTTCTTGTCAGACAGACTCCAAGTAGTGAAAGTGTCAGTCAGAATATTTGATGTCATGTGTTGGAGAGCAGAAAGGCAGGGGAAGAAGTCAGTGTTATCTGTATATTGTTCTGGAGAAGTTTCCATAAGTACAGGTGCTAGAATGGAGGCAGACTCATAATGGAATGAACCTACATGATGTACCTGGATTTCCATAGCAGAAACTACACAGAGTTAGGCGATTAGGTGAATGAGAGAACAACAAAATAAATATTTTTAAAAATTCCACCTTGCTTCTTAGTTTGGCCTTAAAAATCTCTATTTCATACACCTGAGCACTTGGTTAATAACCTTGGTTAATAAGGTCCTTTTTTTTTTATTTCAGAAAGACAACCCATCTTTATTTCTTTCCTAAAACCTCTATCCACTCCATCTCCTCAAACCTAACAAAAATTTTGGAGAACACATTTTAATATGCAAGAGAGTAGAAGTTCATGACAAAGAATATATCATATCAAATAAGGCAAATAGCATATTTGACCAAAAATTTATGTGGGATTCTAGAAATAAAGAGGTAGGATAGATCGGAAAAGATAATATGCAAACAATGAGATGGAGTTTTATACTACTAAAGCACCATCAGAGAGGAAGGGTTAGAAAGAGAAAACAGTAATTTTTAAAGGACAGTAGCAATAAAAACATACTTTCATGATTACCAACTGTTGAATATTTTGATACATGTAAGATAATTGGCCCTTATTTGTTTTACCTGTTTAGGCATCCCCATGATTGGTCCTGGCAGTGATAATGATGTATGACTCCTCGTTCCATTTTAGCATTTAGAGCAGATTACTTGCATTCCATTGAGTCTCTGGAATTTCAGGCTCACAAGATATATACAACTGAAATTTTAATTAACAATTAAAAGTTTGCATACTAAAAAGCAGATATTTTTATGATGAGCAAACCTTCAACATTGTTATTAATCAGCTACTTGGATAGAAGGACTAGCCATATTTGTGCTTGCTCAAGTGTTATAATCAAATATTCTTCTCAAATTATATGGCAAGGATTTTTAAAGAGCGATACACATATATTCACATAAAATGGAGCATGACTGAACATAATGGAAGAAATTAATGAAAGGAAATTTAAGATGGGCAACAGCAGGAAAATGATTTTCATAAGAACCATTGAATGGTGCATTTAATCCCTTGAGAAAGTTAGAAGATCCCATATTTTATGCTCATTTTCAACTCTGCAGGGAGAAACATGAGCAGATAAGCCTTGATTATGGCCCAGAAAAGAAGACTTTCATTTTTTATGTGAGTGGAGACATGCTGCTTTTTAAATCTTGTTGTCAAGTCATGGCATGCTGTCAATGCATCTTGTCATTATTTGAGAGAAGAAAAATAGTGCATTCTTATGTCTATTTCATTACAATTTTACACTTTTAGTTTTTAATGTATTTTTCCTGTGGGGTGTGTGGGTGGGTGTGTGCATGTGCTTCCTTGTACAATCCTGAAGTCAATATCCTGTCAACATCTTCTTCAGTCATTCTTCTGCCTTACATTTTGAGGAAGGGTCTGTCAGGAACCTGGAACTCACTGATTCAGCTACATACATACATAAATCCAGATATTTTCCTGTTTCCTTGGTGCTGAGATAAATGTTTGTACCACAAAGTTTGTCTTTTATGTAGGTGACGGGCATCAAAAGTAGGTGCTGTTGTTCATGCAGCAAGTACTTACTGCTGACAATTTCACAGGCCCATTGTGATCTATTCTGTACTGGTAGTTTGCTTTTAAGTCATATCTTTTACATTCTGTGAGATTTGTAGGTGGGAATGCATGTGGAGGGGCAGCATTCATATGTCATGGCACACAGTTTATGTCAGAAGGTAACTTTCAGGAGTTATTTTTTTTCATTTACCAAGTAGAGGATGGGTACCAAACTCAGATTATAAGGCTTATAAGGATTATAAAGAGCCACCTTTATTTACTGAGCATTTTGATAAAATAAATTGAAGCACATGAAATATTCACCATTAAAGTTCCTATACACTTGTGTATTTCCAGTATCTTATTTAACCCCAAATATAGACTGACCTTTTAAAGAACATCCTCACTCTGGTCATGAAGCTCCAAGAATTCTTCCAGATGACTCAGCAAAGAATAAAAGGAGCATTTTGATGAGCAGGCAGAAAATTCTCTGAGCTGCCCTGTCATGCTATAGATGTCCTTTAAGCTCCCTTCATATCTGTTCATTAAAATACATGCTCTCAGCCTTGCTTTGTAACTTATTAAGTCTTTGTTTTTTTTCATGTTGATAGGAGGTAGTGGCATTGGCTTTTCTTATCAGGAGTTCAAAAGCCCTGTTCACAAAACAGGCAGCACAATAACCTGCTTTATATTGCATATTGCATCATTAGATATATACACAGAAAGACATCACATTAGGGAACTTTCTGTTCCCCAATATTTCACATATTCATTTCTTATTTCTATTATCCTCATTAAATACATATGTACATTTAAATAGCATATGTTAGAGGGTACATATCCCAGATATCTCAATTTTACTCTATTATAAATCAACATATTCAGAATGTGTATTTCTTTACAGCTTTTTTATGACAACCTTTACCCTTTTATTCTTTTCTTGTCTCCATCATTATATCTCTTCTCTCTGAATATGCAGGGCACCTCTTGGACAAATGCATATGTATGTACATACATACATGCATACATACATACATACATACATACGTACATACATGCATATATGCTTAATATAGAAAAAATAGTTGTTCATCCTTGGGGGAAGACATAGCATTAAGTGGCAGCCTAGAGACAAGAGCACGAAACTGACAGTTCATTTCTTTAATTTCAAACACACAGCAAAGAGTGATATCTGCAAGTGGCATAAGGCCACGAACTCCCAAAGTTTGGTCTCAGTGTTGTACTTCATCCATCATGGCTGAATGCCCTGTGACCTCTCCAAACAACACCATCAACCAGAAATCAAGTATTCAAGTGTTCAAATATGTGAGCATATGGGAAACATTTATAATTCAAAATACTAAAGGAACCCATTAGTGTTTTATTTTAACAATAGGCAATACAAAATTTCCTTCAAGTTTTTTGGATATGTGTATGAATAAATGTAATTTTTTTTACATTCACATAAACCCAACTTGATAGTGTTTTTGGGAGACCAGTGGACTTCCCTAAGTATCTTGCCTTTTTTTTATCTCCACTCTATGGAGAGGTGAATCATGAGCTATCTCAGGATATTAAGACTGTTTTTCTCCTTCATTTTTAGTCCCCTTTGCTCCTTTGTGAAAGAGAAATCGTTATTTTTTAAGGCTAGACCTCTGCTCATACCATGTAATTGCATTTGTGTTTGAGAATGAGTCTCTGAGGTTCAAGTGCCTTGTCATTCATTTGAAAATATTGATAAGCATTTCTGTTTATCAGCCACGGGATTATATTTCCTAATATTGTTAAAGATTTTCATAAAGTTTCAGGCCAAGCAATGCATGCAAAATGTGAGTCAAGCTATTTATTGTGCTGTTGTCCAAATCTAAAAATAATGAGCTCTGATATTCATCAAACAATAATTGCTGAAAAATACAAAATTATTAATTCTGCAAACAATAATTGCTTTAAAAACCAAAGAAAACATTTAGTTTTTCCTCTTTTTAGATTAAGGACAAACTATTTATACCTACATGTCTGAAACATAAAAATGCTACTTGATAACTAGGTTAAGAACCTATATAAATTTTTATCACACAAAAATTACTTTGTATGTATATCTATTCTTCTGTGTATATGGTATGTATGTATGTATGTATGCATGTCTATATGAATGTACCATGTGCATATGCTTACAATATTTAGGTATGAGCACTCTTTAACCATAGAGCTCATGTGGAAATCAGATAACAACCTTAGATCTTTATCTTCTCCTTTCACCCTGCTTTAGACATGGTCTCTCATTATTTCCCTCCATGTATATCAGCTTAGATAGCTTGAAATTTTCTATTTCTTTCTCCTAGTTCAATGTAGAACACTGGTATTATAGATACATACTACTATGTCTGCCATTATATTGACTTACATAGAATTTATATTGCTGTGATAAGACATTATGACCAAAAAAAACCTGGAGAGGAAAAAGAGTGTGTTTCACCTTTACCTTTTAGTTCTAGTACTGAAGGTACTCAGCCCAAGAGTCAAGAAAGTAAGAATCTAGAGGCATGGGGGGCTAGAGAGATGGCTCAGTCAATAAGAGAACTATGTCATCTTTCAGAGGTCCTGAATTCAACTTCCAGCAACCACATGGTGGCTCATAACCATCTATAAAATGAAATCTGGTGCCCTTTTCTGGCAGATATAGGTAATAAGTAAATATTAAAAAAAGAAATCTAGAGGCATGAATTGATGTTGAATCTCTCTTCATGACTTGTTCAAACCGCTTTCTCATACAATCCAGGAACACAGAACCTGAGGGGTGATACTAGCTCTTCTGGGATGGGAACACCTATATCAATCATCAATAAAGAAAATGTACTACAGGCTTACCTATAGGACAACTTATGTGGACATTTGAGATATCTTTTCCCCAAATGACTACAGCATGTGTCAAGGTAACATAAAAACTAGCTTTGCCTTTTGGGTTCTGTGTGTCTGAACTCAGGCTTTCATGTTTACCCAGCATCGAATTACCAATGTGCCCATTTCCCAAGCTCTGATTTTCAGAACTTCTATCAGAACTTATTTGTATGTGGGAAGGTAGAAAATTGGCAGGAGTCCAAGTGTGCGATGCATTATGATTTTTCTATACATTTTTGCCTATCCATAGTTTTTATTCCTGATCCAGTCACTTGGCTGGCATCCTTTTATTTTGTTCAAGTGGAATTCATGGATAGGCAAGGGAATGTTCTTTCAGTGGTGTTCATTGATAGATTTGGTTTACCTTAGTGTTTGGCAGCAGTAAGTTGTAGTAGCAAGCAGGCGGTTGCACTAGGTGTCCCTCTTTAGTGTATTAATTCTTAGATTGTCCAGCAGCATCCAATATTACAGCTTTCTTGCCTGCATAACAAGTTGGTATTTTTCAGTCTTTAACTGCTGCTACTGTATAACTTCTAGGAAGCCCTAGCTACTGCTATTTCTTACTCCTTTGCAGAAGTCAACGTCAGAAGGCTTGTCTAGTCAAATGAAGTTATGATACTTTGGGCTTTAACACAGCTGGTATTATAGCTCATGGCCTGTGGCATTTGATACCTCAAGCAGCACAGATAAGATAGTAATCTGGGATTCTTCTGGGAGTCAGGACCTGCAGTTTGCATTTTCCACCTGGAGATCCCAGACCAAAAGCTGCTCAGGTCTTATTTCTCTTTAGCTCTCTAGCTCTCTACCTTCACAGACTACTGTGTTAATTCCCTCTCTTCTGGGGGAATGACAGGGACCCTGTAAAGGATCTGTCTGTAATTCCTAGAATCCTCACTGCTTCAAAGACACTCCCACATAAAGAGACTCCTGACAATTGAAAGGCACCCTGCTATGATTCTTATTTCTCATTGTCTTATAAACTAACTACTTTGCATTCTCCTGGACATTATCCACTTTCTATAAGTGAGAAGTCAACATTCTTTCCTGCCAGTGTAACCTGAATTGCACACACTTCACCCCACCCCACCCCACAGACCCAAAACCTTGAAACTGATATTCCTGTCATTTCTGGGAGGATCAGGCTGTGTTCCCTTCTCTCCAGAGCTAGGAATTCATTTCATTTCTTTTTTTTTTCTTACTTTCTTTTTATTTTTTGAGTCAAATAAATCTGTAGCCACATGGTAAAATCTGCCAACAAGTCCTCTGTTGACATTATCTTCTTAAATGACTTTCTCATAACATTTTACCCTTATTCAATCTCATTCTCCCTACTTTCTTGGCTTCTCTCTCTTTCTGCCTCCTTTCCTTTTGTTCTGGCTCTTTTACTGTTACTTAGGCTGGGAGCAGCTGGCTGCCTTGATGTTTTCACAGCTCATGCATAGGAATTCTCAGCCATCACAGCCACTGCAGGAAAGCTGTATCACCAGTTTAGACTACATTACTGAGTGTCCTTAAAAAAAGACCATTCAAGAGAATCTTTTGATTGGACATGATGTTGCAATACCATCTGGGCATTTGACTCAAAGAATGGACATCAGCTGGAATGTTTATAATACAAATGGAAAGAATACATCATTAAAAGAATGATTTAAGAATATTTTGCTGTACTTAACAGTTGCTCAGTGCTGCATAAGAAATAAATCCATATATATGTCACATATTATTTCTCCAACACTTTCTCCCTCCTTCCTCCTTCTTCTTTCTTCTTCCCTTTCCCTATCTTTGCCTTCTTCCTTTCCACTGTACTTCTCTGTTCCATACCAACTCTGTCCTCTTCTTCTCTTTTCATGTATTTTTCTTTTCAATACATAATATATCCATGCGTTTATTTATTTATTTATTTATTTTTATTAATTTATTCTTGTTACATCTCAATGATTATCTCATTCCTTGTATCCTCCCATTCTTCCCTCCCTCCCATTTTCTCCTTATTCCCCTCTTCTATGACTGTTCCTGAGGGGGAACTGTATATGCTCATAGGGTATCAAGTCTGTTCTCGGTAACCTGCTGTCCTTCATCTGAGTGTCACCAGGTCTCCCCCTCCCCCTCCCACAGGTGGGCTGAGCCAAGCACAGATATTCTCTTCTACACATTTACTACAACATAATAGTGTAAGTAACATCACGGACATAGATAATGGAAATAGGTATTCCACCCCTTATACTTCAAAATTGTGTTGTTCATTTGTGCGTGTGTGTGTGTTTGCCTGTGTGTATGTGTCTTTGTTTCATATGATTGATTTTGATTGTGTTTAGGAGATTATAAGTATGTTTTCATGTCTAAATATATCATATTTAGTGTATTTGTGTATATATGTGGGCGTTTCATTTGTGCGTGTGTGTGTGTGTGTGTGTGTGTGTGTGTGTGTGTGTGTGGACTGAAGAGAGATCATTTGCTTTAATGAGTTTCAAATCTCAAAGCTTAGGCTCCTAGTTCTGGTTTTCTATGTCAGATTAAACAACAACAGTCTTAAAACAATGATTTGTTCCATGGTGGTGTACAGGTTGTCTGTTTGGTATTCTCATTTTTTCCCTCAATACCATATGGCTAATATTTACCCTGTATGAGCTACATGATGGAAAGAAATTAAAACTTTTGTTAATAATAGTGACAAGAAAATGCTTTCCTGAATATTTCTTTTTAAACACTATTATTCTTGTTCCATAACGACTTGAATACATAATTAATTGTATAAAACAAAATAGACAGACAATTAAATCAGAGTTATGCTAAATATGTGGAATTAGATAGAAGTTTGTTACAGTGAAAATGAGAACTTTGATAAACCATGTCCTCTCTCTTATATGTATGCATTCACTGGGCTTATATCTTTAAGATGTCTCCCAGGCTACACTAGAAGTGTTAAAAATTTAATGCATAAGAAAGATTCTTTTAGGGTATCAAGTCTCTTTTTGGTAACCTGCTATCCTTCCTCTGAGTGCCACCAGGTCTCCCCATCCAGGGGACATGGTCAAATATGAGGCACCAGAGTTCGTGTGAAAGTCATACCCCACTCTCCACTCAACTGTGGAGAATGTTCTGTCCATTGGCTGTATCTGGGTAGGGGTTTAAAGTTTACCGCCTGTATTGTCTTTGACTGGTACCCTATGAGCATATACAGGGGGAGAAAATCCCTGTCAGGAACAGTCATAGAGGAGGGGAATAAGGGGAAATGGGAGGGAGGGAAGAATGGGAGGATACAAGGGATGGGATAACCATTGAGATGTAACAAGAATAAATTAATAAAAAATAAAAAAAGAAAGATTCTTTTATTAATTTTTTTATTATTATTAGTTTATTATTTATTACATCTCAGTTGTTAGCCCAACCCTTCTATCCTCCCATTCCTCCCTCCCTCCCGCTTCCCCCATACGCCCCTCCCCTATGTCTGTGAAGATTCTTTTGAGATGGAATTTATACTTCAAAATGCTTGTAACCCTCTGGAATAATGACTACAATCAAGGAGCCATACTTTTCATGTTGAGAGTTTCACCAAGCAAAGCTTTAATGAGCATAGTGTCTGTTCCCAAAAGTTGTAATTTTGGACTATCCGTTCATAAGTAAACATAATTTACAAAGGCAGTCTCCACAATTACAGATAGCCCTGGCTACGGCAGGAAGTGAAAATTATATTTTCTAGAGTTAGATAGAAGCATTCTTCTCCCTTATCAAATTTTAATGATACAATTCAGAGAAAAACTATCATTTCATTTCAAGAATTGTGTTTATTACTAAAATGAAATAAATCCAGTCCTCCAGACACAGCCTTGTCTGCTCCTCTCTTCTCGGGTGATTGGAAAAACTTATAGTGTCTTCCCTTCATGATGAGAGGTAGGAGTCCAGCATGAGATTAGGGTTTGCTAGGCATTGAGGACATGTTGTGTGTATGTTCTCTTTTAAACAACATGAAAAAAATTAAATGTGATCAGAAGTTTCTTTTTACTACTTAAATTATGTATTGCAATAATTTCTTTTTTTTTATTTTAATTAATTTATTCTTGTTACATCTCTATGGTTATCCCATCCCTTGTATCCTCCCATTTTCCCCTCCCTCCCATTTTCCCCTTATTCCCCTCCCCTATGACTGTTCCTCAGAGGGATTACCTCCCTCTGTATATGCTCATAGGGTATCAAGTCTCTTCTCAGTGACCTGCTGTCCTTCCTCTGAGTGCCACTAGGTCTCCCCCGCCAGGGGACATAGTCAGATGTGAGGCACCAGAGTACTTGAGAAAGTAAAATCCCTCTCTCCATGATCTAGCCCATGGACAAGACAGTCTCCACACTTGAGTGGAGAGAGGGATTTGACTTTCTCAAGTACTCTGGTGCCTCACATCTGTATTGCAATAATTTCTAGCGCACATTTTTTGCTTAAAATTGTTACATACAGTTTTATCAAAACATGAAACTAAGGTAATACACACATATTACATTAGATCCTCTTCCAATCTTATGCATACATTCTACTGTTTTTGTAAATTTCAAATAATATTTATTTACTCCATTGTATGTATTGTTGTATATGTATTCCTTTCTTTCAATCTTCTGAACAATTTTCCACACATATTTTCTAACTACTAACTGATTCATAAATTAATTTTCTAAGTCACTCTGAATTTACTTTAAACTGCAGAACTTAAAGCCTTAACATAGCACAAAACTGGTAAAGGTGTTACATCACAGCTCAGATAACACATATGATATTCACAGGGTATCTAAGACATGGAGCATAATTAGCAAAAGGCGTTTAATATTTGGTGGTGATGGTGTGTGGGGGGGAGAGTGAATATACTATATATAAACAGAAGATGCAATGGTAGCCATAGAGAACTGTCAGGTGTCCTGATGTAAGTCCATTTTATTCCCTTAAGAAATGGTCTGGATCCAGGGTGTCAGAAGAGCCCCAAGGATCCTCCTGCCTCTTCTTCCCAAAGCAGTGCATATATAGTATGAATTGCCTTATCTTTACTTTTATACAGGTCCTAATTATCTGAATTCAGATCCTCACTGTTGTGCATCAAGCATGCTTACACGTTGTATAATCTCCCCAGTTCTGATATTATGAAAAGACATAAGTAAAAATACAGAGTACAGAAAAGTAAATAGAATAAGATAAAAACAATTATTTACTGCTTCTGTAATATTTTTCTTTTAATTGATGCACTCCATTTAAAATATACCCCTCTGTTGGTAAATTATTCTTATTTTCTTAATTAAATGTATTTTTGGGAGTACTTTAAAACTTTATATTTTTATTATTTACCATTTCCATATCTGTATATATTGTCTGGCATCCTACTTTCCTTGTTACTTGATTTTAGTTATAGTAAATTAAATAATGTAAGTCCTATACTCTATAAGCATTTTAATTCTTCATCTTTGAGTCTTTCTAAATAAGCACCCTCAACTGAGAGGATAATCACAGAAGACACGACTATATGGTCTTTCAATCAATTTCTTCTGAATACTCCCATACAATCCAGCATAGTTTTTGTTATTGTTGTTGGTTTGGTGGTTTGGTTTTGAATCTGTTTGTTTGTTTGTTTGTTTTTTGAGGAGGGGGTAGTGGTGATGTTGCCTCTTCACTTATGAACCTGATCACATTTTATTCGTCAATAAAATTATGAATGAGTTAAATATGGAATGTTAAAATTTAATTGTAAAATTGCCTATACTGTAAGAGTATAAACAATGATATTTTTATTTCTTTTGTTTGTCATCTGAAGTAACAAGAATACATGCTCTTTAAAATAAAGATACATGTATATAAACTAAAAGTGTATTTTTAAAAATGAATGTGCTTAAGTTTCAAATTACATTTACTTATTAATTTATTTATTGAAGGAGTGCTTTAGACAACTTATGGGATTCAGTCTCCCTTTCTACATGTGAGACATAAGAATTAGTCAGATCTTCATATTTTTGTCATGTATCCCTAACTGCTAAACTCTCTTTTATCATATATATATATATATATATATATATATATATATATATATATATAT
>OU015747.1:63191499-63216327 GCA_907169655.1 Acomys percivali
ATATATATATATATATATATATATATATATATATATATATATATATTAGCAGTCTCCTCTTCTTCCCCCAATACCCCATTCACACAGCCCTTCTCCTATTCTCCCCATTTCTTCTCAGAGAAAGAGGAGGTTCCCTGTGGGTACCAACCAATCCTGACACATCAAGTTGCAGCAGGAGTACACCCATCCTCTTCCACTGAGGCCAGACAAGGCAGCATGGTTAGTAGAAAACAATCCAAAGTCAGGCTTAATTGTCACAGAGGGCCACCACTACAATTGCTGGTGGCCCATAAGAAGACTAAACTGAATATCTGCTTCATATGTTTAGGAGGTGTAGAACCAGTCCATGATGATTTTTGGTTGGTATTTCAGTCTCTGAAAGCCCCCATTGGTTCAGAATAGCTGACTCTGCAGGTCTTCTTATGGGTCTTTTATCTCTTCAGCTCTATCAATAGTTCTCCCAACTCTTCCATAGGATTCCCTGAGCTCTTTCAAATGTTTGATTGTGTCTCTGCATCAGATCAAATCAGAGGAATTATGATAGGCTCCTGTGTACAAGCATAACAAGGTAACAATAGTGATATCAATGAATGATTCTCTCCCATGCAATGGGTATCAAGTAGGACAAGTCCTTAGTTGGCCATTCCCTTAATCTTTGCCCAATATTGTCTCTGCATAGTTTATAGATGGGGAAAATTTGTGATCAAGTTTTTTTGTGGATGATTAGGTGTCTTTCTCTCTCTTATGGCAGTCCTGCCTAGCTACAGGAGGTGGCTACTTCAGGATCCATATCTGCCACTTTCAGGAGTCTCAGTAATGCTGGTCCCCATAGCCATCCTGGGGCCTCTTATATTCCACGTTTCTGGCACATCCCAGAGATGAACCCCCCTTTTAGATTTCAATTCTCTCACCCAGCCCTCTCTTCTCAGCTCTTCTTCCTCCTCATACCTAACCTTGATCCATTCCCTATCTATTCTCCAATCCAGTTTTCTCCCTCCATCCACATACAATGTCTATTTTATTTCATGTTCTGAGTGAATTCAAGCATCCTCCTATGGGTCCTCCTTGTTACCTAGCTTCTTTGGGTTCTGTGCATTTTAGCATGGTCATTCTATACTTTGTGGTGTATATATACTTATAAGTGAGTGCATAGCACATGTGCATTTCTGAGTCTAGGTTACTTCGCTCAGGATGATCTTATCTAGTTCTATTCATCTACCCTCAAATTGTACTATGTTTTTGTTTTTATTACTTGTGCATTATTCCATTGTGTAAATGTACTATATTTTCTGTATCCAGTCTTTGTTTGAGGTACATCTAGATTGTTTCCAATTCCTGACTATTATGAATAAAGCTGCTATGAACGTAGTTGAGCAAGTGTCCTTGTCCTACAGTAGAGCATATTTTGAGAATATACACAAGACTGGTGTAGCCATGTCCTGAAGTAGATCTATTCACAATTTTCTGAGAAACCTCAAGGAAAAATATAAGAACTTCTAGATGTATCACATTCCCTGAATTCAAGCTGTGCTGCATAGCAATAATAATAAAAACTGCATGGTATTTGAATTAATACATATAGGTTGATTAATGGAATCAAATTGAAGACCAAGAAATAAACTCACACTCCTAAGGACAATTGACTTTTGACAAAGAAGCCAAACCATACAATGAAAAAAAAGCATCTTCAACAAATTATGCTGGTCTAATTGGATGTCTGCATGTAGAAGAATGGAAATAGACTGATCTATATTTTTTACCCTGCACAAAACTCCACCATGTTGCTTGACCTACAAAAAGATTTTTAAAGTTTAATATTCCTCACATGAGGTATTTGGAGTGCTCTTCTTATATACAAAGCAGAGTTTAGTTGTGATTTTATCAGCAAGAATCCTCAGAGTTCATTGATTGTGAAAAATGTGTTATGAAACAATGATACAACACCACTGGACTGATTTAATCTCTTCTATCCATTAGTGGAAATATGATTTTCTCACTAACATTGAGAATACTAATACTAGCTGACTGAGAGCTAAGCCCAGCCTGACAACTGAAGAACACTTAAAATATGTAACAATATATGAAATTTTCCATTGTCTTGACCATGAAACTTCATCTTCCACGTGTAAATATTACTCATATTGTCCATTGAAAGAAGTCCAACATCTTGCATTTTGAAGGCCACACTCTATAATCTTTGTGATATTCTTTCTATACTTGTTTCTAATGAAGGTTCTTTGAAAGCTTCTTGTGGGATTGTATGATGGAATCCACCCTCAAGTCATTATAGTAACCTTCAAACCCATATTGGTGACATTCTGTTTTGAGCTCAAATATCTCAGAAGCCAGTGCTCTAGGTGGCTTTGATGTCTGCTGAATGACCTGGATTCTAGTACCATTCCTATTAGTTATTGTATATTTAGCAGATAGAAGGTCTCTGTCATAATAAAGGACACACTGCTTCCTTTCTTTAAGATCTAAAATACCTTCCTGTTGTTCCTTGCATAGTGTGAATTTTTATAGCATTGTTATCATTTCTCCACTTTTGTAAGTAAAAGGTAAGAATTTGGATGGAAGAAGCTATGTGCCAACTGTTCCTTGATGAGCTTCAACAGGAGCAGTGAGTTGCCCACCAATTCTCCATGATGTACTTTGTTTGCTCTGGTTCCATCCTGAAATCTGACATATTAAAGAGGCTCAGTAGAGTGACTAGATGAAAAGCAATGTCCACTATTGAATGATGACTCTTGCTTCCTGGGATACTGAAAATTCACTATTGCATCCAGTCATCTCTTTATCATATTTTATTTTAAGATTTATTTTATTACAGTTATGTTATTGTACATAAGTAGAACAATTACATGGAGCAAAAAGAACCATGAAACAATCTGGGATCATATGAATGTTACAGTCAAGGTGTTTGGCTAATTGTATTTCACAACCATGAAGAAAACACCTATCCTATCTTGGTGAGTCTAAAATTCTGAATAAGAATGAATATCTATCATCTCTGATCATTGCCAGCTCAAAACCTCTATCCAGACCTAAAAATATCTTAACTCCTAAACAGGTTAGGCTAATTGTAAGACTAAACTAGCTGGTCTTCCACCCTATGATAGACTTGAGAATTAATGAAAGTTAATTATTTGAGTGAACAGAAAGTGCAAGTTAGCAGCTTCCAAAATAAGTAGGAAAAAAATATGACAGAGACAGGTTACTGCCTGAACAGTCAACCCAAACTCTCTATAACATTCTAGCATCATCTTTTACCTTCTAACCCAATATAGCTAACAAACATATTTGTGAGACAGGACCTACTGAGGACTTGCTTACACAGTCTTGCCAGAGTTTGGCTGTTGACTCAGCCTTTATCCAAGCTTGCCCGTTTTTGGCAGAATTCTGTCTGTGGTAAAACAAGGACATTTTTCCCAGTGGCTTGTTTGCCACATTTGAAACCATCTCCCTAAGGAGGGTCTTTGATGCTCATCATTCTTTTTGAGGTAGGCTGGGTGTTGTCAGGAGTTATCTTGCTTCATTGTCAGTGAATATTTAAAATAATAAAAATAATTTTAAATTCCATATTCTGTATTTATCTGAGGTTTTTTGAAGACCTTATCTAACTATTTTACCTTATGTTTCTATAAATTATAACTATCTATTGTACCTAAGAGGGATAGATAAGATTATGTTTCCTCTCTTGGGGTACAGATGCTTGTTTTCATTGCCTATATATTATGGTTGCAGTATGCAGGGAGAAAATACGGATGGACTTAGGGAAATTTCTCTTCCTATATCTTTCTTTCCTAATATGGAGATAGGCACTGAAAAGAAAGAAAGGGTATAAAAATATATAGGGATGATAGGATAAGAAGTAAATTATCAGGGAGATCCAATATGGCAGTGAGCAGTGAGGACCCTGTTTAGCTCCAGTAAATGATTCAGGGAATTGCATAGAATTCTTAACCAGGAACACCAAGCTCCCCACCCCACTAGAGCGGGAGTACTCCACAGTTCAAAAGCACCAAAATATCGAAAACCTGCATACCCCTGCACATGGGAGGAGTGCGGATGTTCTTGGACCAGAGCGGCAGTGGAGGAGGCTGAGGTTTGCAGCTGGGAACAGTCTGGTAGAGGCGTTTGTCGTAGTGGTTGGTGGGAATTGCTGTGGAAGCAGGGACTCGGTGCAAGATTTGGGTACTGTGACTCTAGCTGAAAGCGGCATCCTATTTGGCCCCTGAGACTCAAGCTCAATTTGGCATGCGGTTTGGGCCCAGAGTCTCTAGCTGAATCAGGTGGACTGTTTGGGCGCAGAGTCCTTAGCTGAATTGAATGCACAGTTTGGGCCCAGAATCTCTGGCTAAACTTGGGGGATAATTTAGGACCAAAGAACCTAGCTGAAATCGGAAAGCAGTTTGGGCTCAAAGATTCTAGCTGAGTTTGGTGCATGGTCCTGGCCCTGAAACTCTGACTGGATGCTGCATGTGGTCCAGGCCCTGAGGCTGTGGTTGAACACAGCGAGCTCAGTGTGCGGTTTGGGCCCTTGACCCTGGTTGAACTCAGTGCTAACTGGACTAAGTGTGTGGATTAGGCCCCGAGACCGTTTGGGTCCAGAGAAGTGAACTGGACTCAACACTCAGGTTGGGTGTATAGATGCTAATTGTACTCAGTGTATGTGTGGTTTGGGCCCCTTGAAATGCTACAAGGAACCACAGACTAGCAGAGCATCAGAGCTCTGGACCTAAGGACATCTCGGGGAGACAGGGAGTAGAGTGGCCATCAGAACCCCACCACCCGAACTGCTTCAGTCCTTGGAGAGCTCTGGTGCCACAAGGGGACCCAGAAGTATGTGGACAGTTTGGCCTGACACAGCGCACATTCTGAGACCCATGAAAAATACAAAGGAGCTGGCCATCACTGGCTGTGAGAGATGCAAACTACAGGACTGGCCTCCTGCCATCCAGACCAGTGAAGCATCAGAGCTCCCAAGCTGGGGAAATCATGAGAAAAGTACGAATCTACCCTCAGACTCCCTCCACCCGACTCCCCAAGCTAACTGCCAAAAGCGGAGATAGCAAGATGACTAAAAGACAGCGTAAAATCATATGCAAAGAACCTCAAAACCATATGGCATCTCCAGATCTCAGCAATACCTCAGAAAACAACACAGAGAATTCAAACACAATGGAAATACAAGAAATGACCTCAAAACCTTAGTAATGAGGATGGTAATGGAGGAAACAAATAAAAATCATAATCAAAGGCAGGAAGATGCAGCCAAAGAGGTGGAAGACATAAAAGAGGCCTACAGAGAGGCACTGGAATATACAAACAACCATATGAAGGAAATTAATAAAACTGTTCAAGATATGAAGGCCTATAAAGAGGCAATGGAAGAAACTCAGATATATACAAACAGTCAGATGAAAGAAATCAATAAAAACATTTCAAGATCTGAAGATGAAAATGGATTCAATGATAAACACACAGAGAGAAGAAAAACGGGAACATAAGAGATCAGCCAGGAAGACAAGCAACACAGAGGTGAGTCTCTATAACAGAATCCAAGAGATGGAGAAACGAATCTCAGGTCTAGAAGATACAATCGTAGATCTAGAGCAACTGTTAAAGAAAATGCTAAATCTGGAAAAATCATGACATAAAACATCCAAGAAATCAAGGACACCATGAAAAGAAGAAATCTGAGGATAATAGGCATTGAGGAAAGAGAATATGCCAGACTCCAAGGCCCAGAAAATATTCTTAACAAAATCAGAGAAGAAAACTTTCCCAATTTAAAGAAAGTGATCCCTATAAACATATAAGAGACCTAAATAACACCAAATAGAATAGACCAGAAAAGAAAACCTTCCTGGCACATAATAATCAAAACACAAAATATACAGAACAAAGAAAAAATACTAAAACTGCTAGGGAAAAGGGCCAAATAACATTTAATGGCAAAACTATCAGAATTAGACCTGACTTTACAGCAGAGACCATGAAAGCCAGAAGGGACTGGACAGAGATCCTGCAAATGCTCAGAGATGACAGATGCGATGCCAGACTACTTTACCCAGCAAAACTATAAACAACTATTGATGGAGAAAACAAAATATTCCAAGACAAAAAATTGAAACTATACTTATCCACAAATCCAGCTTTACAAAATATACTAGAAAGAAAACTCCATCCCAAAGGGTCAAGCTACAACCAAAACTACACAGGAAATAGATAACTATACTATTGCAAAAGTGCAACCATACAAACACTCTACTGTAACCAACATCAAATTTAAGACTCTTAAAAGTCACTGGTCAGTAATATCTCTCAATATCAATGGTCTCAATTCTCCAA
This sequence comes from Acomys percivali, assembly GCA_907169655.1. Taxonomy (NCBI): domain Eukaryota; kingdom Metazoa; phylum Chordata; class Mammalia; order Rodentia; family Muridae; genus Acomys; species Acomys percivali. Next base: position 63,197,854 of record OU015747.1, read on the forward strand.
TAAAAAGACACTGACTAGCTGAATGGATACATAAAAAAGATCCAACATTCTTCTGCATTCAAGAAGGACATCTCACACATAAAGATAGACATTATCTCAGAGCAAAACCCTGGAAAAAATATTCCAAGCAAATGATCACAAGAAGAAAGCAGGCATAGCCATTTTAATATGTAACAAAATAGACATGCAACCAAAATTAATCCAAAGGGATGAGAAAGGACACTTCATACTCATCAAAGATAAAGTCAAACGGGATGAAGTTAAAATTCTGAACATCTATGCTTTTAATACAAGGGCAATCACATTTGTAAAAAATTTATTAATGAAGCTTAAACAACATATCGATTCCACTCAAAATAATAGTGGGAGACTTCAACACCCCACTCTCACTGAATTGAAATAGAAACTAAGCCGAGAAACAACATCATTACCCAAAGCCATGAATCAAATGGATCTAACAGATATCTATAGAATCACCCAGCCAAAAAGGAAAATAACTTCTTTTCTGCACCCCATGGAAATTCTCCAAAATTGATCACATAGTAGGTCACAAAACAAGCCTTAACAGATACAAGAGAATTGAAATAATACTATGTATCATACCAGATCACCATGCTCTTAGGCTGCACTTCAACAACAACAGAAATACCAAAAAGCCTATACGAACGTGGAACATGAACAACTCTCTACTTAATGACACCTGTTAGAGGAAAGAAATAAAGAAAGATTAAGACTTCCTGAAATTCAATGAAAATGAAGGAACAACGTACCCAAATTTATGGGATATATTGAAAGCAGTGCTAAGAGGAAAATTCATAGCATTAAGTGCCTTTAAAACGAAATTGGAAACATTCCACATAAGCAACTTAATGACACAGCTGGAAGCCCTAGAAAAAAAAAGAAGCAGAAAAACCCAAGAGAAGTAGATGTCAGGAAATAATCAAACTCAGGGCTGAAATTAATAAATTAGAAACAAAGAAATAAGTACAAAGAATCAACAAATCCAAGTGCTGGTTCTTTGAGAAAATCAGCAAAATAGACAAAACGTTAGCCAAACTAACTAAAAGCATAGAGACAGTACTGAAATCAACAAAATCATGAATGACAAGGGAGACTTAACAACAGACACTGAAGAAATACGAAAAATCATAAGATCCTACTTCAAAGGCATATATACAACAAAATTTGAAAATTTCAGGGAAAGGGATAATTTTCTTGATCAATTTTACTTGCCAAAATTGAGTGAAGAACAGATAAACAAGATAAATAGTCCCATTTCCCCTATAGAAATAGAAGCAATCATTGATAGTCTCCCAACCAAAAAAACCCAGGGCCAGATAGTTTCAGTGCAGAATTATAATAGACCTCCAAGGATGTGCTAATACCAATACTCTACAAGCTACTCCAAAAGAAATGGATAGAACATTACAAAATTCATTGTATGAGATCATAGTCACATTGATACCTAAACCTCACAAAGACCCAACAAAGAAAGAGAATTTCAGACCAATTTCTCTTATGTCCATTGATGCATAAATACTCAAAATAATACTTGCAAAAAGAAAACAAGAACACATCAAAGATATCATTCACCATGACCATGTAGGCTTCATTCCAGGCATGCAGGGATGGTTTAATATACAGAAATCCACCAATGTAATCCACCATATAAACAAACTGAAAATAAAAAAACACATTATCATCTCCTTAGATGCAGAGAAAGTATTTGATCAAATCCAACACCCATTTATGTTTAAAGTTTTGGAGAAATCAGGAATACAAGGCACATACCTCAACATAATTAAGGCTATATACACCAAGCCAATAGCCAAAATCAAAGTAAATGGTGAGATACTCAAGGAAAATCCTCTAAACTCAGGAACAAGGCAAGGCTCCCCACTCTCTCTATATATATCTTCAACATAGTACTGGAAGTTCTAGCGAGAGCACTAAGACAACAAAAGGAGATCAAGGATATCCAAATGGGAAAGGAGGAAGTCAAATTATCCCTATTTGCAGATGATATGATACTGTACAAACGTACCATCGAAATTCCACCAGAGAACTCCTACAGCTGATAAACACCTTCAGCAAATTGCATGGATAAAAAATTATCTCAAAAAAGTCAATAGCCTTCCTATATATAGATGACAATCATTCAGACAAAGAAATTAGGATAACTATACCCTTAACATTAGGCACAAGCAATATAAAATATTTAGGAGTTACTCTAACCAAGCAAGTGAAGGACTTGTTTGAAAAAAAATTAAAACTCTGAAGAATAAGATTGAAGATGACATGAGAAGATGGAATGAACTGTCTTGCTCTTGGATTGGGAGAATTAACAAGTAAAAATGGCCATCTTACCAAAAGCAATTTACAGATTCAATACCATCCCTATCAAAATTCCTACTCAATTTTTTAAAGACATTGAAAGTTCAATTCTCAACTTCATATGTGAAAACAGAAAACCCAGAATGGCTAAAACAATATTGTACAATAAAAGATCTGCTGAAGGAATCTCCATACATAATATCAAACTGTACTATAAAGTAACAGTAATTAAAACAACATGATACTGGCACAGCAATAGGCTGGCTCATCAGTGGAATTGAATCGAAGACCCAGATTTGAATCCACACACATATGGTCACTTGATTTTTGACAAAGAAGCCAAATCTATTCAAGGGAAAAGGGGTAGCATCTTCAACAAATGGTGCTGTTCTAACTGGATGTCTATGTGTAAAAAAGTGCAATTGGACTCATATTTGTCACCACGCACAAAACTCTGATCCAAGTGGATCAAAGACCTCAAAAGAAATCCAGAGACACTAAATCAATAAAAAAAAGTGGGAAGAGCCTGGAAAACATTGGCACAGGAGACAACTTCCTGAACAGAAGACCAACAGCCCAGGCCTTAAGGTCAAGAATCAATAAATGGGATCTCATGAGGCTGAGAAGCTTCTATAAGGAAGGAGACACTGTCAACAGAAAAAAGTGACAGCCTACAGACTGAGAAAAGATCTTCACCAACCCTATCTCTCACAAAGGTCTAATATCCTAAATATATAAAGAACTTAAGAAATTATATACCACCAAACCAAATAACCCAATTAATAAATGAGGCTCAGAACTAAACAAAGAATTCTCAACAGAGGAATGTCAAATGGCTGAGAAACACTCAAAGAGATGCTCAACCTCCTTAGTCATCAGGGAAATACAAATCAAAACAACTCTGAGATTCCATCTTACACCTATGAAAATGGCTAAGATCAGTAATTCAAGTGACACCACATGCTGGCAAGGATGTGGAGAGAGAGGAACACTCCTTCATTTCTTATGGGAATGCAAACTAGTACAGCCACTTTGTAAATCTGTCTTGCACTATCTCTGGAAACTGGAAATAAGGCTTCCTCAAGACCCAACTATTCCACTCCTTAGAATATACCCAGAAGATGCTTCAGCACACAAGAACATTTTCTCAACCATGATTCTAGCAGCCTTATTCATAATAACCAGAACATGGAAACAACCTAAGTGTCCCTCAGCAGAAGAATGGATAAAGAAACTGTGGAACATTTACCCTATGAAATACTACTCAGCTATTAAAAACAAGGAATTAACAAAATTTGTGGACAAATAGATTGAGCTAGAAATGATCATAATAAATGAGTATCTCAGAAGCAGAAAAAGTCAAATGGTATATACTCACTTACATCTGGACACCTTTCCCAAGGGCCATGTCCCATGAAAGTCTTCACTTATCAGGAAACTGGGACAGAGGGGAGGACATTCTATTAGGACTCTAGGTGAGAGAAGCATGGGAGAAAGGGGAAAGCAAAGGATCCTGAGGGTCCTAGAATTGTACAAGAAGCACATTATGATGGGTGGATTTGGGCCCAGGGGTCCTGCTCAAATTATGGCACCAGCTAAGGACAATACAGGCGGTAAACTTTAAACCCCTACCCAGATCTAGCCAATGGACATCACATTCTTCACATTTGAGTGGAGAGTTGGGTCTGACTTTCACACTAACTCTGGTTCTCCATATTTGACTAAGTCCCTTGGATCGGGAGGCCTGATGGCTCGCAGAAGAAGGATAGCAGGCTACCAAGAAGATACTTGATCCTATGAGCATAGACAGGGAGAGTAGATCCCCTTCAGTCACAGTCATAGGGGAGGGGAGTAAGGGGGAAATGGGAGGGAGGGAGGAATGGGAGGATACAGGTGATGGGATAATAATTGAGATGTAATATTAATAAATTAATAAAATATATTTTTAAAAAAGAAGTATATTATCAAATCTACTCCTCAACTGAAGGCCTTATTTGTTACTAAAAAAAAAAAAGTTTATCTTTAATTCCTTGGTATAGAATTTTGTATATTGATACAAAATAAGATTAAATTTGATACATTGATACAGAATTCAAATTTAAGACTATTCTCCACCAATATTATATATATCATTTAAAATACAAAGCTTACTTCCAATACCTGGAAGTGCTATTGCAGGCTGATTCGTATAATTAAGTAATGCAAGCCACTGTTAGTTGATGAAATTATGATCATGTCAAATACCAGCCTATTTTTAATCATAAGAATATACATCCTATGTTTAACAGATAGAAATGATCCTATAGATAGTTAAAGTAAGATATTTAAATTTTTCAAAACATCAGAGACCAACAGAATATGGCATTTAAGAAGATTTTAATATCTTAAAGATTCTTTGACAACAAGAGAGGCTAACTCCTGTGATGCCTTTTATGAAAACATTTTCATTCAAATATATATTTTGACTGTATTCAGCCCCACAGTCTTTTTTTCTCTATATTTGTGCTAGTACACTTCATTGCCAAGTTTTCTTTAATTAACTTTCACACATACACACACGCTCACACACACACACACACACACACACACACACACACACACACTCATATTCATGTATATCTACAAACTCTATGTAAAATATGTGGCTTACTGATATGAGACTATATTAAATATATTTAAAAAAATATTAGTCTTTGATTTGGACATATGTAGTCTGATGAGAGGCACAAACAAACAGATTATTAAAACAGCATGAATGATCATGCACAAAGAGTTAATAGGCATTTTAAAACAAACAACAATGCAGAATAAAACAGGTAGTGATAAAAATTATATGATTTGGAGACTAGATTTGAGACAGGGATATTTCAGTCAATATCATCTCTTGCTTACTAATTTTCCTTCAAATGATATAATTTTCTTGTCCATTGTAAAGGAAAAAATATCCTTCATTGTGCACATACAGTAGATTTTCTTTCTCTGATCCTCTGTTGATAGACAGTTCGACTGAGTGACATAGTTGTAAAAAAAACTATTATCATATTTCAGGTCTTTCTGTAAGCTTCATTTTAATTTTGAAAGCTCTATTTATGTATATTCTATGTGAGAGTGAACTTGTAAATGCCATCAATATGGAAGTCAGAGGACAATTTACATATGCTGATTCTTAACTCAATAATGTGAGTATTGGAAAATGAGCTTGGATCATCAGACTTGGCAGCAAGTGCCTTAGCACACTGATCCATCTCATTTATCCCAATTTTATATAAAGTTTTTTACTGCTTTGGGAGAAATTACATAAAAACATCAGTTCATACAAATTAAATATAGTAGTTCTTGATTTGGGTGTATGTAGTCTTATGAGAGAAACAAAGAACAGATTATTATAACAGTATGATTTGTGCACAATGAGTTAATGGGTTTTTGCAACATATAACTGCAGAATAAAACAAGTAGTGAAAAAAATAAGCATGCTTTAGAGATTACATTGTCTAAAATCAATTACTATTGTCACCATAGGTCTTTGCATATTCCATTATTTTGAATGCCTTACTTGCTGATCCACTATAATGTTGAATTATATATATATATATATATATATATATATATATATATATATATATATAATTTTCAGGACAGACTTGTGTGTGTGTATGTGTGTGTGATGTGTGTTTGTCTGTGTGAGTGTGAGATGTGTGTTTGTTTGCAAGGTGGGTTTATATGTGAGTCATGTGCATGTAAACAGCATATGTGTGAGGTGCATGCAATGCTGCTGCATATATGTATTTTCATGCATACCACTATGTGCATGCAGAGATAACAAAATAATTTTATGAAATTAATTCACTCTTCTCTTTGGATTTGAAGGTGAGATTCAGGCCACAATGCTAGAGTGACAGATAATTTTACAACTAAGATGTATGGCTTGCACAGTTATTTGTACTGTATAATTCTAGTTAATAAAAAAAAACACTAGTAAGAAGACAGCTATGTACCTGCATTTCAACTATTAAAATTGAACCTCATTTACAACTACAGAGTATATTATGGACTTAACTTTGCCTCACTAAACTCCACTTCTTGACATATAATATCATAATTTTTAGACAGTAAATTCTCACAGACTCCTATGTTTCTGATAAAATTTTATTTAGATCAGGTTCATTGGAATCTTCTATTTCCTGGGGAAAATGAAAGTAATGTTTTTAGATTAAAGCTTTTGAAGTAGAGTATAATTTCTGAGTTCATAAGTTGAACATAGACTGAGAACAAAAGATCAATTTGCATAATACAGTCAAATAATGCCATCTAACTCTTCCCCTAGAAAACCTTCACAAATGGGTACACTCGTATGACAGCCTTTCTACAGTACTTCCTACAGCTACAAAGGAAGACTCATGAGAATTCCCAAAATCGATGTTTTTTTAATGTCAGAGGGCATCGCTATTAGATTCTACTTAGCACTAAGTACTATTAACATAACCATATATATTAAGTGCTATACTTTTGATTTAATGATGCATATTTTGTGTATCAAATTTATGTTTTCAATATTCTCTTTTCATCATTTAACTCTCATATCAGCCAGTTGCTATCATTCACAATTTCTCAAACAGACTGGCCATCTGTCTTCCCATGTATTCTGAACTAGTCCTTTGGGATATAATAAATAATGAGACTCTAAAGATTTCTACATCCTAATCCTCCAGGAAGTGGAATTGACAGATATTAATGATATTTCTGTGGAGAGTTTGTGTGGGAATGATTTAATATAGTGATGAATCTCGTAAAAGAGAGACAGATGGACCAGAATTGGAACAAATAATGTAGGATTAAGCTCAGGTTGGAATGACATAACTTGAGCAGGGATGAGCCCTGACTACATATCCTATTTAATGTAGAAAATATGAAGGAATCAAGAAATCTATGTTTTTAGAGTAAGCAGAATTTATGAAGCACTATATAAACTTTCTTCGGTTTTGATACACTTTTATGTTTCTGACCATCACAATAAGTAACTATATATTGACATTATTTTAAAACATTGAATTTGTAAAAGTTTAGAATTCATACACATTTGTCCACCTCTATATTCATCATCAGTATTTTTTTTCCAGAGTATTAATTAAGCATAGTGATGGTATGTTAGGACCCTTTCCTTCAAGTTTGCTATATATGCTTCATGAGTACTACAAATCTATTTCTTCCTCTTAATCACTCTTCAGGTCCCCAGACAATCCCTACTATTACTTTACCTGTGTATGTATGTATGTATGTATGTATGTATGTATGTATATATATATATGTATGTATGTATATATATAATCTTTAATTATTTTCTATACTGTACTCCAATAGATGCAAGAAAAAATCTAAATTTTATATAACAAACATAAAAATCTACAATCTATAAATGAGAGAATTTGATTTCTGCACTGATGTTATTTTGTGGAATCTGATGATATTAATTTCCATTTTCCTGCAAATGACATGATTTATCTTTCTCTATGGAGAAAAAAATCCCCATTGTATACATACACTTAATTTTCTTTACCCATTCATCTGTTAAGGGCCATGGAAGCTGATTCTATAACTTCTTACAATGAATAATACAACAAGAAATGAGGACATGAGATGACAATGTGATGATTTGATGATTTCTCTAGCAGCTCCAAACTTATCCTGAAAGCTGCTTGACCAACTCAAACTCTCCCCAGCAGTTTAAAAAGGTTGCCTTCTACCATCATCAACAATGCTTGTTACTTTTTTTTTTGTAACAAATTTTCTGAATGGGGTGATGAGTAGGGATGCTAAACATTCTTTAATGTTTGTTTGATGTTTGTCCTTTATCTTTTGAACATACATTTATTATTTCATTAACTACTTCATTGGTCAGTTTATTTTATTCTTAGTAATGTATTTTTCAGTTCTCTATATCTTCTAGGGTTTATTTGGTCAGCTATATAGTAAGTAAAGAATTTCATCCATCCCTCAATAACTCTTCACTTATTTAATTATGATATGACTAGCTACTCAAAGTCCTCAAAAGAGTAAACTATAACATGAAAATTTACATTATTTAAACTCATTACAGTTCTCTAATACTTTTTCTTAGAGTGCTAAATCACAGTAAATCAAAGAAAACAAAGAAAATTAGAGCAAGGATATTGGGAATTGAATTCTTTTTAAAATTCTTTCTCAGCAAGTGTATTAATGGTGAATAGAAAACTACAGATTTTTATTGTTGCTTTTTGTCCTGACACAAGGAAATATTAGAAGCCTTTTCTGAAAAGTACTCTGTTGACAAAAGCCAAAGTGAATTTTAGATAATGTCTTCTTTCAAGACTCAAAATAACAACAATGAGGCTTTTAAAATTTATAACATAATGCAGTGCTCAACACATACACACATACACACACCCTCAAATATCATATATATATATATATATATATATATATATAATCAAACAATGTGCTAAATGTGTGTGTGATAGGTTCTGTTTTAAATTTTTCTCAATTAAATTTATTTAAACAGATAAAAACATTTTAAAAGCAGATATTTGGAGATATGTACTGTTTCACTACTCATACATACTATGAGATCCTACCTCACAGACAACACTTACCACTTCATATATGTCTCATTTTTTATGGTGCTTGAAAATGTGAAATTATTGTAACAGTATGAGGCAGAGCTACAGAATTAGTCATTGATGTTCTTTTCTTTAATTACAGTTCTATTGATTATTTGAAAATTTTATGCATGTATAAAATGTATCCAGACAATATCCACAGATTCTCTCCTCCATCATCCAAGAATATTTATACTCTTATTCATCAAGAATAAGGTGAATGGAAGATATGCTGTTGAGGAGTTGGAGGAGAGAACGCCAGTAAAGAACATAAATTACATTTCCAGAGACCCAGGGTTTTGTTTCAGAAACCAGGTTAAGGTGGCACACCAATTGCCTGAAACTCTAGATCTAAAATTCAGTCACCTTTACTGGCCTCAAAAATTATCTTCACTAATGTACAATTATTTATCTTCAGGTGACACACACACAAAAAAATAGCTATAAGAAACAAAGAACAAGTATTATATAATTGTGTAATATGATAATTAAAATCATCATTAATAAGGCAGCAAATAGTGATCTAAAGGAAAGTAATTTCCAGAAATATTTGCACATATGAAATGATACAATAAAAATTATGTGTGTAGGCAATTGCATGTACTTCAAGGCCCTTTAATTGTATCAGAGGTCATTGTTGTGAACATCTAACTCTATAATGAGTCAAGGTATATAGAGAGGGTATATAGAACAATAGAAGAATCTGTGTATGTAATGCCACCCCTCACCTCCACAAATGCTGCTTTTCCTGTTTTCTTCTTTTTTCTTCCACTTTTCACTTGTACATTGCTGCCATTCATGCTAATGTGGAGTGTGTGTATGTGTGTGTGTGTGTGTGTGTGTGTGTGTGTGTTGTTTGTATTTTTCTCCATCTACAGACTGTGCAAATATTTTCATGGCTTTACCAGTAAGCACAATGCCTCTACTAACGGAGGGACACAATTTTATGCTAGCAATTGTTCTCACAATTTCATCTTTCTTCCTGCAAAGATTCATGAGCAAAAGGTGAGATGAGCACACTATATACAGGTATTAGATGCAAAAATCACCCATCATAAGACCCATGTAGTAAGCACTGGCCATGGTACTACTGAGATGATTCTGATCTCTTCTGGATATGGCATTTTGAGAGTGGTCTAGGTTGATGTGAAAGACCGAGATAGGATGTAATAGTGGGTGTTGAGGCCATAACATGATTTTGTAGAGTAAGGAATGAGGGCTACTTATGCTTCTCAGGGTCTTTCAATGTAAAGATGTTTACAAGTTCCCTAGCACCCTTTTTTCTGCTTGATTATTTACAACTCATTTTCAGGAGTGCTCAGATGTCACTAAACCCAAAGCTTATGTTTGTCACTCTCTTTTATCAAACTATGTAGAACTGAGTGAAAAAAATATGCTTCTTAAGACACCCAAGTTCTGAAATTTACAAAATGGGGAAACCATATTGAAAATCAATTTAGCAGCATGCTCACATCCATACTTCCTTTGCAAGTCAGTAATATTTAGGTTTTCTTTTCTATTCAGGAAAATGTTTTTAAAGTTAATGGAAATTACTTCCCAAACACATACTTTTTATGTCCCTACTTAGGTGAAAAGCTATGAAGGGAAAAAATGAAAAATAAAAAAGAAACAAAACCAAATACTAATTGGATTTCCAGTGCTAAAGATAATCAGTAGTTTTTTTTTTTTTCACAAACAGATTAAGGCTGCATGCTGCATCTATTGTGTGCTTTCATAAACAACAAATTCACATATTTTCATGGTAATATCTTCCCTCATATTTTGATATAAAAATAAATGTGATGTTTGGGTATACTATTTTAATTTGATTATATTAATTAATTTATTAACTATGAGCGTACATATGCTGTGCACTTACATGGGTGCACATGGCTGTGTTTCCATATATGTGTGGAAACCTGTGGTTATATTAAGTGCCTTCCTGTGTAGTTCTTTCTACCTCATTCCTGAGACGGGATCTAACGGTTGACTTAGACTTTTCAGACTCAGTTCAGAGGGTCCTATCTTGCCATTCATGCTTTTGTTTTTATCCTAAGTATGAGATTTGAAAATGCTTTGTGAGAGGGTACATGATGCTTTTCCTATGGAAAGGGAACTGCCTCATGAAAGGAATGTTTTGTTGCCAGTTAAAAAACATCTTGAATGGACTATCGGAGCCTATAAATTGCCCCAAAACAAAGAGAGATCCCTTTTGCATTCCTTCACATATATTCGCCTCTTCACTTAACATCTTTTTGCTACAAGTTGCTTCCACTGAGAAACACTCCTGAGAAGGCTTTGAGTTTGTTGTCACCATTTGTTGTTTGACTTGACTGTAATCCTGATGAAGAAGAGTGGAAGTACTCCAAGGAACTGAGTCTAAAAATGTATACCTCTATTGTCTCTATTAATCTTCTTTATCCCTATCTAGGGTGGTTGGGTTGTCATGGATGTATATGAATTAAAGAGTCACAAATAAAGTATGTTTTAAATATATCAAAGCATACAGGGACCACAATGTGCATAAGGCATTTATTTGGGAGCCAATTGGATTCCTGTCTGTGCAGCACATGCTTTTTTAAGTGGGCTACACCAAGATCCATTTTAATTACTTTTAATGTATTTTTGGATAAATACTAATAATTTTTTAGTTTAATTTTAAACTTAGTGTCTTTAATTTTTTTATAATTTTACATATATATTTATATTTTAAAAATATGTACAATGAACTGCCTACAGCAAGAAGAACCATGTAACAATCAAGATTTATATAAATATTACATTCATAGTGTTTTGCCTATCTTCCTATCTACATGTGTCTAAAATTTTGAATGAAAATCAATATCTATCATATCTTATCATTGATAAACTTATAGAACCATTTATCATCACTTTTCTGTCAAACGCAGCTATGCACTTTTTTGTTAAAAATGCTACCTTGAATTCTAGGTTTATTAGAGACTTCAGAATTTAAGAAATATTTCAAGTTTATTTGAAAACAGTATTTATGTTCTACAACAATTTCCTCTGAATCAAAACAGTCCCTCCTAGTGTGGAGTTTTCTTTCTATAATCTTCTGTGAGTCTAGATTTGTTACTAGGTACTTTTTAAATTTTCTTTTTTATGGAACATCTTCTTTTCCTCATCTATGGTGATTGGATGTTTTGCTTAGTATAGAAGTCTGGGTTGCCATAAGTGGTTTCTTAGTGTCTGCATGATATCAGTCCTGACCCTTCTGGCTTTCAAAGTTTCTGTTGTGAAGTCAGGTGTAATTCTGATAAATTTGCCTTTCTATGTGATTTGGTATTTTTTTCTCTTCAAGGTTTTAATATTCTTTGTTCTGTACTTTTAGTGTTTTGATTATTAAGTGGAAGAATGATTTTCTTTTCTAATCCAATCTATTTGGAGTTTGGTAGGTTTCTTGTATACTCATGGGTATTTCTTTGTTTAAGTTAGGAAAGCATTCTTCTAGAATTTTGTTGAAAATATTTTCTGGGCCTGGAGCTGGAGTCCTCTTTTCTTCTATTCCTATTATTCTTAGATTTTTGACTTTCCATAGTGTCACAGATTTTTGGATGTTCTGTGTAAGGAGCTTTTTAAATTTATCATTTTCTTTGATTGTTCTATCAATTTATTCAGTTATATCTTGTACCCCTGAGATTCTGTCTTTCATCTCTTGTATCCTGTCTGATGCTTATGTGTGTAGGTTCTGTCTTCTTCCACAGATTTTCCATTTTCAGAGTGGTCTCAGATTATGTTTTCTTCATTGATTATATCTCCATTTTTAGGTATTGAATCATTTTATTCATTTCCTTCTCCTATTAGCTTGTGCTTTTCTATCTACCAATAATTTCGTTAAGTAATTTGCTCAATTCTTTCATCTCTTTCTTTGTGTATTCCTGTTTTAGTGTGATGAGTTTATTTTTCTCCTTTATGTCCTCTATCATTTTCATAACCTCAGATTTGAAATCTTTCTCTTGCATTTCCAGTGTGTTAGTATCTCCAGAGTTTGGTTTGGTTGTGGGACTGCTGCTTTCTTGTGGTATCAAATGGTCCTGGGAATTGTTGTTTGTATTCCTAAACTGACATCTTCTCATTGTTATGTCTCTAGTATTAGCAGATTTGGTGGTCTTTGATGGGAAAAGTTTGGGAGTAGGTATACATAATGGGGTCTTTGTAACCATATTCTACAAATTTCTGCTAAGTTAACTGCCTGTCTTCCCTCCCTGCTTATGATGCAGGTAGAACAGGCAGATGGAAGCAATAGGGAAGATATATGGGAAGAGAGATGCTCCTGAATGCCCACTTGCCTCATGGGGACAGAGGAAAATGTGTGACACTGGTGTTTTTGTATCTCACAGCTCTCTCTCAACTCCAGAGGTCAGGAGCTGTGCATGTGCTAGGCATGCAGCTAGTCCTTGGAACCTGAGATCATGCCCATAGGGACCCAGGAACTTTCTATTATTTTTCTGGGTGGCCTAAAATCAGATCCACTTATGTAATAGGCTGTGGGGTATCCTCTATGCTAGAAGCCCCTTATCCTTGTGTTCTTGCATCTCACAGCTCTCTCTCTCTCTCTGAGTCCTGAAGGTCAGAAACTGCATGTAAACTAGGCATGTGCCTAGGCCTTGAAGTGTGCAGCAGTGCCTGCAGGGACCCAGGGATTTTCTGTGGATTAGCTGGGTGAACTGAGGTTGGAACAAGCTTTGCTCCACACAGTTTGGAGTGTTCTCACTTACGAATCATCAGCCCTGATGGTTTGTAGTTCTCAGTTGGGTCTGTATGTTGCTGAATAGTCACTGCTGTCCTGCTGATCAAACAAAGTTTGTATTCAGTGCCACTATCTTGGATCGCTAGCTTGTAGCACTCTTTAGCCCTATAATTGGTTCTACGCATGTAAATTAAACTTAAGCTTTGTCAGCTATAAATGAGATTACTGTACATTATTTTTCCATTTGCTGAGATAACTTAGTTAACATTCCCTGTTCATTCCATTTTTCTCTGTAGCTGACTCCAGATGTTATTATAAAATTTCCCTATGTCTTAATGTTATATTTGCTATAATGTGGCTGTAACAAATGTAAGCTGCATATTTTATCACAGCAAGTGTAACTGCCATGACAGGAACAAAGTTGTTGTATGAACAGATGCTTTTGGTTCTGTTGGACCATCAGACTACTAAAACAAAGACCTGAAGAAACTGGAGTTTCCTAAGAAATCTCCTTGTGTGTGAAGGAAAAGAGTGTCTGGTGCCAGTCAGAAGGAAGACTTTCTTGGGAAATGGACTTCACTGTTCTTAGCATGGTCCTTCCTACTATTGCAGAAAAGAATGGATCCACACCTTGACTGGAAACATTTGGATTCAGATCTACATTACTTTCTTTATAAACCTGAATCTTGTGTCAAGACATAAAAGATGGATTTCAGGGTCACTGAAATTCTTTGTTCTTCTACAAGTGTGGCCACACTGGCTAATTCTTTTTCTCCTTCTTTCACTTTCACTTGTCAACTTAGTTGCTCTATTGAGAACTGGTTGTTGAATGTCAGATGTTTGTGTGCCAGTGCCCCCATTTCACCCAGACAACTCCTATAACAACAGAATATGTGATGTTTTCTCCATCAATAAAAAATAATGCTAGAAACCTGATTCTTGTTGAATGGCATCACATGTGAGACTACTAACTTGGCTTTTCACTTTTAAGAAAATATTGCTCCACTATTGGCAAATAATTTCCCTTCACAAATGGTTATGAACTCCCCTGCCCCTGTAGATATTTGTAAAGATGTTGCAGGGTTTCTTTTCCTACATAGCCATGCAGTAGAATGTGTGAAGCCACATAAACTGTTTCTTTTCAGAGATGTTCTCAACTTGCCGTTATTTTGGAGACTAGTTTGTGTGCATGAATTAAGATAAAAATAAGTAAAACCAACATACATAGGGTAGTAAACCACTGTGTCTTCAAACACTGTAGCTACAATTACTTTTATACAGATTGACAAACAGAAACATGATTTCCTATACCTATATTTGATTTATGGGTTTCATAAGAAATAAATGTCCATTGTCCAAAAGTGAAATTTACTTTCTTAGTTTATACATTTTCTTTTCTTTTCTTCTCTTCTATTCTCTTTTCTTCTCTCCTCCTCTCCTCCTCTTCCTCCTTCTCCTCCTCCTCTTTTTTCTTCTTCTTTTTCTTCTCTCTCTCTGTCTCTCTCTCTCTCTGTGTCTCTCTCTCTGTCTCTCTCTGTGTGTATGTGTGTGTGTATGTGTGTGTGTGTAGTACATGTATCTGTGAGATTAGGCAGAGGCAAAAACAAACACCAGATATCCTGTTCTTTCACTCTGTATATAATGCTTTGAGAAAATATCTCTCCCAGAACCTAGAGCTAGTCTTGCAGTCAGTTAACCCAAGTAATCCTGCTGTATCCACTCCCCAGAGTGCTGAGGTTACAGGCTGAAGTGGCTTATAATGTAGGCGCTTGGATCCAATCATTGGTCCTCATGTTTGCAGAGCAAGCACTCTTGCCTAGTGAAGTATATTTTCAGGCCAATTTCTGCACTTTCTTAGGAAAGTTTCCTACTCATTTATAATTGTCATATTCTACAGGCAAAAACAGGTAGGAGGATGGAAGAAAGCACTTCCATAATCAATCTAAATGGTGGAAATGATATATTGGGTTTACATCTGCTTTTTTAACCATACAAATATTTTTGAAGTATTAAATTTAAAATATTTGTGTGCATATATGTTTGGTGCTAGCCACTAAACTCATGCTCTGAATTAAGGCCCTGTGCTCTTAAACCCTGAACCACATCTCCAGCCCCTACAAACTTTTAAAGGGACATGGACTATTAAAATAATACATTGTATATGATCTGAGCAAAGGAGCATGCACTACCTATCATTTCTCTTTCTGTCTGACACCTCTTTCTGTGATTCATTTCCAAATAGGCTAGTATGACAGGTAGAGGCAGAATACTGCTCCATGTTTTCATGAGAATCAGTGGACTGAAAGGTAATGTTATGTTTTGTAAGTCCTAGTGGATGTGATTTTACCATTGTCCTAGCCAGAGTAACTGAAAGCACAAAGCAAATCTTCAGAAAATATCTCACTCACTTCCTTCACCTGTCATACTTAAAATTAATGACTGTTACCAAATGCCTGTTTGTAAAGTAAGACCAAGATATTAGAGGCAGAAGACATGGCTTAGTTGATGCACGGATTATCAAAGCTGCGTTAGGAACTGAATGAATACACATCAATGATGTAAACAGTTTGAGAGTCAGCTTTTGATAATAGTATTGGGAATGTGGAGGTAGGCAGGTGAATGTAGTTTGTTGGCCAGAAAACATATCATACTTCATAAGTTACTAGAGAAGACAGATCCTGTTTAAAAATCAAGGTGGAGGACATATTGAGGAACAACATTCAAGGGTGACCTTTGACTTTCACATGTGTACATGGCTGTAAATACAGCAACACACACACACATACATACATACATACATACATACATACAAATATAATTATCTGAGGTATTTCTTGTTTTCAAAATTTATTTTTTCACTACTAAGTGTGTGATATATGTGGGGGGTATGTGTGCCATAGGAAAATTGTGGTGGTCAGAGGACATCTTCATAGACTCTGTTCTTTCATTCTAGTTTTACATCGGTAATCCTTTGTAGTGATTAAACTCAGATCATCTGGATTTTATAACAAGTGCTTGTATCCATCAAGCCCTTCCATTTACCCAAGCTGAGCTATTACAAGTATTCTTGAGGCAATGCAAAGACAAGTGTGGATGATGCTCTCTTAGGGAGCTGCAGTTGTGCTCTTCCTAGAACTAAGTATTTTGCTCCTGCTTATTCTAGACATCTGAGGCAAGGCTTTAATTCTTATACCCATGCTTCAATAACTGGAAAAATCATTTGTTAAAACATTATTTAGTAATAGGGATGGGCATAACAGAGAAAACAATCTATGTCCTATATCACACTTACATCTAAACCACTGCTCTATCAAGGTTATGTACCCATATTTAATGGAAAATCAGGAATATCGTTTGATTTTGTTGACCTATCCATGAATAAACATATTTCACTTGTATAAGATTTTTCAGATTAGTGATGACAATTTACACAGGATAAATGAAGTAGCATAGTTTCCCAGTTTCATTTTGATCGCAGTTTTGACAAAATATTCTTTTTTAATTAGAAATAAAATAAAATTAAATAAATCAATCTCTCTCTCTCTCTGTGTGTGTGTGGTGTGTGTGTGTGTGTGTGTGTGTGTGTGTGTGTGTGTGTGTATGATGTTTGTGTCCAAAAACAGTTGCATGAGAAGGTGTGTGTGCCTGTGTGTGGAAGTCAGAGGACACCATTGACAATCATTCCTCTGGAGATATCCACCTGGAGACAGTGGCTTCTTGCTATTTTGGAGTTTGTTAAATAGGTCCTGGTTGGATAGTCAGGGATGCAGAAATAGACTTGCCTTCTTCTAGGAGCTGGTGCCACAAGCATTTTCCACTGTGACTATATTTTAGTGTTGTTTCTAAAGAACAAACTCAGATTCTCATATATATTGCTAACTGAGCTATATCCCTACCTCTTGCATCATTTGTAATAATAACACTTCAAATGAGAGCTCAATCTGGTAATCTATATATAACATATGACTTAAGCCCAGAATCCTTACTCCCTGCGGTCTATAGCCTTCTTATCAGGAGGCTTCAATGTTAGAGATTAACCTGTTAATCAGGAGTAAGGAGGAGATATTAAAACATTCTATCATCAGCATGTCAAGGAACTCATGGTCACATTTCTACTGAGTTTATATTTTAACATATATCTTATACAAATATTTTATATTAAGCTGAAATTTTCATAATGTCTTTTGTAAAATGATTCTTTTTAAATTTTTTTTATTAATTTATTCTTGTTACATCTCAATGGTTATCCCATCCCTTGTATCCTCCCATTCTTCCCGACAGGCAGAACATTCTCCACAGTTGAGTGGAGAGTGGGTATGACTTTCTCACATACTCTGGTGTAAAATGATTCTTTAGGATAAACATACTTGATTAAAAAGTGTTATTACTTTACTTTAGAATTTGTTGGTAAATATAGCTGTATTAATGTTTAGTTTAAAATAATAAAACTACCTGACGTGATGTAATGTTTCATTCAATAAAAATGGTAAATTGTAAATCAGTCCTTGTAGAGTTGGTCTTATTGTGTGAATTTAAAATACCAGTTATTTTGGCACATATGATTCCACCTAAAATAGGGCTCTTGTCAGTTTCTTTGGATGAATTCCCATTTCCCTTCAACTTCTTGCTCTCCACAGGTCAACAGATGCAATTCATGCCCTCTGCTGTGGGATATGTTGACCTAAACCTCCACTCCCACATACACATAAACACACACATACACACACACACACACACACACACACACACGCACACACACACACACACACACACACACACACACACACACACACACAC
>OU015747.1:63219063-63229566 GCA_907169655.1 Acomys percivali
AGAGAGAGAGAGAGAGAGAGAGAGAGATCTTTAGAATTTTTGATAGCATGGTTATAATTTAATTCATCTCACAGATCCAGAATGAGATAGGTAGGTTAAGAAAAACATGAAAATATTCCAAGATGACAATAGTTGAGAAAGTTCATTACCATTAAACATTCTGTACAACCAATTCAAAAGTGAATCATTCAGTTGTAATAAAAATATGGTGGACTTGGAGGATCCAAGATGGCAGTGAGCAATGTGGGCCATGTTTGGAAGCTCCAGTGAAGAATTCAGGGAATTGCACAGATTTCTGAGACAGGAACACCGAGATGCCCACACCACGGCAGCAGAAGTGCTCCATGGTTTGGAGGGACCAGGGAGTGGAGGACCTATGTGCCCCTGCACACATGAGGAGCGTGGATTTTCTCAGATAGGAGCAGCAGCGGCAGAGGCAGCAGCAGCAGCAGCAGCAGCAGCAGCAGCAGCAGCAGCGGCAACAGTGGCACCAGCTTCAGCAGCGGAGGTGGCTGACATATGCAGCCTTCTGGTGGAGGCAATTGGTGTGGTGGTCGGTGGGAGTTGCTGCAGGAGAGGGGAATCTGGGCAGGATTTGGGTTGCACAGTGCCTTGAGACCCACACTGGGCTCGGTGGATATTTCAGACCCAGAGTCCCAGGTTCATCTCAGTGCCATGGAGACTCTGGCTCAGCTCAGCAAGCAATTCTGCTCGAGGTACTAGCTCAGCTCTCCCACAGCTCCCCTGTTGTTACGTGGGGGGGGGTGAGCATGCAGTTCCACCCAAGGCACTAGCACAGCTCACCCTCAGTTCTCCTGCTGTGATGCAGGGCAGAGAGCTCAGTTCCACCCAAGGCGCTATCTCAGCCCAGCGAACAGTTCTGCCCAAGCCACAAGCTCACATCAGTTCTGGGGCGCTGACATAGGCTGAGGTCAGCCCGCAGATTTGGCCCAGAGTCCCTAGCTGGACTTGCCAGGCAGATTGGGCACAGAGACTATAGCTGAGCTTTGTGCACAGGCTCGGTGGCCCTAAGAATCTGGCTCAACTATCCAGGCAGTTTAAACCTGGAGTCCCGGGCTGAATTCAGCACACCGTGTGGGTCCAGAGTCCCTGGCTGAGCTCAGTACACAATTCCGCCCCAGAAACTTGACTGGAGCTCAGTGTGCAGTTTGTGGCCACAGTCCCTAACTGTGATTGGCAGACAGTTGGGCCCAGAGACTATAGCTAAGCTTTTGGCACAGTCCAGGCTCTAAGACTCTGGTTGGACACAGTGGGCAGTTTGAATCCATAATTCCTGGCTGAGCGTGTTGGACGATACAGGCCCTGAGTCTATAATTGACTACAGTACACACTTTGGGCAAAAAGCCCCTAGCTAAGTGTGGTGTGCAGTTCCAGCCCAAAAATTCTGGCTGGACTCTGTGAATTTTGGGGCCAGAGTCCCTAGGGGAGCTCAGTGCATGGATTGGACGCAAAGTCCCTAGCTAAGCTCAACAGACAGTTCGGGCTCTGCGAATATAGCTGAGCTCGGCACATGGTTCGCACCCAGTATCCCTGGATGGACCTGGCAGGGGACCCAGAAGTCTGTGGATACCTTGGCCTGACCCAATGCTCATTCAGAGACTCAGAATGATCACACGAACCAGAGTACAGATGCTAAAGATCACTGGCTGTGAGATTCCAAAACGACAGGGCTAGCCTCCTGCCATCCACACCAGTGAAGCATCAGAGCTTCCAGCCTAGGGATATCATGAGAAAACAAGTTAATCTATCATCAGACTCACTCCACCACACTCTAGAAGCTACCTAACAAAAACAAAGAGGGCAAGATGTCGAAAGGACAGTGTAACAGCATACGCAAAAAAAACAAAAACCAAAAAAACAACATGGAGCCTCCATTTTCTAGCTATCCCAAAGAAACCAACCCAGAGAACTCAAAAACAATGGAAATAAAAGAAAATGACCTCAAATCCTTAGTAATGAGGATGATAATGGAGAAAACAAATAAAACTCATAATCAAATGCAGGAAGACGCAGCAAAACATGCGAGATACATAAAAGAAGCACATAGAGTGGAACTGGAAAAATTTCAGGAAAATGCAAACAATCAAATGAAAGAAATAAATAAAATGGTTCAAGCTCTGAAGACATAAAAAGAGGTAATGGAAGAAACTCAGGAATATACAAACAATCAGATGAAAAAAATCAAAAACATCATTTCAAGATCTGATGATGAAAATGGATTCAATGATAAACACACAGACAGAAGAAAAACGAGAATGTGAGACCTCAGAGAAGAAGGCAAGCAACACAGAGGTAAGCTTTTCTAACAGAATCCAAGAGATGGAAGAACCAATCTCATGTCTAGAAGATACAATCACAGATCTTGAAGCAACCATTAAAGAAAATGCCAAATATGGAAAACTCCTAACACAAAACATCCAAGAAAGTAAGGACACCATGAAAAGAAGAAATCTGAGGATAATAGGCATTGAAGAAAGAGAACATATCAGACTCCAAGGCCCAGAAACTATTCTCAACAAAATCATAGAAGAAAATTACCCCAATCTAAAGAAAGAGATGCCTATAAACATACAAGAGGCCTACAGAACACCAAATAGAATTGACCAGAAAAGAAAAACTGTCCGGTCACATAATAATCATAACACAAAACATACAGAACAAGGAAAAAATATTAAAATCTGCAAGGGAATAGAGCCAAATAACATTTAATGGCAAAGCTATCAGAATAAAACCCGACATCTCAGCAGACACCAAAAATGCAAGAAGGGCATGGACAGAGATCCTGCAAACCCTAAGAGAGCACAGATGCCAGGCCAGACTAATTTACCCAGCAAAACTATCAATAACCATTGATGGAGAAAACAAAATATTCCATGAAAAAAAATTCAAACCGTACCTATCCACAAATACAGCTTTACAGAAGGTACTAGAAGGAAAACTCCATCCCAAAGGGTCAAGCTACAACCAAAACTACACAGGAAATAGATAACTATACGATGGCAAAAACACAATTACACAAATGCTCGACTGGAAACAACATTAAAATTAAGACTCTTAAGAGTCACTGGTCATTAATATCTCTCAACGTCAATGGTCTCAATTCTCCAATAAAAAGACACAGACTAACTGAATGGGTGCATAAACAAAATTGAACAATTTTCTGCATTCAAGAAACACATCTCAACTATAATGGTAGGCATTACCTCAGGGTAAAAGGTTGGGAAAAAATATTCCAAGCAAATGGTCACAAGAAGCAAGTAGTTGTAGCCATTTTAATATCAAACAAAATAGACTTTCAATCAAAATTAATCAAAAGGGATGCAGAAGGACACTTCATACTCATCAAAGGTAAAGTCAACCAAGATGACATCATAATTCTGAACATCTTTTCTCTCAATACAAGGGTACCCACCTTTGTAAAAGATCTGCAAAAAAAAAGCTCAAACCACACATCGATTCCCACATAATAATAGTGGGAGACTTCAACACCCCACTCTCACTGAAAGATAAATAATTTAACAGAAATTAAGCTGAGAAATAACATCATTAAACAATGCCATGGGTCAAATGGATCTTAGAGATATCTATAGAACCTTTCACCCAAACAAGAAAGAATATACCTTCATCTCTGCACCCCAGGGAACCTTCTCCAAAATTGATCACATCGTAGGTCACAAAGCAAGCCTCAACAGATACAATAGGATTGAAATAATTAATACCTTGTACCCTATCAGATCACCATGCTCTTAGGCTGCAATTTAACAACAACAGAAATAACAAAAAGCCTACACGTACATGGAACCTAAACATCTCTCTGCTAAAAGACACCTGGGTCAGGGAAGAAATAAAGAAACAAATCAAGGAGTTTCTGAAATTCAATGAAAATGAAGGATCAACATAACCAAATTTGTGGGATACATTGAAAGCAGCACTAAAAGGAAAATTTAAAGCTCTAAGTGACTTTAAAAAGAAATTGGAAACATCGCACAGAAACATCTTAATGACACAACTGGACGTCCTAGGAAAAAAAGAAGCAGAAACACCCAAAAGGAGTAGATGTCTGGAAATAATCAAACTCAGGGCTGAAATTAACAAATTAGAAATTAAGAAAACAGTCCAAAGAATCTACAAAACCAAGAGCTGGTTCCTTGAGAAAATCAACAAGATAGACAAACTATTACCCAAACTAACTAAAAGGCAGAGAGACAGTATTGAAATCAACAAAATCAGAAATGAAAAGGGATACATAACAACAGACACTGAAGAAATACAAAGAATCATAAGATCCTACTTTGAAGGCATATATGCCACAAAATTTGAAAATCTAAGGGAAATGGACGATTTTCTTGATCAATTTCACTTGACAAAAATTGAGTGAAGAACAGATAAACAAACCAAATAGTCCCATTTCCCCTACTGAAATAGAAGCAATCATTGTTAGTCTCCCAACCAAAAAAAAAGTCCAGGGCCAGATGGTTTCAATGCAGAATTCTATCAGATCTTCAAGGGCAAGCTAATACCGATACTCTTCAAGCTACTTCAAGAGATAGAAATATATGGAACATTACCAAACTCATTCTATGAGGCCATAATCACATTGATACCTAAACCACACAAAGACTTAACAAAGAAAGAGAATTTCAGACCAATATCTCTTATGAACATCGATGCAAAAATAGTAAATAAAATACTTGCGAAACGAATATAAGAACACATCAAAGATATCATTCATCATGACCAAGTAGGCTTCATTCCAGGCATGCAGGAATGGTTTAATATACGGAAATCCATCAATGTAAATCCACCATATAAAAAAACTGAAAATAAAAAACCACATGATCATCTATTTAGATGCAGAGAAAGCATTTGGTAAAATCCAACACCCATTCATGTTTAAAGTTTTAGAGAGATCGGGGATACAAGGCACTTTCCTCACATAATACAGGCTGTATACAGCAATCCAATAGCGAAAATCAAAGTAAATGCTGAGATATTCAAGGAAATTTCTCTAAAATCGGGAACAAGACAAGGCTGCCCACGATCTCCATATCTCTTCAATATAGTACTCAAAATTATAGCTAGAGCATTAAGACAACAAAAGGAGATCAAGGGTATCCAAATGGGAAAAGAGGAAGTCAAATTATCCCAATTTGCAGATGATATGATAGTGTACATAAGTGACCCTCTAAATTCCAGCAGAGAACTCCACAGCTGATAAACACCTTTAGCAAATTGGCTGGATACAAAATTAACTCAAAAAAGTCTGTATCCTTCCTATACACAAATGACAAGCTTTCGGAAGAAGAAATTAGGAAAACCACACCCTTCACATTAGCCACAAGCAATATAAAATATTTAGGAGTTACTTTAACTAAGGAAATGATGGACTTGTTTAAAAAAAAATTAAAACTCTGAAGAAAGATTGAAGATGACATGAGAAGATGGAATCATCTTCCTTGCTCATGGATCAGGAAAATTAACATAGTAAAAATGGCAATCCTACCAAAAGAAATCTACAGATTCAATGCAATCCTTATCAGAATACCTACACAATTTTTTAAAGACATTGAAAGTTCAATTCTGAACTTCATATGTAAAAACAAAAAACCCAGAATAGCTAAAAATCTTGTACAATAAAATGTGCTCCGGAGAAATCTCCATACCTGATCTCATATTGTACCCTAAAGCAATAGTAATTAAAACAGCATGATACTGGCACAGCAACAGGCTGGTTGATCAGTGGAGTCAAATCTAAGACCCAGAGATGAATCCACATATATGGTCACTTGATTTTTGAAAAAGAAGCCAAGTCTATTCAATGGAAAAAGGATAGGATCTTCAACAAATAGTACTGGTCTAAATGGATGTCTATGTGTAAAATGATGCAACTGGACCCATATTTATCACCTTGCATAAAACTGACATCCAAGTGGATTAAAGACCTCAACATAAAACTAGGGACACTACGTCACTAAGAAGAAAAAGTGGGGAAGAGCCTGGAACATATAGGCACAGGAGACAACTTCCTGAACATAACACCAACAGCCCAGGCCTTAATGTCAACAGTTAATAAATGGGACCTCATGAAGCTGAGAAGCTTCTCTAAGGCAGAAGACACTGTCAAGAGAACAACGCGACAGTCTTCACACTGGGAAAAGATCTTCACCAATCTTACATCTGACAAATGTCTAATATCAAAAATATAAAAAGAGCTCAAAAAATTAAACACCACCAAACGAAATAACCCAATTGAGAAATGGGGCTTGGCCCTAAACAGAGAATTCTCAACAGAGGAATAGCAAATGGCTGAGAAACACTCAAAGAGATGCTTAACCTCCTTAGTCATCAGGGAAATGCAAATCAAAACAACTCTCAGATTCTATCTTACACAGATCAGAATGACTAAGATCAAAAATTCAAGCTACACCACATGCTGGCGAGGATGTGGGGAGAGAGGAACACTCCTGCATTGCTGGTGGGAATGCAAACTAGTACAGCCACTTTGGAAATCTATCTGGTGCTATCTCAGAAAACTGGGAATAGGGCTTCCTCAAGACCCAGCTATTCCACTCCTTGGAATATACCCAGAAGATGCACCAGCACACAACAAGAAAATTTGCTCAACCATGTTCATAGCAGTCTGATTCATAATAGCCAGAACATGGAAGCAACCTAAGTGTCCCTCAGTAGAATAATGGATAAAGAAACTGTGGTACACATACACTATGGAATACTACTCAGCTATTAAAAACAAGCATTTACCAAAATTTGTGGAGAAGTGGAATGAGCTAGAAATGATCATAATGAGTGGGTTAAACCAGAATCAGAAAGACTAAAACAGTATATACTCACTTATATCTGATACTAGCCCAAGGAGCATGCCCCATGAAAGCCTTCATTTACCAGGAAACTGGGACAGAGGGGAGGACATCCTATTGGGACTCTAGATGAGAGAACGATGGGAGAATAGCAAAGTAGAAGGATCCAGAGGGTCCTAGAAACATACAAGTAGAACATTATGAAAGGCAGATTTGGGCCCAGGGGTCCAGCTCAAACTAAGGCACCAGCCAAGGACAATACATGCAGTAAACTTTAAACCCCTACCCAGATCTAGCCAATGGACAGAACATTCTCCACAGTTGAGTGGCGAGTGGGGTTTGACTTTCACATGAACTCTGTGACCTTATCCCCTGGAGGGGGAGACCAGGTGGCACTCATAGGAAGGATAACAGGTTACCAAGAAGAGACTTGATACCCTATGAGCATATACAGGGGAAGGAAATCCCCCTCAGGAAAAGTCATAGGGGAGGGGAATAAGGGGAACATGGGAGGGAGGGAAGAATAAGAGGATACAAGGGTTGGGATAACCATTGAGATGTAACAAGACTAAATTAATAAAAAAAATTAAAAAACTAAAAATAAATATGGTATACTTGAACTCATAGTTATACAAAAATACAAAGACCTCTACTTAGGCTTTTTTTATGGACATCATTAAATCAGTATTATTAAATGTAAGCTTTTAAACTCCACTCTCCTTCTTTCTGTTGGAATTAATAATAATATATTAAATATCATAAATATATACAATAAAATATTTGAACATACGTATCAATAATTTTATACTTTGTAACAGAATGTGGAGTGAATCTCTTGTGGGCTCATAATTTTCCTGAGATTGCATTTGAACAAAGATCAATTCCATTGAAACATTTATAAATTCCAGCGTACAGTCTTCAGTGTCCATAGTGACCACATGTACTCACCAGAGGAATGGGGAATAAGCACAAGGAAACCCAGAATTTCCAGCAAGATTCCAACTGTGTAGATAATGCTTGCATCTCATCATAGACTCTCACATAAAGTCGTCATATATGGACAAATTATTTTAAAGGCCTACCAGAACCAGATAAGTACCTACATCAGCAAGAAATATTTAAGCAAAAAACGAGCACACTCAAAATTGTACTTTTGAGCAAATTTATTTATATTCCTCTTTTCCCTTTCCTCAGCATCATTACCCAGCAGAATTCATCATGGGAAGGAAGACAAGCATTTCCTCTGCAATGTTCACATGGAGAGATATATACTGTTGAAGAGAAATCACAAAGACTGTAAGATCCAGATGTCAGAGGATCTGCTGGGAAATAGTGTCTTCTCTGTACAATTCATTGTGCTCATGAACTTATGGAAGCTCTGTTTTTTCTGCATGTGATCTGCCTAAAATAAAGTGAGGCAACTAACTCTGGTGATCATCAAGGAAATCCACAGTTTGCCAAGGAATCTTCACAGTTGAAGGCTGTTAGATGAGGAAATTCAGTTTTGAATGTGAAACCTCTTATGTCACCAATGCTCTTATGGATTGATGTAGAATATTAGTTCTCAACTTGTGGGTCCCAACCCCTTGCAGTGGTCAAATGACCCTTTTATAGGGGTTTCTTAAGACCATAAGATAACACAGGTATTTACATACATTACAACTCATGATAGTCGCAAATTTACAGTTATGAAGTAACAGTGAAAATACTTTTAGGGCTGGGGATGACCATAACTCAGTATTATGGGTTCTCCATATAAGAATGATTGAAAATCACTGGTCTAGACTAATTCATATAAAGGAGCCCCGATTAGATTCATTGTACTATGAAAAACAGATGTGAAGTTGGAAGGGGAATAAGGTCTCCCCAGAAGTGGAAGATTGTTGACTTGATTTATCAATGTACGTTGTATATGATCATCAAAGTCTCAAAGAATGAGCAATAGATAGATGCAAAATGGAAAGGAGAGAGAAAGAGTGGTTGTGATGTACTTGATTACTCTTCAGTGTTTCATGAGGATATACAGCACTGGTTCTCCGCCTTTCTTGTTTATAGCACTGATGGAATTATTTTGAAGTCATGAGATTGTGTAAGTCCCTGAGACATAATAAGTTGCAACACTCTGAAGACTTGATAAGCCAAGGACAAGTAATCTCTCTCTCAGAATGGAATGATCCACAGTTGCTGGTGAGTATCCCAGAGGAAGCAAGAGGAAGTAGGTTAAGAGCAACCAGAGACGCAAAGCCTCATGCCAAATTTCTGACTTAAACCATGATACTGAATTTCTGATTGTCCATCTGCCAAGTAAAGCAAAAAAAAAACTTCTCATAAACTTCTTTTCCAAAGATAAAATTAATCCAAGTGTCTACATTGAACAACAAAAGTAATACTATTCAATGAGGAATTTTACATTTGGATCAACCAAATGCTTGATTAGCATGCAGAAATTCCTCATTTCTTTATAGTCCTGTCCCCTAATTCCTCACAAAATTATTTTCTCTATATTGAATTGTACAAAAACTTGCACCAGTTTCAAAGGAAAAAGTGTGATAACAAAGAAGAAACATAGATTAAAAAGAAATGTATACAGGATAGATTTGATAACTTTTCAGTTGAGGTTGCTAGCTTCCAAGTTCAATCACACAGTTCCATATAGGGAAAGGAAAATTGACTTGTTCTGTCTTCTTACCTCATCACATGCTAGGGTACATGTGGTAAATGCATGCTTCTCCCACAAGAAAGCACACATGTGCACACTCAATTGTACACATCTTTTAAAATCTAGAATGAAAGAATACACGTTTATGCAACGACAACATCATTTCCTATAAAAGAACATCTTTACAAGTTCAGAGGTTTAGTCCATTATTGTCTTGGTAGGCAGTATACATAACAGCATGCAGGCAGACATGGTGCTAGAGAAGGAGCAGAGAGTTCTACATTTGGATTTGTAAGCACCAGAAGAAAGACAGTAGGCCTATTTTGAGAATTTTACACAACAATGCTCACTTCCAGTGGCACACTTCCCCCAAAAATGCCACATCTCCCATTCCGCACTTCTTACACATTCACATATGAGTCTACTGGAGCCATTTGTATTCAAACCACCACAGTTACCAAGGAATATTAACAAAACATGACAATAACTTGAAGATAAATATAAAAGAACAGAGAATAGATGAGCAAGCCTAAATATAGCCCATGTGTACTAGTCACTATGAGAAATGTTCCAAAGACCTTCCATTATTAAAAGAAAAGGGTTGTATGTTTTTTTGCTGTTTTTATTGAAAACTAATTCCATATACTATATTCTGATAATGGTTTTCTCTTCACCAAATTCTTGAGATCTTCCCCACCTCCCTTCCCATTTAGATTTACACTTTTCTGTCTCTTATTGGAAAACAGACATGTGAGAAATCATAATAAAATAAAATAAAATAAAATAAAACAAATACAGAAACTTAGAAATGACAAAACAAATATACGGAAGAATAAAAGAGAAACCAAAGAAAAGCTTGAAAGACATAGACAGAGACATGTTCACACACACACAGGAATTTCATTTAAAAAAACACAAAAAATTGAAGGCATATTATATACAAAGAGGAAATTTAACAAGAAAGAAAGAAAGAAAGAAAGAAAGAAAGAAAGAAAGAAAGAAAGA
>OU015747.1:63231297-63242441 GCA_907169655.1 Acomys percivali
ATATATATATATATATATATATATATATATATATATATATATATATATATATACACATATGTGTGTGTGTGTGTATTCCTAAATATAACATGCTTAGTCTGTTTAATGTTACTTGTATGTATGCTTTCATGACTGACCATTTTGAATTGGATAAATAATTGGTGTGTTCATCCCTTGGGTATATTTTCTCCTGTTCTTCACATTCCTTAGTTTCTGGTAGTTGTTTGAAATGTTTTAACAGTTTTATTGATGCATAAAGTGTACTATATATCCCCCATTATCCTTTCTTACCTCTCTCACTTTTGTAAATACCGTTCTTTTTCTGAGCTAATTTCCTCTTTCTTCAATGTCTTTTTGTATATGTTCTCACCTCATGTGTTTATATTTACAATAGCCATATCATGCCCAGATGGCATTTCATTGTTAACTTTCCAACTCTCTAGCTCTTGTGTCATTCTTACACCCTCTTTTATGATATTTATTTTGCCTTTGGAAGATGATATAGCTGTCTTGTTTAGGAATGAGTACTTAATAATCATATATTCTCATTTTGATAACCTACAAGTCTCTGAATTAACCATTATACAGGGCAGGAAAAGGGAATCATAGATGAGTTTCATGACTGTGCAAACACTGTAGCTCATGTGAAGTAATATGACATTTGAAATTGAATCTTTTTAGTTAGCAGTCCTACCTCAGGGTATAACCCTAATACACTGGAAAGAAATATCTCAAGGAGATATTTATATGCTCATGCATAGAGCAGTATGGTAAAGAAAACCCAGGGGAAAAAATGAGTTAACTAATAAATGTACAGGTCAATGAATGGTACTGGGTACATGCATGTAATGAAATATTAAGCATAAAAATTAAATTTCAAATAAATTGTTACAAGATATATTAGCATATTTTAAGTGAAATAATCTTCCTTTAAAAATAAAATATTATGATATTCTATTTCAAAAGTGTGTTTCAGGTTCTTAACATCAATTTAAGTAGAAAGCAGAAGATCAGCAAAGGAAAGGACGGTTGTTCAATGATTGGATGATATCTTAAGAGAGTGGTTATATCTATGATTATATATGTATTGGAATCATTGGTATATGTAAATTTATTATGGTAATAGCTGTACAATATTGACAATGTACATAAGAACATCAAATTTTACATGTAAAATCCAATAAAAATAATGGAGGAGAGAAGAGAAAAAGTAAAGGAAGTTGGGCAAACAGTCAGACCAAAATAATGAAACCAAGCATGACACATGGCCAGGATGCAGAGTAAAGTAGGCTTACTCTACTGTGTATGTGACATAATCATGTGTGCTACATGATTGTGGTTGAGCTACATGCATGCATGTATGTATACACTGATGATCTTGATTTTGCATATAAATGACAGAGCTTCCTTATGTTTTTAAGAGAGGACATCTCATTGAAGCTGCATGTAGATCATGATTCAAATAGGCTAGGTAAACAAGGCTGGATGGCCTGTAAATGTAGAAGAGCTATCAGTGACTGTCCTCTTCCTTCACATGCAGTGTTGCAGTTATAGTCACAGAACAGTGTCTGTGCTTTTAGATGAATTTTGTGCTTAAATCTCAGGTCCTAATATTTGTACAACAATAACTTTAATACATATAAGGTTTTAAGAAAAAATTACAGAATGGAATAATACTAATATTAAAAACAAAGACACTGTGCAGACAAATGGATGGAAGTAGAGAAGATCATCCTCAATGAGGTAATACAGACCTAGAAAGAAATACATACATGTTATATACTAATCTATAAGTAGATATTAGGTGCAAAGGACAGTGTAACCATGATACAATCCACAGACTCAAAGAAACAAAGAAGGGACCAAAGGAAGAAGCTAAATTTCACACAGACTGTGGAATAAAATAAACATATGAAGTAGATGGAGGGAAGGAACTCAGTGGTAGAGGACATGGGGAGTGTCACATGGGGTAAGGATCAGGTATGCAGAGAGTAGGGAAGAGGAATGGAGAGGACAGGAAAGAAAACTGAAATAAGTGCACAGACATCTCTGGTATAGGGGAGGCTCCTAGAAATCTATGGGGGTGACCCTAGCTGAGACTCCTAACAGGAGGCATTAAGAAGCCTGAGATCGCCATTGCCTATAGCCACACGTGAGTCTCAATGGGAAGAGTAGGACTCCACCCATAAAACCTCTGACACAAATTTTTTTCTTGTCTACAGGAAGTGTAGGAGTAAAGATGAGGAAAATATTGAGGGACTAACAAACCAAAGAGTGGCCCAAGCTGAAACCCACCCCATAGGAGAGTCAACGCCTGTCACAATTAATGATACTTTGCTATGCATGAAGACAAGTGCTTAATATATCAGTCTTTTTATTAATATTATTAATTTATTCATATTACATCTCAATTGTTAGCCCATCCCTTGTATCCTCCCTTTCTTTCCTCCCTCCCGCTTCCCCCTCTACTTCCTTCCCCTATGTCTGTGACTGATCTTCTGAGAGGCTTTATCCAGAAGTTGATGGAAACAACCAAACAATAGGCCAGCCTCTGGAGAGGAAGTAGTTCTGTGGAAGAGTAGGAGAAAGATAAAGGGAATCAATGGGGTCAAGGACCCCACAAAACCTACAAAGTCAATTTACCTAGGCCCATGACAGCTCATAGATGTTGAAGCACCAACCAAAGTGCATGCATAAACTGGGCCTAGATCTCCTATGTAGCAGATGTGCAGCATGATCTATATGTGTGTCTTCTAACAATGGGAGTAGCAGATGTCTCCAACTCTGTTGCTTGCCACTGGATACCTTTCCCCTAGCTGGGCTACTTTGACCGGCCACAGTGGGAGAGGATGTGTTTAGTGTTGTGCTATGCCTCCGTTACAACATGAGGTATGAGGGTGAGTTTACACCTCTTAGGGTCCTCCACTTCTATTAGAAGAAGAAGAGGGGGGGAACTGAAGAGGGAGGCATGAGAGTGGAACTGAGAGAAGAGGAGTTTGGGACCTGTGATCAGACTGTAAAATGATTAATTATAAAAATATTAATAATAAAAAGAAAACCTAGATATTTTATTTTGTAAAGTATCAGAAATTTTTATGAATAATATATTAAAACATAGTTATCTGATAGTATTCTAGTAAGCAAAGAATATCCATTCTCTCAAATAGATTTCAGTACAACTACAATTATTGAATACCACATCAAAATAAACAGCATTTCAAACATTTTAAAAATTGTATTAACCTTGATATAGAAATGACATTTCAACCCTGAGTGTAGCCAACATTACACAAGTGCTTTCAATAGTATTCCATTCATATCACTTGACTAAATTGTGCTATCTAACCCCAAAATGGCTCTTTCCTAACAAAACAGACATCTAGGCTACAGTTACTTCAAAGGTACAGAATTTCCATGATGAGGATTTCTAATGTTCTTCCTCTTCTTCCTTCTCCACTTCCTAATCTCTAATCCTCCTCCTTGGACTTCTCCTCCTGTTCTTTTTTTTTTAATAGTCAAGAGCTCCTGTATTCCAGATTCCAGGTTAGCCTTGAACTCATTATCCAGTTGAAAGTAACCTTGAACTTCTCATCTTCTTGCCTCTATCTTCTGAGTACTGGGATTAATCAAGTGCACCACATGTCTGACTAATGAGATGCAAAACATTAATATTCACATTAAACACCAAAGCTCCTGTTTATCTTCCAAGCTCTTCTGCATATGTCTTTTCCTCTTGTAGATTGCATTGAATTCATCTGTGCCTAAAAGTGGCATGGTGGCATGGTGCGTATGGAAGAATGGAAATCAGAGGACAGCATAAGGGAAGCACTTCACTTTTTTATCGTGGTTTGCATGGATTGAACTGATAGTCAGATTTGAGTGGCAGGAGATTTTACCTGCTGGGACACCATGGCAGAAAACAAATCTCTCTCTCTTTATCTCTCTCTTTCTCTTTCCTTTCTCTCTCTCTCTGTCCCTTTCTCCATATGTGCATATGTGCACATGCACACATGTTCACACACATATATGCATGTGGTATCATGTATGATCATGTGTGTGCCGCATTGCCACTGGGAATATTAGAGGACAAGATCAGTACTGAGCTGAAATCTTCTGAAGATTCTACTATTTATGTCACCACAGAAAGACTAGAAATACAGATGTGAATGTCATTGCGTCTAGCTTTATGTGCATTCTAAAAATGCAAACTTGAAGCTTAAGGTTTGTGTGGCACAAACTTTACTTATTAAGCAATGTCCATAGACCAACACCTGTATTTTGATCACTGCATGGAAACCTACGTGTATACCAAAGAATTCTGATTATCCCAGTATGATGACATTTTTTATCTTCAGGAATCATCAGTGTCTTCAAACTGTACCTTAAAGGTGTCAGGAAACTATAATTCCTTTTTATTTTTATTTAACCATAGGTTGTCATGGCCTGTTTTATGGATAATAACTCCAACACTTTACACCTTAAGATTTTATCCTGGATTTTCTATAGTGCTTCTGTAATTATCACTGTAATCTAGGGCAGAAATGTCATGGACATTGTCTCCTAAATCATATAGGTGGAGGGAATTCTACTGGCTTCTGTCCTGCTGAAGATGCTCCCTGCTATCTGGGTTCTAAGAACCCTGACAAGATTTCATCTTGCTATTGGTCCCGATAAATTTCTTAAGGATATTCAGCCTTTAATTTCTAATTCTCATCTTTCTTTGCTTTGACATTTTATTTGTTTGTGACCACTGTCTACCAGTACCTTTAGTTACTATACACAGAAAATATGTTGTCTGCACACCTACTAGTTTGGAAAGCCATGATTTTATTTACCTACATAATATAGTACTGTGTATTATATTTTATTTTGAAATAATTTTAGGGGGGATGATTTGTGAAAGAATCTCATGTGTCCCATAAAAGCCTCATATTTACTATGTAGCCCGACATGACTTTCTGATCCTCGACCTGAAGTGCTGAAATTTTAGACATTCATTAACACATAAAATCATATATGGAGCCTCATGCACACTAGGCAAATATTCTACAAGTGCATTGGCTTCCTAAGTTCCTTTCATAGCTACATGATTTTATTTCTAATATTGGTGATTGTTCATGGAGAATTTAAGACCATTTAAAGTCTCTACTGATTCAGTATCTGTTATGACTTCCCTTGTTTTTCCCCAGGATCTTCCATCTAATCTTGGTGTGTTTATTTGTTGTTCAAGAAAGGGTTTCCCGGTGTAGCCATGGCTTTCCTGAAACATGATGTGTATACAACACTGATCTTTGATTAAGAGATTTCCCTGCTTCTGCCTCCTGGGTCATGGGATAAAAAGAGTGTGGCATCACAGCCCAGCTGTTTCATTTTTTATCTTGATCTTTCTCTTCTCCAAGGTTCTCTATGCTGAAGACCACCTAAAATCAGAAATATCTCTCTCTCTCTCCCTCCCTCTCTCTCCCTCTCTCTCTCTCCTCTCTCTCTTTCTCTGATTTTCTCTCACATACACACATTATTAATATGGCAATTATATGCTATATTAATACTTTGTTGCAATTAAATTTTTGGAAGTATCCAAAACATAAAAACTTAACCCCATATCTTTTCAAATTCTAGATATCTTGGAACATGTAACTTACCCTCAATAGCTGCTCAAAGAACACTAGAGTGTAGTAATGGGCAACAAATATCATTGTGAAACATGTTGCCAGGCTCAGTGTGTATTCCACTTACTTTTGGGAGAGTCCAGTGAGTATCTGTGATAACAGGGAATACTGCTCAGAAAATGCTGGCTTAACTTGATAATTTTCACAATGTTTTCTTTAATATCAGCTACTCATTTGCCTGGATTCAGGAAATGATAACAACAAAAGCATTTATAACTAGCATTATTGTTTTCCACTGTGTGGAGATGGCCTAATACCTATCCAAAGGCCTATGACTAGGAAGTATGTAGACTGGCATTTCAGACCAAATTGAAGGACTGGAGTCCTTATTTCTGGGTAACACAACACTAATGCTGCCTCGTTCCATTGAAACATTGATGTGGCTTGGTTTTACTCAGGGAATATACTCTCTTTTGTGCTTTGGGGAGGAAAATGAATAGAGAAATATTTCCAGGAGTCAATTGACCACTGATTCTAAGAGTGGTATCCTTTACTCTGAGATTCCAAAAAAGGTCCATTTAGGTAATTAGATGAGTTAGTCAGCCTGCATTTGTTTGGTATTACAAGACCCACAACCTACACTCCTAAGTTACCATTATCTATTTTACTTGCTATCTGTTCTCCCTATATGCAGCCTCTTTTTGTTAGTCAGAACTCTCAACCTCCCTAACTTGACTCAAGTGTTACTTGTATTTGTTTGTGATCACGGCCGATATGTTAGCGATATAGGAGGCTACATCATTCATCTAGTAAGAATTTACTTTTAGACTAGAATAGACCTGTGCTTGGGGAGAAGACCTAAGTGGAATGTGAGGGTTTTTTTTTTTTGTTGTTGTTGTTCTTGTTGTTTGAAGCTGTATAGAAAAAATATATTCCATTATACGCACTTACACAGTCATGGAAAGTAAGAGGCCTGATGGTGAGACAAGTCAACCAAAATGGAAATAACATCAAATTACAATGGTTAAAGACTAACCATCAAAATAAACAAATTTTATCAAGGATTAGTATTATTTTAAAAATAAATATCAACTATCGATTCACTCTTTCTCAAATCGACAGTTCACTGGTGGTACAATGCTAGGTGGTCCCAAGTTAAAAATAAAAACAAAAACAGAAACACACAAAGAACAAAAACTGACTTTGTTCAGCTCTCTGGAAGGTGCCCATCAACAAGTCTTTGTTGAATTAGGTTCCCCAGTTTTATGAATTAGAAAACACCCCCGGTTTGGGCTAATAGCACTGTTAGTGGCACCTACTGAAGCCATATAGTTGAGCAAAGTCAGTGTCTCAAAGCAATGTTAAATCCATTTCAAGGGTTTATAAGAAAACAAGGACTCTAAAATCAATACTGAAGACATGTCCAGGATACTTTTCCTTCTGTGTCTACACTTCCCTCAGTGTCTTTATCATTACAAATATTCTTTGCCATCTGCATATTTGCATGCTATTGTCTTCTGATACAGAACAAATCACACAAAGTTAACTGGAATTCCGGGAGAAATTGTATATTTTGGCAGTTTAGCCACCAAGAATAAACAACAAATCTGGTGAGTCATCTTTTTTTTTTTTTTCAAGACTGGGTTTCTCTGTGTAGCCTTAGCTGTCCTAGACTCACTTTGTAGTCCAGGCTGGCCTTGAACTCACAGCGATCCACCAGCCTCTGCCTCCCAAGTGCTAGGATTAAGGGTACACTGGTGAGTCATCTTATGCATCTTCTGGGGACTGTTCTTCAACAATTTTTTTTTTAGATCCTAGAAATTCAGTCTATGATCAGTAACATTAGAAGCTAAAATAGTCTCATTGTGAGGTGATCACTGAACTTAAAATATTTCATACTTATGTGATTCAAAGTAATACAACTTGAGCTTCACATTTCTCAGATGACACTCAGATTCATGCATCACACATGACAATGAAAAGAGAGAATTTAGAGGTTTTGGTTCAGTCGTTGGGAAAATTGAAATAGAAATCAAGATCAACTATGAAGATGAAGTAAGAAAGGTTTGGTACATTCTCCAGAATCCTTGTATTATTGCAATGAAGACTCTACCCATTGATGTGATTGTTCTTGACTGAACCAAGCATTCTTCTAAACCAGACCTTTCTGGATAGTACA
Source organism: Acomys percivali (assembly GCA_907169655.1). Taxonomy (NCBI): domain Eukaryota; kingdom Metazoa; phylum Chordata; class Mammalia; order Rodentia; family Muridae; genus Acomys; species Acomys percivali. The sequence continues at coordinate 63,239,086 of OU015747.1, forward strand.
ACACAGGTTAGTATCTCCTTGTACATCAGAAAGAATGTTATGGAATTTCTTGGAATCCAAATCTCAGGAGGCACTTTCTTAGTGCCCCAGATGAACATACCATCTGCCTATGGGACATCACTGGATTTCCAAAAGAAGGAAAAGTGATGGCTATGAAGACCATTTTTTTCTGGTGCATACTGAGGTAGGAAAGTACATTTTCTGGAATCTTCTTCATGAGTCTCTGATTGGTCAGTTGCTGATACTCAGAAACATAGGGTTTGGCATACTCATTCAAACAATTCTTCCAAGCCACGCCACTCAGTTGATGTCTCACACTGCTGAAGTGAACTGCATGTCTTTCCATCCTTACAGTGACTTCACTCTTATCACAGAATCAGCTGACAAGACTGTTGCTGTGAAGTGACACCATGACTACAGCAACTCATATTAGTAAATATTTAATTGAGGCTCTCTTGCATTTCATAAGTTTAGTCCATTATCATAGTGGGAAGCATGACTCCATTCAGGTGGATATGGTGTTAAAGGCGTATATGAGTGTTCTCAGTGGTAGGTACTGAGGTACTGGGTAAATTAGTAGGCAGAAGGGAGATAAAGTTGCTGGTCTGTCTTGAGCATTTGAAACTGAAAAAAACCTGCCCCAGTGGTATACTTCCTCCAGCAATGCCACACTTACTCCAATAAGGCCACAGCTCTTAATTCTAACCAAGTAGCACCACTCCCTAAAGGACAAACATTAAAATATGGGGGGGGGGGTCATGTGGAGTCAATCTTTTTCAAACCACCACAATAAACGCCTTGACCTCTATAGGATTATAGCCATATCTGAATGTAAAAATGAGTCCAAAATTTCCCATAGTTTATAACAGACTCAACACTGTTTAAAGGTGAATAGTCTCTTCTGAGGTTTAAGGCAGTCTCTTAACTGTCATCTTCTATTAAACCAAAATTAAAATGCAGACCACATACTTCCAACATACAATGATATAGAACTTCCATTACAATTTCAAAAGGGAAGAAAGGGAGCATAGTGAAAAATACTGGACAATAACAAAACTGAAAACCAGCTGCACAAATTACAAACTCAGAATCTTTTTATCTGATCTCAAAATGCTATGCAGATGTCCATCTCCTTACAGCTTTGTTGGGTGCATCTCTCTCTCTCTCTCTCTCTCTCTCTCTCTCTCTCTCTCTCTCCCCTCTCTCTCTCTCTTTCTGTGTGTGTGTGTGTGTGTGTGTGTGTGTGTGTAGCATTCCACTCCCTGTGAGCACCTCTCTTTGGCACAATTCTGGCATCTCTAATATTTTTAGGACACCAAGTCAATTAATTTCACAGCTTTACCCAATGGCTCTTCTGGGTCACCCTCTAGGGACAACCCTGATAGATGCTGGCTTCAATAGGTTTCCTTAGCCTCAGAAGGAGATTTTACCATCTCTTTCTTGTCTACATGACTCTAGAGTCAGAACCATGTAGCTGAAGTTGCCATGTTCTTCTGTTTGCTAGGGCTAGAGTATGGCCCTCTCATTCAATTAGACTTTTGCCAACTTTTTAATTTTTATTGTTTCCTGTACTGCCTGAGCTTGGCTTTACAGGAATTTGCTGAGTGATGAAGATGGCCACAAACTCAGAGATCATTTGCTCTTGCTTCTTCCTCTCAAGTGCTGGGACAAAAGATGTGTACCACCAAACATTTATTTGGTGCATTCTTTCCACAGAATGCAATTGTATCTGGGTGTGATCTTGTTCTGAGTTTAATAATCTCTTCATTGCATTTAGAACCAGGCCTTTGTTTAAATTATTTTCTGGTGGTTGATATTTTTTCTTAAAGTGTACAATTTGTAGTTTTCTTTTCCCTACTTGACCCTTTTCATTAGAAATTTGCACAGAGATGATCACTAGTTGTAAAACAACACAATCAATACTAGCCTATACAAAACTAGCCTCTGCCAATGCTGTTAATGTCCAAGCATTCAATTTTACCTCCAGTAGACTTTTGGACAACAAAATGAAATAGTGACATTCCTCACCAAAACATCACAGGAATAAGCTCTAGGCCAAGCACTCATACTTTAATGCTTTGAAACCTCTTAAATTTGTCCATCATTGGGTACATTGCTCTCCACACCACTGTCTTCCCTGCTTTTTCTACTATGGCTTATTAATCTTCATTTAAAGTGTTCAATTGCCTTCCTAATCTAATGTCTCAACTATAATCCTCCAAGACACATGTGTAGGCCTATCAAAACAAAGCACCACTTCTAGTATAAACTTCAATCTCTTTTCTTTTTGGCTTTCTATTACATCTCTTCAAAGTGAAAATATTTAACTCAGGTTGGATTACAGTTCAGAAATTTAGTCTATTTCCATCACAGTAGGAAGCATGGCAGCATGTAGCCAAACATGATGCTGAACGGATAGCTGAGATTTCTGTAACTGAACTGGTAGGCATCAGAAAGAGAAAGCTCTGGGTCTGAATTAAGCATATGAGACCCCAAAGTCCTCCTCACCTATGCACATACTTTCTCCAACAAGACTAGAGCTATTACACAAAGTCCATATCTCCTAATGCCTGTTAAGGAGTAGCAGTCCCTCACTACTAAACATTCAAATATATGAGCCATAAGCCATTCATATACAAATCACCTCAGTATGCCTAGACAGATAAAAAATATATGCATGCTTCAAATTTGACTTGGTAATGTTAGTGTTATATTGTACAAAGTCATGGGATTCACCCATTAAACTTTGACTGAAATGAAATATAGTTACCCAAAATCTCTACAACATTGAAGCACCATCTTAAGCCAGGAACTATTTAGGACTTGCTTACCTTGTCTTGGCAGAGTTTGGCAGTTGACTTTGCCTGAATCCAGTCTTGCCTGTTTTTAGGAAGAATTCTGTCTGTGGCAGAAATGAAGAAATTTTGTCCAGTGGCTGATTTGCCACATTTGAAGCAATCTCCATAAGCAGGTTCTTCGAGGCTCATCATCTTCTTTGGTGCATGCTGGGTGTTGCCAGGAGTTAACCTGTCGTTTTGTTAAAGAATTATTAAAACAATAAAGACATCTTTAAATGCCATATTCTGTAGGACTCTGAGGCTTTAGAAGACCTTATCTAAGGATTTTGCCTTATTTATCAATAGAATCATGTCTATCTATCTTTTACACATAAGATGTATACTCTTGTGATAAAAATAGACTAGTAATCAACATTGCCATGATTTGATCAACTAACAATTAACTTACATAATTTAATGTGGCACCTGTGCCACCGTGGTACTGAGTCAAGGGTAAGAGACTACAGATTTAACACACACACACACACACACACACACACACACACACACACACACACA
>OU015747.1:63242451-63278156 GCA_907169655.1 Acomys percivali
ACACACACACACACACACACACACACACACACACACACACACACACACAACAAAACAGTGGTTGCTTCGTGCTAAGAGAGCAGCAGCAGCAGCAGCTTTTATTCAGTGTCCAAAAAGCCTTTTTTTAAAAAATAATTGAATGAGGAACAATTTATTTTAATCCTTATTACAACACTGTGACCAATTACAGACATTTTTTAAGAGAGAAACTTTCTAGAGTGCAGGTTTAAAAGACAAAAGAATTAATTTTATGAAGTCAGTTGAGGCATAAAAAACAAAGATTTGGATGTTTAACATTTTTCCCTGGAGAGCTTGAAATAAGTTACTAAAATCAATTAGGAAGATTTTCACTCTTAACAATTAAAATAAAGTGTAGATTCTTTCTAGCATAATTGTCTCTTTTGTGTGAGAACATTCTTTAATTCATTTGGAACTTTCAAAATTGATTGAAATCCAAAGAGTTGATTGTTTCTATGTCATCTCTTATTTGAGTCTCAAAAATCTATTTCTTATCTTTATCAGTATGTTTTTTATTTCAAAGTAGTAGCTATAGCAAGAGAACAGACTCAATTCGATCTGAGAAAATGTGTGAGAATTCACTCTGCTATCCAATCTGTAGAACAATAATAGGCAGTTTCCAAACTTCTGTTAGGGTCAAAGGCAAGTTCCAAAGTCCAAATCCAGTGACTCATCCTTCCTACACAATATAGAATGTCAAATATAGAAAACTATTCAATTTATGTAATACCATTTTCTTGGGTTCACAAAATTTAAAAGGACTCTTGTATCCCCTTTGCTTTTTTCATATGGGTGAAAACATATTTTAATCTAAATTTTATTGTAAGAAGCATACTACACATTGTTTATTTTGATTTTTTTTTTCAAAGAGCCTTTTTATAGGCAGCAAAACAGGAATGCCACTCGCAGGTGAAATCCCTCAAGAGGTGATTGCACACAGGAGGGAAAGTCCCAAGGTGGGGAGGGATGAGTTCTCAGAGCAGTAAACATGACTAGCTAACCAACAAAAACACAGACACAGAAAGCTGCTAAAAACAGTACATGAAACAGCAAGAGAGGCAGGCAGCCCAGTCGGGCCTGGTTCTTACAATTTAATATCTTAAACAGCTTTCAATAATACTTTCAAAGTATTGGAAGTAAACCTTGTATTCTACTTGAGTTGTAAAGGTACAATACCACATATTTTAGTAGAAATATAAAAATAATATATGTGAAGAATAATCAAAATTTAATTTTATATCTATGTATCAAAATATAACTTATTTTCATCAATATACAAAATTCTACACCAATGAAATAAAAATAGCCTTGTGAGCAACAATTAAGGCCTTAACTTGAGGAATAGACTCAATAATCTACTTTTTTCCTATCTTTCCTATATATTTCTTTATTCCAACTTCTTTCTTTTCAACTCCTATCTCCAACCTAATAAAGAAAGGTAAAGAAAAAGAGAGACATCTTTGAGTTCAACCTCATTTTCTCTTGGAGTAAGATCAATGGGGTTGAAGATCAGACAGCTTAGTTTTATAATTAAGCTTAGTTTTTAAGGAGTAAATTTGTTTTTAGGTCTATGTAGATGTTATAAATTGAAAGAGATGATATATGATAAACATTGAAACACATTCAGAATTTTAGACTCACCAAGATAAGAAGTATTTCTTCTTTAAGGTTTACACTATGAATATAACATTAATATAATTAATTATATTTATATATCATATATTTATATAATTAATATATTAACATAATTCCTCATTGTTTCATGGTTCTTTTTGTTATATGTAGCTTATTTTATATATGTCTAATAATATAAATGTATGTGTAAGAATCTATTTTAAAAAGAAATAAAAGAAAGTCCAGTCATACCCCATCATATCTCTTTGGCCAAGTATATTTTAATTTCTATACCCTGGCTCTGTTTTAATGAAAGAAGATAATGCTAACACAAAAAATATAGAATAATTACAAAATGTATTTCATTTAGTAACAATGAAATGTTTGAAGTGAAGATGGTAGATGTCTACAGATGTAGAATCAAGCTGCTCTATTAAACAACAGAAGAGATTCAGCAGACCCGGCAGATATACCTGAGAATACTTCAAAGAACCTAGTATGAGATACTGTTTAGAAATGTGATCAGTAAAAATTGCCTGTAGATATGAATCTCAGCTCCTGGTCATGAAACGAAGACTGTGTGTGAATGTGTGTGTACAAATATATCTACATTTATGTACATATGTGTGATAATATATGCATATGTATGATTATATTTACACATACCTATATACATATATATGTGATTAATATAATTTAATAGAACTGTTTAACATAATTATAAATAATAAGTAAGAAAAATTTAGGGTTAACCATGGATATTGAGTTTCAACTATGTAGTAGTGTTTGAAGTTGTCAATAAAGACATCTGTAGTAACTGTATAGGTAACTCTCAGAGACTGTCTATCAATAGAGACTTAGACTTGAATGTATTAGTATGTATATAATAAGACTGAGGGGATTGGATTATGAAAGACAACTAAACATAAAACCTTCAGAAAATGGTGAATAGACATGCAGTGGGGGAAGGATGGGGCTCAAGTGAAACAATGTCTTAGAACAGCAGTTCTCATCCTGTGGGTTGAAACCTCTTTGGAAAACTTAGGAAACTTTCACAAGGCTTACATATTACATATCATACATATCAGATCTTTACTTTAAGGTTCATAATTATAGCAAAATTAAAATTATTTCAGATCAAAAATAATAATTTTATTGTTGGGAGTCACCGCAACAATAAGGAAATATATTAAAGGGTCAGAGCATTATGAAGTTTGAAAACTACTATCTAAGAAGAACAAGATAATCACCCAGATGAGATCTGTGAGGAGGTGGACAAGGAAGCCCAGATCACTAGTGTATAGTAACATCAGAAATAATAAAAGCAAAGTTCATGTTACTCATTTCACTGCCTGCTGCCTACAGCGATGTACTAATTAACTGATGTGCTATCTCTACAGTTTTCTGTTCCACAGTCTCCTGCTAAAATATCCACACCACAGCTATGTCACCTAGGCTTCTGTGTCCTCTGACATGGAATTTTGCATATTTTATGTAAAATTCGAATGGATAGCTGGAAAGTGGTCACTTCATAAAAACACTTACTGGGAAAACATAAAGGCTTAAGTTTAAATCTTTGTAAGGCATGTAAATAATGAGACATGCTCATGTACCTGCATGCAACCCTGACGGTGTTGGACAGAAATAGGAGTAATGCTGGGGCTTACTCACCATTGGCATAGCACTGGGCTCAATGAAAGCACCTGTCTCATCAGAAGAAGAAGAAAAGTGATAGTGCAAGGTATTCACAGGACACTTCTCTGTCCTTTGTGCTTACACACAGGTGCATGAGTACATGAACACACATACACGCACACACATTCACAAACATACATTAATTCACATAAACACACACATACACACACAAAATAATTTCAATGCTATCTTTTTCCTTAAGAAACATAATTATGGCTTTAGATTCTAAGGTGATAGTTGAACCAAAAGAAGCTGTAACTCATGCAGAAAGCTAGGATTGTATAGAGCCCATCTCTACTTTGATTGTTTTCCTCGTTATATTGCTTCTGAGCCATTCAAGCACATAATGTTCTCACTGCTTTCAGGGTTTAGAACTTCTGTTGAATAAAGCAGCCCATTCATTTTGATCTTTGTAATCAGTTTATAATAATCCATAGCAAGGTATCTTAGTAATAGGGAAAATGTTATCCACTCAAGCATGTCACATATTAATCTTGGGCTTTCCAATCTCTGTTCCTGTCCCCTTCATTCATTAAGGTCTGGATTCTTCAACTTGATGCTCCATAATGCTGCAGGTCAAAGAAAATACAAACATTTCATGGAGCAAGAAAGATTCATCTTGCACCATGAATTTCCAACTGTTGAGTTTTTTTCACTAGGAAGCTCTCTGAATCTTTCTGTTTTTGAGATGTTGTCCTAGATGTGAACAGCATCAGAATCACACTTCTGAATAGGATCCTGATTTCACTTCTGCCATGGTATCTAGGAAGCCTCAAAGATAGTAATAGTCCAAGGCAAAGGTTTAGTACAGAAGTTCTCATGAATACAGCTTTATTCCAACAAACCACATATTCTGAAAGAACGCTTTGTGGATCTAGCAGTTGGTATCGTTATTCAATATCATTTGCTTCAGCAAAATGGCTTGTTGTGCTGTCAGACTCAGCAGGTGGCTAGAGGCTGGAAACTCTTATGAAAATTGTTGCCATTAAAGTGCAAAACATGTAAACAGTAGCAATAAAGTCTATACACCTTGATGAATAATATGTAAAAATTTGAACTTCTTCTCGCACTATGACCTCATGCAACTGCCTTTGATTTTAAATAAAGCATAGCTTTATGGAACCTTAACATTTTCCATACATTTTCTTCCCTTGGTGCAGAGATCTGCTGAAAATCTATTAGCTCAGCTAAATTGTGTGGATTCCTATTGAAGTTTTTAAGTTTCTGTTTTTGAAGGCAGATTAACATATTGACAAAATTCTAAGGAAAACATTGAATAATGACACATAATTAGCAAAGTTAACCTTTTCAAAATGAAATAGACTTACTTTTTACTTAATTACACTATCATCTACTTTTAATAATTTTTCTTTCTTTTTTGTTATTTAGTTGGTTGTCATGTGCATGTGGTTGTATATCTATTTATCTGCTGCTGCTATGACTTTGTAAGTCCAATGACTCTATTAATCCAGAAGACACTGTCTTACAGCAGTCCTTCACAATTTCTTTCTGTCTTTTCCATGAAGGTGAGTGTGTGCATGTGAGTGCATGCATGCATGCGTGTGTGTGTGTGTGTGTGTGTGTGTGTGTGTGTGTGTGTGTGTGTACAGGTTCATGTTGACATGTGTAGTAGCAACCAAAATGTGTGTGGTAAGGATGAGAAGGCTTAAGTTTGTAGTTGAGAATCATTACTACTCATTTCCATCTTTCTACATTATCATTAACTCAGGGTCTTTCCATCAGAGTGACAAGAGTGCTTCCTTGTGATAGCTTCCCCAGCAGATTGCCTGGGCTCTGCCTTCAAAGGCTGCAAATGGGTAAGGGACCCCAACTGAGAGTTTATGTGGCTTCTGGGAATTAACTTTAATACTCACTCATGTACTTTAATCACTTAGGCCTCAGTTATGATATACAACACACTTTCATAAATAAGATTATGTGCTGTAACTTAGCATAGCATCATAGTATTTTCCATGGTCCAAAGGGTATAGATCCCTTTTTCTTGTCACAAAAACAAATAAAAATAAAATAAAATAAAAGGCATGTAAGGGAAGGACTTGAGTGTTCTCCAAGAATTCATATGAAAATTCTGGGAATGATGGTCATATTCACTTTCTCTTCAATAGTTCTCTATGTACAATATTCTATGCTTAAATCCCATTGTCTGTGATTTTCCACACCCCAGAGCCTTTCCTATTCTTTACTTCATAAAAATATTGTTTTTATTCATTATTGAACTTCATGAAGATCTTGAGTAGTTACTTCATTGTCTATTAAACATTAACTAGGACTAGACAGTAGGGCTGTACCAGAGATAAGCTCTTATACCCAACTGAGAAGTAATACAATTACCTTGAAGAGCCTAATTCTTGAACTGAAAACAGAAAAAAGTCTAATACATATTTGAAGTCATTACTACATATTACTTGGTCTTAAGTACGTTTTAATTATTCTTTGAGAGTTCATACACATATATTTTGGTGATTTTCATCCACCAAACACCCAAACTCCCCCCCAGAGCCCTCACTACTTCCTACCTCTAATCAACTTGGACACTCCATAATTCTCAGAGTACAATTAGTATTATCCATTTGAACATGTGTTTAAAGTGATCCACTGTAATGTGGACAACCTGTCAGAGTCTGGCCTCTGAAGAAAACTGATACATTCTCACTCTCCCATCCAATAGTTCATCAAAGAACAGACCTCATGAGTACTGCCCTGCTTAATGTTAGAATGCTTTCTGGCATGTGCTTGTGCAGGCCTTATTTGGACAACCACAGCTACTGTGAGTTGGTATGTATAGCAACCCTATCTTGACCTGAAAACACTGTTTAACAATAAATCTTTATGTCCTGAACACTGGCTGTTAAAATGTTTCCATTTCTTTTCTGTGATTTCTCCTGAGCCTTGGGGTAAGGGAATGATATAGATGTCTAATTTAGGGCAAAATATTAAAGCTTTAAATTCTCTGCCTTTTGAGTTAGGATGTTAAACCACATATGATGAAAATACACATGAGATGCAATTTAATGAAAGAACCCATGTGGCCAAATACAAAGATGTCCAATGATCACATCACATAGTGCAATCAAGACCTTACCATATTGAGTGCACACTGATTGGAATTTCCCATTTTGCAGTGTCTCAGAATCAGTAGACAGTGAACTCTCAGCTCCCAAACAGAAAATAGCAACAGCTCTTCCTGTGTTAGGCATGTGTTTTTGTAGATGAATCCAGAAATATTTCAGAAGCCATAAAACTAACAACTTATGATGTACACTCCATTGCCTCTTAATACACTCACAGTATTGAGGGTTTATCACAATGAGATTGCATATTTTCATTATATAGGAGGAAATCCCATATCTTTAGCCATTACTCCTCAATTTAAGATAGAACTCTATGTTTTCTTGAAAGAATTTTATGACGTTATCCCGTACATTTTCTACATGGACAGTAAAAACATCCCAGAGACATTTCAGACTCAATTTCAGAGCACTGCAATAAAAAAAAATATAGCAATAAATTTAACCACAATTTTATGATTCCCCTCATGCATGTAAAACTTTTCTTTACACTATGGCCTCTGAATATGTTTTAGATTTAGGAGATGGTTATGATGGATAAGCAAATATTAGTATATTTCCAGGTTTATTTATTCTTTTAATTTTTTAATACAGGTTTGCTCTGTGTAGCCCTGGAGGTCCTGGACTCACTTTGTAGACTAGGTTGTATTTGAACTCACATAGATTGCCTGTCTCTGCCTCCCTAGTCCTGGGATTAAAGGCATGTGCCACCATGTCAGGCCAGGTTTACTGTTTTTTTTTAAATTTTTTATTAATTTATTCTCATTAAATCTCAATGTTTATCCCATTCCTTGTATCCTCCCATTCTTCCCTCCCTCCCATTTTCCCCTTATTCCCCTCCCCTATGACTTTTCCTGAAGGGGATTTCCTTCCCCTGTATATGCTCATAGGGTATTGAGTCTCTTCTTTGTAACCTGCTATCCTTCCTCTGAGTGCCACCAGGTATCCCCTTCCAGGGGACATGGTCACATATGAGGCACAAGAGTTCTTGTGAAAGTCATACCCCACTCTTCGCTCAACTGTGGAGAATGTTCTGTCCATGGGCTAGATCTGGGTAGGGTTTTAATGTTTACCACCTATATTGTCCTTAGATGGTGCCTTAGTTTGAGCTGGAACACTGGGCCCAAATCTGCCTTTCATAATGTTCTACTTGTAGGTTTCTAGGACCCTCTGGATCCTTCTACTTTGCTGTTCTCCCATCGTTCTCTCATCTAGAGTCCCAATAGGATGTCCTCCCCTCTGTCCCAGTTTCCTAGTAAGTGAAGGCTTTTGTGGGACATGCCCCTTGGGCTAGTATGCAGATATAAGTGAGTATATATTGTTTGAGTCTTTCTGATTCTGGGTTAACTCACTCATTATGATCATTTCTAGCTCAATCCATTTATCCACAAATTTCGGAAATTCCTTGTTTTGAATAGCTGAGTAGTATTCCATAGTGTACATGTACCACAGTTTCTTTATCCATTCTTCTACTGAGGGACACTTAGGCTGTTTCCATGATCTGGCTATTATGAATAAGGCTGCTATGAACATGGTTGAGCAAATTTTCTTGTTGTGTGCTGGTGCATCTTCTGGGATATTCCAAGGAGTGAAATAGCTGCGTCTTGAGGAAGCCTTATTCCCAGTTTTCTGAGATAGCACCAGATAGATTTCCAAAGTGGCTGTACTAGTTTGCATTCCCACCAGCAATGAAGGAGTGTTTATCTCTCCCCACATCCTCGCCAGCATGTGGTATCGCTTGAATTTTTGATCTTAGTCATTCTGATGTGTGTAAGATGGAATCTCAGAATTGTTTTGATTTGCATTTCCCTGATGACTAAGGAGGTTGACAATTTCTTTAAGTGTTTCTCAGCCATTTGCTATTCCTCTGTTGAGAATTCTCTGTTTAGGTCCAAGCCCCATTTCTCAATTGTGTTATTTGGTTTGGTGGTGTTCAATTTTTTGAGTTCTTTTCATATTTTTGATATTAGAACTTTGTCAGATGTAGGGTTGGTGAAGATTTTTCCCAGTCTGTAGGCTGTCTCGTTGTTCTCTTGACAGTGTCTCCTGCCTTACAGAAGCTTCTCAGCCTCATGAGGTCCTATTTATTAACTGTTGACATTAAGGCCTGGGCTGTTGGTGTTCTGTTCAGGAAGTTGACTCCTGTGCCAATATGTTCCAGGCTCTTCCCCACTTTTTCTTCTAACTGACTTAGTGTCTCTGGCTTTATGTTGAGGTATTTAATCCACTTGGATTTGAGTTTTATGCAAGGTGACAAATATGGGTCCAGATAGACATACATTTAGACCAGTACCATTTGTTGAAGATGCTATCCTTTTTCCATTGAGTAGATTTGGGATCTTTATCAAAAATTAAGTGACTATATGTGTGTGGATTCATCTCTGCGTCTTAGATTTGATTTTACTGATCAACCAGCCTGTAGGTTCCAGAGTTGTGTGGAGGGAGTCTGATGACAGATTCACTTGTTTTCTCACGATTTCCATAGGCCAGAAACTCTGATGCTTCACTGGTGTGGATGGCAGGAGGCTAGCCCTGTTGTTTTGGACTCTCACAGCCAGTGACTTTCAGCTCCCCTGTACTGTGGGTCCTGCACTCATTCTGGGTCTCTGAATGTGCGTGGGGTCAGGCTAAGGTATTCACAGCCTTCTGGGTCCCCTGCCTAGTCCAACAAGGCACACTGGGCTCGGACCACGCTCTGAACTCAGCTAGATTCTTAGGCCCTGAACCGTCTGCCAAGCTCAGCTATGGACTCTGGGCCCAGTCCGTGCACTGAGCTCCCCTAGGGATTGTGGCCCCCAAATGCACACAGAGTCCAGCCAGAATTTTTGGGCTGGGACTGTGCACCAAGCTCAGCTAGGGACTTTTGGCCCAAAGTGCGTGCTGTGGTAAGTTTTAGACTCAGGGCCCGAACCATCTGCCAAGCTCAGCCAGGAATTCTTGATGCAAACTGTGCACTGTGCCCAACCAGAGTCTTAGAGCCAGGACTGTGCCAAAAGCTCAGCTAGAGTCTCTGGGCCCAATCTGTTTGCCAAGCACAGTTAGAGACTGTGGCCCCAAACTGCACGCTGAGCTCCAGACGAGTCTCCGGGGCGGAATTGTGTACCAAGCTCAGCCAGGGACTCTGGACCCACACTGATCACTGAATTCAGCCCGGGACTCTAGGCTTAAACAGTGTGGAGAGTAGAGCCAGATTCTTAGGGCCACCGAGCCTGTGCACAAAGCTCAGCTAGAGTCTCTGGGCCCAAAATACTTGGCAAGTACAGCTAGGTACTCTGGGCCGAATCTGGGTACTGACCTCAGCCTGTGTCAGCTCCCCAGAACTGTACTCTGATCTGAGCTAGTTTCTTGGGGAGAACTGCTTGCTGAGCTGAGCTAGCGCCTCAGGTGGAACTGAGTGCTCTCCCTAGCCTGAGTCACAGCAGGAGAACTGTGGCTGAGATGAGCTAGTGCCTCCGGCCAAATTGCTTGCTGAGCTGAGCCGGTGTCTCCATGGCACTGCGCCCTGAGCTGATCCCAGCACTCTAGGGCTGAACTGTCTGCTGAGTCCAGTTTGGGTCTCAAGGCACCGGACAACCCAAAACCTGCCCAGAGTCCCCTCTCCCACAGCAACTCCCACTGGCCACCACACCAATCGCCTCCACCAGAAGGTTCTGAGCTGCAAACCACAGCCACTGCCACTGCTGAAGCTGGTGCCATTGTTGTTGTTGCTGCCACTGCTGCTGCTGCCTCTGCTGTTGCTGCTCTGATCTGAGAAAATCCATGCTCCTCTTGTGTGCAGGGGCACGTAGGTCCTCCACATCCTGGTCCCTCTGAACCATGGAGCACTTCTAGCTGCCGTGGTGTGGGCATCTCGGTGTTCCTGGCTCAGAAAGCTGTGGATTCCCTGAATTGTTCACTGGAGGTTCCAAACATGGTCCACAGTGCTTGCCGCCACCTTGGATCTCTCCAGGTTTAATGTTTTTGACCATGCACATATATGTGTGAGCTCATGTTACCACACACGTCCTTGCGTGTGCACGCTCGCACACACACACACACACACACACACACACACACACACACACACACAGTGTTTAAATAGAGGATGTCCTCTATACAACCAGCACATTGGTAGTTTAACATAATACACATTCTATCGCGGTAGTAGGAAGAAGAGAGATGTATGTTGGGATGAGCAGAGAAGTCTTTAAAGCAAAAGACAAGTTCTAATAAGTAAACAAAGACTTGGGAACTACTATGAGGAAATGTTTTAGGATTAGGTTTATGTGAAATTTCCTGGATAATGAATCCTAGGAAAGTATTTTAAATAAAATATTAATTGTATTATAATTTCTTATATACTGATTTTCATATATTGATTTGTACAATGTCTCATAAATTGTAAGAGTTCACATTTAAGTAATACAAATTAAAGTAATATCTCTTTGGTGTAGTATAAAGAGAAATGATTAAGGAAGTATTCATTTTTATCATAACATAAGCCAAAGTTCCATAATGGTGAAATAGGGATCATGTGGAAATATAATATTTTTATATTCCATAAAGAAGGCAAATGCTTAGGTAATGTGTAGTTATATATTGTGGTAGATCTTTTTTCAGTCTTTTGAAGGGTGTCCACTGTAATTCCCCTAGTGACTGTATAAGTATACACTTCCACCAGCAGGAAATAAGTATTCCCCTTTCTGGGCATGATCACCAGCACGTGCTTGTTTTTGTTTTTGTTTTTCTATTCAAATAACTCTATAGTATAATACAGAGATGCTTGGTCATCCATGTTCACTGTTGCTTCGTTCACAATACCCAAAACATAAAAATAGGCCATATGTCCAAAAAGTGATGAATGAATGAACAAACTATAAATTTACACAATGTAACATTATGCAGCAGTTAAAAATGAGATTATTTAATTTATAACCATTTCTGATTGATGTATTCCAGACTAAGAAAGACATACATCACATATTTTAGCTGCTAGCTTTTAAGCTTCCACTACGGATATTCATTTGGAATATTCACAGAGGTTAGGTAACTAGTAATGTTTTTGTGGAGGGGGAATTTTTAGAAGGAGGAGAAATAATTTAATGCTATGAAAGAGGAAAATAAGCAGTAAAATAATAGGAAAAAAATTATTTAAGATGGCACGTGAATAATTAGAAACAGTAATGAGAAATTATTGGAAGGAATATCTAACACTAACAGTCTTTTTTTTTAAAGGCATATAGGGAACTATTGTTGTAGATTTTTTACTTTAAATATAATAATCCTATAATGAGGCTATTATACTCTATTTAAAGACCACACACTACAAAATACAATTCCCAGTATCAAGAATGTGTTATCTCTGAGTTGTCAGCCATTGGAATCTCATAGGCATTCCTAAACATTGCAAGGTATTGCCAGTAATATTGATTACCCTAAAGAATGTGATATTCTGCAGATGTCCTTCTGAGCTTATTAATGAAGAAACCATATATTTGAAACATGGGACATGGAGTAATATAGCTGGTAACCAACAGGAAGCTCCATTCATACTGTCTAATAATAATGCTGGAAGATGGTATGTATGCTACTGGAGGAGAGAATGAGTCATAAATATCATCCATCCATGAACCCTGAAAGCTACAACAATATATGGCTGTCAAGATACGCCCACTGGAGTAATATTGGCATAAATGTCATGGGAGTAACCAACCACTTTCCTAAAAATTGAGTTTAAGGCCTTCTCTATGAGATGGGACCCATATCTAACACTGTCAATGTGGTCAAGAACCTCAGCCAAGATAAGTCATGGGACCTAGAGGAATATTTAATACTATTGCTATATATATTAATATAATTTATCCTAGGTATATATTGCTATAATAGTAGACGATTAAATCATTGACTCTTTATCAGAGAAGCTTCATTTTGCAGTAGACAGCAATTGATTAATTTAGAGACCCATAGGTGATTAATGTGCAGATAAATGGAAACTTTGGAGTGTGTAGACCTAAATAGAATGTCTATGTCATACTTCTCCCACTAAGGTTCCAGAATCTTTGTGAAATAATTTATGAAAATCTATAAAATCAGAGATAGAGGCTGACTTCAAGAAAACAAAGTTTTCCAGAAGTAATAGGAAAGATGATAAATGAATAATGATTATTTTTGCAATTACTAGTCTTTTGAAAGTTCATGCAAAAAATGGATTGTGGAAAAAGAAGAATACAAATTCTTACCAATAAGTGAGGAACTATAAATTTTTGATAAATTCTTTGCAATCATGGAATGTATTAATTTAACACACACTTGAATATATTCTCAAATTTATACCTTTTATCATCTGCATAGCTGATATTCTGATGCATTTCAATTTTTAAAATTACATTAATTTGTAGAGAAAGAAGCATGTGTGCCATGATGTTTGTCTGAAAGTCAGAGGATGACATCAAGGAGTTATTTCTGTCCTTCAATCTTTTAGGTCCCAAAGATCAAACCTGGGTCATTAGACTTGGCAGAAGGGTTTTACTGTCTATAAAATTGTGTAAGCTGAGAACTTACATTATAATAATGGAAAAGGTGTACTACATGAACCATGAGGTATACCTCTAGAGTTAACACAAGCTTCTTATATCTAGTTATCCACTTTTACGGTGAATTCTTCCATCACAGCCCCTAACCTTACCATAAGTGATTAATACTCACTTTATGAAATGATTGTTGAATACTTGTATTTTTGTTAATATTATATACATATGCAGTCTTTTCTATATAGCTATGTGCTTGGATTCATATTGGCAGAGTTGCAGTCTTCTGTGCTCAAAATCATCATGCTAATTCCTGTGTAAACTTAGACAATTTATCTGCAAATGTTCCTAGTGTAATAGAAACAGTTAAGATGATTAGAGTGCACATGGGCAGCTTCCCAAATAAGAAGATGACAGATAGTTTGTTGCCTGAACAATCACCCAAAATTCTCTATAATGTTGGGCCATCATCTTCATTCTTCTGGCCCAATACATATGACAGACATATTTGTGAGGTGGTAACTATTGAGGATTTGCTTAGCCCGTCTTGGCGCAGTTTGGCCACCAACTCTGCCTGCCTCCAATGTTGTCCATTTTGGGGCAGATTTATGCACTCCCTGTATACTTAGGTAATTAATTTCATTCCTTCTCAAATCTCTTATGGGGTTGAAGATAAGATAGTTTAATTCTACAGTTTGTCTTATTTGTTTAGAGATTAAGATGTTTTTAAGTCTACATAGATATTTTTAGTTGATAATGACAAAATGATAGATATTGGTTTATGTTCAGAATTTTAGACTCACCACGATAGGAAAGATATTTTTTACAAGGCTGCCAAATACAAATAGCCAACACTATGACTGTAACATTTGTATAATTTCTGATGGTTTTGTGATTCGTCTAGATGTAGGTAGTTTATTGTACATATATGTAATAATATAAATGTATATGTAAAAATATTTAATAAAAATTGTAAAATAAATAAAATTAAAAATTATTTCCATGTTTTAAGAAAAGACCATTAGAGTATTTTGTAGAGCTTCACAACTTTTTCCTATCACATAAATGTTAGTTTTATCTGAGCTTCATATATAGGAAATCCTTTGATAATTCAAATTTTGTGCTAATTCATTCTTATATCCATCCGTTTTATCCAAATATTAAGACATCATTTTTTCTTGTAGCTATATCAGCAAAGTGCCTGTCCAATAAATTAAACACTGCAGTCCTGGTTTACCTACAAACAAAATGAGCAAGGGGACAGAGCATCTTTAGGAGAAATCCCTGGGTTCCTTGGGTTAGCAATTTACTTATGCAAGCAGGTTGTGTTCCATGCTTTCAGGTTTCCTTAATGAGTTATAGGCAAGCTTTCAAATGACAGGTTTGCAGTTATGTTTGTGGAATGCCAATTGCACTGCTGTTGTATGGAAAAGGGGTCCTCTTTTAGTAGAAGTGCCAGTGGCCTGGAAACCCTGAGTGGTGCTCCATTCCTGTCTCCATCAGAGGAGAGAATAAGGAAAAATAAAAGATCAGTAGCATGTAATATATGTGCATCTCTGTGTTTTTTCTGTATCCTCAACTGACTGAGGAAGTAGAATGAGAACAAAGCTGAAACTCTGACTTTTAAAATCATAGGACAAGATGGCAAGAATTAGAATAGGAAACAGAGACTATCTATGCCCTTATCCATGCTAGAAGCAATGAATTTGAATTTAGAAGAAGAAGGAAGTGAAGAACAACCTAAAAGTCAAGACACAGTGGAAGGGTCCTCCCTGCTTATGAACAAAACAATGCAAACTGCAGAATGTTGAAGTTGTCTTAGGCCAGAGATTGTAGATTTTGGAAAATCACATAAACAACTTTGCTTCAGGAATATGATGAAGATGAATACAATGGGAGGTGGAGTAGGACTGCATTCTTGGCAAGGGAATGAAGGTTATAAAAGCAGCATTACCACTTATCTGGACCACAGTGTTCTATAGGACAAGGGTAAGTCAGGCATTCAAAAATAGATAAAGGCAATTTTATAGCATGGACAGAAACAACAAACTCTGACACTCTCATTCATGAAAGAGACATAGCACCACAATGGCAATCATACTATGCGGAGGTAATCCTCTACAATGTTTTAGCAACCTTGTCTCAAGCTAAACCCATATTTTGGCTTTTGCAGTGAACAGATTTTCAGAGCGAAGCAGTTTATGGTATTTGGTTTAGTGATTCTTTCAGAGATATTTAACAGGGGTTAAGCATGTACTTAATAAAGAAGTAGAGACTTCCAAAGAATGGATTTGTTTGTTTTCCAAGAGGACAGTAGAAGAAAGCAAGATATGCTAAGCACAAGCATAGGCTTACTTACCTTCGAGCGAATAAGTTAGTAATCATCTTGTATTTAGAAGTGTGTACCTTTTAGGTTAATCTCAAGATACAGCTCAGAAGATTGATAATTAATTTCCAAAGATTTATTAGAATTTAATCTCTATCTCTGTGTCTGTGTCTGTGTCTCTCTGTCTCTGTCTCTTTCTCTATGTGTGTGTGTGTCTGTTTGTGTGTGTATGTGTGTGTCTGTCTGTCTGTCTGTCTGTGTGGCTATTTACAAATGAGTGGTAGTGTCTGGAGTGAACATAGGAATTGGATCCCCTTAGAAATATAATTTCATGTAGACAGCTATGAACTACCTAACACTGACCTAAAAAATTTCCATGAGGAGATTGTGAAGATGCCCTGATGAGCTTACAATCTGATAATGTTTTGCCAGAAACTTCTTGGCTTGTCCTTGCAGAAAATGAATTTTCTGGTGAGACGTCTATAAAACTGTAGGTTCATGGGTGGGAGGAAGAAGCACCTTAAGATGTTGGTAATTAAACAGTGATTTTTACATTTTAATGTTAATGTGCTTCAAACATATGCTTGTGAACTTATGAGAAACACCTTATCTTCAATGAAGAAACACAGCTCTCCCCTCAGAATGGCTAAATAGTAATGTGATGTGGAGGTTAAAATGAGTAAATAGAAAATAGTTCTAGGAACACAGATTTGAGTTTCCCTGAATAACTTGGTCTTACACAGTGACAGTTTTATGAAGTTTTTGTAGAAATAGAATATAAATTTAAAAATTTAAATAAATGACACTTTTCATGTAAATTGGTGAGAGTATCAAGGAAGCTAGAATTTCCCAGGATATTTGAGTCATCTCAGCTCTAGTCTTCAGTTGCTCTCTCATCACTTTCTTACCACTTCCATTGCTAGAAGCTACAGATCTTTCTACATTTCAAGGAAATTTCTTGTAGACATAAGGATGTTAAGTAGCAAACATACAAAAAAATGCCTAATAAATTCTGCTCAAGACTATTTGTCTCTTGACTTGCAACACTCCAATGTCTACATAATCACTGAAATTTAAATCAACCTGGCAGAAGGTGGAGGAGAAAGTGTGGAGGAGAAAGTGTGATTCTTTCCAGAAAGATTTGTTTGCAATTTTAATAAAAATTATAGCTCTCTGATAAAACTGCAACAAAGGGAATAACAGCTGTCACTGGGCATATTGAAACTTAGTGGTCTGACATCTGACAGTTTTGTACATGTGGCATGAAGTAACATGAAAATAATAGGACTTCTTCCAGGGTCATAGCTCAGGATGTCCCCATAGCCCAATAGAACTGTTCTTTGGACCAACCCACATATACACATATATACATAAAGCACATGTACATTTCATAGTCCCTCAAACACACATAACAGCAACATATCAAGGAAAACAGTCCAACTGAAGTGTGAGAATAAAATAGGGAGGGGAAAATATTCTGCCATCTCCTAAAAATAAGCAATATTCCACACTATCAGTAGTGTTTCAAAAGAACTTAGGTACACAAGAAAATTTCCAATTCCCTTAGCCACAGCACAGGAAGGAAGGTAAATAATTTTCCTCCTTTAACTGACAGTTTCTCTATGACTACCCTCACCCTATGGTGATTAGAATTGAGGTCACTGTCTACCTAGAGAGAAGTCTTCATTCAAGGAGAGACACCAGATTTATATAGAACTCTGCTAATTGATACCATAAGCAGGAGGAGACCATTTTCTGATATATGAGAATTTTAAATGTTTGTTGATCAACTAGCAATCACTTACCAGTAGTTCCTGCCCATTTTCGTTGACCTGTTCAGATCTCACCCACTTACATGGGAACTGTAGGTCTGAGGGTTTGGAATAGACTATCCCTATTTTTGTAAACATCTCACCCAGATGTGGAGACCTGGTGGCACTCAGAGGAAGGATAGCAGGCTATCAAGAAGAAACTTGATACCCTATGAGCATATAGAGGGGGAGGAAGTCCCCTTCAGTCACAGTCATAAGGGAGGGGAGTAAGGGGGAAATGGGAGGGAGGGAGGAATGGGAGGAAACAAGGGATGGGATAACCACTGAGATGTAATATGAATAAATTAATAAAATAAAATTTAAAAACAATTAAAAAACTTATCCGAAAACTTGTAAATGAATTTCAGTTGACACATGCTGATTACTAACAGAGCAATCATTTTCCAGAGCTTTCCATGTACTGAAATTTGCAGCATAATTCTCTGGAATGTACTACAGATTGTACCTGAGAAAGCATGAAAGCAAAATAGAAGGTCACATCCACATCCATGGTACATTGACTAGTTTGAGTTCTATAGCTATGATCTAACGTAAGCATGGTATGCTGAATATAAACATTTGTCACAAGAGGCATAGAATCATGTCCAAGAATAATCCAGGGAACAAATGCACCTTAGGTAAAATTCCTTCTCTCTCCTCCCTTTTGACTCTCTTTCACAGGTCCACAATACATTCTTAATTCTACAGCATTCTCTTCACCATCTTCCAATAGGGCCCATGTCTAAATTTTGCATTAATATATATGGTCCCTCAAAATGCAAAAAAAAAAAAAAAAAAAAAAAAAAAAAAAAAAAAAAAAAAAAAGATTGTGAGTGAACTAAGGGAGCGCTCTCTCTCTGGGAACTTTTATTCAATATTCATATAAAGTTGAGATTTGAGTGTGAAACATGTTCCTTGAGCTCACGCATTTGAGTAAAAAGGACATAACTAGTGGTAATATTTCCAAACATATTGGAATATCTAGGAGGTGTATTCTCACTGGAGAAATTATAGCACTGCAGCAGACCTTGAGCATTTATAGCTGAGTTTCACTTCTTGTTCTCTTTCTTCTTCCTGTCAGGGTAGTAATCTTCTTGCTTCCTGTTCCTGTTCCATTCCTTCCCCCATGATGGGCTGTGTTAATTATTCTGGAACTATAAGCTGAAATAAGTTATTTTTATACTGTGTTTGAAAGGTTTTATTTTTTTATAGTAGAAATAATATATTATTTTTTAAAGTAGAAAGAATATAAAACAAAGAATGAAAAAAAAGATGTGTGGCCATCAATTCATAAAAAGAATACAAAAGGCTATAATTGAAATTAATACACCTGTAAACAGAGCTGTTCTTGTGGAAGTATGGATACACAAATAAAGAGAGATGTCTAGACAGTGGGAACTTTGCCCATGATGCTTCCGAGATGAACAATGACACAATCAGAAATTAGACTATAGCCATGCATGTCATATTCTGGCAAAGAATATGGTTGCATTCTGCTCAAATCTTGAGAAATAATCTGATGCAAGAATGTAATGACAGATGCTTTTGGTAGAAGTAATCACAAGCCAGCATAATTCTTTGGCATATCTACTTGTCAAGCCTTCTTATTGAGAGCTACAGTAAAACAAAAAATATATGAAAAATATGGAGTTTAGATGACAGGTATGTAATTGGACACTAGCCAAAAAGCATATCCCATGGAAGTCTTCACTTACCAGGAGTTTGTGATAGATATGAGGACAGTCTACTAAGACTCTGGTTAAGAAAAATATAGGAGATGGGGAAATAGAAGGACACAGATGATCCTAGAAACCTACAAGAATACATTGTGATGGGTGGATCAGGGCCAAATGGGAGTCTGCTCAAATTATTGCACTAACCAAGGACAATACAAGTAGTAAACACCGAAGCCCTACTCTGATCTAGCCAAAAGACAGGACATTCTCTACAGTTATGTGGATAGCAGGGATTGACTCTGACATGAACTCTGGTGCCCCATATTTGACCACCTCCCCTTGGTGTGGAGGCCTGATGTCACTCAAAGAAAGAATAAGCAGGCTACCATGATGAGATTTGATAGTCTAGGACCATATATTGGGGGAGGAGGTCCCCCTCAATCTTAGACCTAGGGGAAGGGAATAGGGTGAAAGTGGGAGGGAGGGAGGAATGGGAGGATACAAGGGATGGGATAATAGTTTAGATATAATATGAATAAATTAATAAATATTAAGATAAAAATTTCAATGAGGAAAATGCCAACAGCAAAGGCAGCATTGATTCTTAAAGGGATTAGTGTCATTAAAGAGGAACTTCTGTGCACTGAGAAAATAAGAAAGGCCACCCATGGAAGTCTCAAACTCATGGAAAAAATATTTAAAGAAAAAAGTCTAAGCTAGAAATGCTGAAGGTGTTCTCTGCTCCTGAAAAACAACTGTATAGAGAAAATATTTCCACCACCAAAAGTGTCAGCCTCAGTGGCCTATTTTATATTGGCAGCAGAATTTGACAATATCATTCACATGGTAAAGATTTTAGAGGGATGAAACATAGAAGACTGAAGGAGGCTTCAGTATTCTACAGAGTTGTATGCAGGCATTTTGTAGCACTTTGTTGTCACTGCAAAATGGCTTTAAGATGTAGTTACATAAAGTTATTAAGATGAAGCTTAGATTTCAATGAAGAACACAAGTTGATGGAAGTTCCAGAGCTCTGGGTATAAAGGAGAACAGCATAGAGGTGGTGAATTGGAGGGGAGCTGCCTCTTTCCATTGAAGCTGAGATGTTTCCATCATATACACAGATGCTGGCCTAAGATATGATTGCCAGATTCCATGTTTCTTCCACTGAATTTTGGGTTCTTTTCCTGCACTCAGGTTCCTGTTATACCCTGATGGTTTTCTTTCAGAACAGGGGTGCTTATTCTGTAAATACTAATACATTAGAAACATAAAATGAGGTTTTAGTTTTCTAGGAACTCTTGTTTAAAAGATTTTGAACTTTAAGCTGTTAATTACTGGAGAATTTTATGGTCAGAAATATATTTTATATTTTAAGGTGTTTGTGAGTTTATAAGAACGATGGACTTGAGGTTATGGATTAAATGTAGTATGTGTGGGTATCAGGTGGACAACGGATGTAGTTATGATGGATAGTGTTGATAATCAGCTGTACATAATCTAGATTCACCTGGGAGATGGTGCAGTTCAAGTCAAAGCAGAGTTGTGATGGATTAGGTAAATTAGTGTCATCATCTGATATTGTTTGTGAACAGATTGTCTTAATTATATTAATTGATATGGGAAGACATATCATAATTATGGGAGGGACCATTTCCAAGTTATAGGATTTTGACTTATATAAACTGCAAATTTAGCCTGATCAGTGATGTTCATTTTTCTCTGCACTATGGCAGTGGATGCATTGTCAACATGCACTTTGAGCTCCTGCTGCATTGATTACCCTCCATGATGCACATTGGTGGGAAACTAACTAAGACTCTTATGTCATTTATGCTGCTTAGTAATTAGCCACTTTAAATCATTCCTCTGATATACAATTTGCAAGACTTGTTAACATTCACTTGGAAATGAAAGCAATGCAGTCTGTTTGAGGAATATCTGAGCAGTCCTATTACCTGTTGCAGAATCTTGGCTCAGAATTTCCTTCTGTTTCCTTCTGTGCTGATGTTATTTGGCTTTCTTATATAAATGATAACATGGATATTGGTAAATATGATACACTCTCAAGGTGAAATGACAGAAGTTATCATCATCATAGGAAAGGATTTACTGTAAACCTTGGGAAGGGGAAAAAAGACTTGCCACATTTTCTTTCCAACATAAGCCCTTTTTGTTAGAAAAGCATAGCAACTATAGGAAAAGCAAAACAAAATATTGAAAATAAATCCCCAGAACATCTTCAACATCTTCATGATATTGAAGCAAGTCTTCCACATGACCAGCAATGCTGGAGATACAGCAGTGATTGTTTTTTGGTACATAGATGTCTATGGCAAGGAGTTATGTTTCTGTAACAAAAAACAAACAACTTTAATTTTTATTATCTGTGTAGTAGTATACTGTCTATATGTACATATGTGTACCTTGTACACATTTTGTGCCCAATGGCTAGAAAAATGTGTCATTTCCACTGACTCTGGGGGTACAGATTGTTGTAAGACAAAATGTGGGTGCTTGGAAAAAAAACCAAGGTCTTCTACAAGAGCATAAAGTATTCTTAGTCACTAAAAATCTTACAGCATTTTTAATTATGCTGTATTGAGTGGTTAGTGGGTAAGTTAGATACAAGATGGTGTTATGATGAATGCATAATGAGTAATACCTTATAAAAGAGCTGGATAATACAAGTTTTGTTGTTATTGTTCAATTCTGCAAAAGACACTATTAAAATCTAATGTATTGCATTGCTTTATAATTATTTATTAACATTGTAAAAATCGATGACCATGAGTAACTGAAGCAAAAGATATGTAGGTAAGTGGTGCTGTATATGAATTATTAATTCATCATTTAATTGGTAACAAATCAATATGTGTATTTACATAAATAATGCTTGTAGAAAGTAAGATTTTGAAAACAACATAAATAATATGGAAAAAGGAACTATACAAAAAAAATATTTGAAGATAAATATTCATTTACTGACTTCAACATTTGAGATGGATTAACATATGCGTGTAAGTAAGTAAATCAAAGAGAAGAAAGAATTACTGAATTAGGAGGAAATGAAGGAAAAATAATGAAGGAAATATGAAAGAAAGAAAAAATAAGGAAGATAAAGAAGAATAAAATAGAAAGAGACTGAAAGGATGGAAAAACACTTCACTGGACTAATTGTTCTTATAGAAGACTCAGGTTCGGTGCCCAGAAGGTACATTAGGTGAGTGATTCTATAACAGTCAACACACTACAAAGGATGTGGAGAGGAAAAATGACAGGAGCGGGTAATGGATTAAACAACAAACACAGTAGATATCCCTCTATTAATAATAATAAAGGAACTTTAAGGGTGGATCCTGAACTCCACCATCCCCAATCCTTCACATATGATAGGAGCCCAGGAACTGAAGTAGTTAAATTTTATCACCTCAAGTATGCTAAAGCCAAGAGCTGAATCAGTTATGTGCAGATCTGCAACACCCAGTTTTTAAAATACTCCTGGATAGCAAAGAAAGGATATATCCAAATTGTTAAGTAATCAGTCTTTAAAAAATAAAAATCAAGATTGGTAAAGGGAAAAACACTGATTTATCAAATTCAGCTACTGTTCTATAATGTCTGGTCAATGCTTGATAAATGTTAGTTTGGTTCTAACAACAGACATGTATGAATCATATCAAAAACTTTTTAGTTTGCGTGTTTGTATGTGTATGTGAGTGTGTATGAGTGAGTGTGTCTGTACGCATGCATGTGTGTGTGTGCATGCATGGAGAAGATAACAAGATGGCTGTTGTTCCTCAGTCATCCCCTAATATTTTCTAGGTTTGTTCTCTCACTAAACTTGAACTTGAAGAGAAGGCCAGGATGACTGGCCATTAGCTTGCGGCATGCTTCTTGGAAAATGGTGCACAAAATTATGCAGACTACACTCTTACGCAATAGCCAACTTTATTCAGAATAACAGGCAATTAATACTCCTAAGTTTTAGGATGATGACAATAGTAAGGTATTCAGTCATAAGGACAAGTCACATATGGCAAAAACATGGTTTATCATAGAGGCATATAAATAACAATAGCTGAACTAAACTCTGTCTTTCCATCACACCTGGGACAAACATGAAAACACATTCCAAGAACAATTCTCTATTCTGAAGAAACTGAGGTCATGAGATTGTTATTTTGGCTTCTTGGATTTTTCTCACAAACACTCAAAATTCTCTTCATGTGGCTACATTTTTGGACCTTGTTCCAACAGCTGCCCAGTGAGCCCCATATTTCTGTGTTTGTTTGCCTAGTAATGATATTACAAGATCGATGACTCCTGGCTTTAAAATGTGTCTTTAGAAATCAGACACAGGCTCCTCATTTTTGCAATATAGACACTTTGCAATCTGAGCTAACTCCCAAACATTAAAAATAATCTTATGAAAATCAGAATATATGTATTACTTCTAAATTACACATAGTTTTGTAGATGATATGTAGGTTGAATTGTTGTAGTTTTTAATTTAGAATTTTACTACCTTACCTAAATTGATTACATTTATGGACAGATCACCTGAGACAGGCCATGGTCCCTAAATATTACTTATTGATATTGGCCCCTTCTGTGTTCTCTCTCCTTCTGTGTTCAATTTCTATGTGAAGTTTTCTTTAAATGATTCAGAAATGTGTCCCACTTTCTTCTATTTTAAAGGTCCAGAGAGGCTCAGGACTTTTCATCTCCCTCTATTTCAGAGAAAGAATCAATACCTATCCTTCTACCCTAAAACATTTCTGGTTCATTCTTCATAATTCCAGTAAATGCTTTCTGAATAAAACATATAGAACATAGAGCAGTAGATTTCCGAACTTCTATTTTTCATGTATTTTTATGGTTTGGTCATGCCTGTCACAGTACATATGGCAGCACAGGGCAGCTTCAAAGAGTTGGCTCTCTTTATCAGCCATGTGTGTTCTGGAGATTGAACTCAGGACACCAGGATTTGCTGCAAGCATCTTTATCCCCGAAGCCATCTCTCTGACCAGAAAAAACAAAAACAAAAAAACCTCTTTTATCCTAAGAAATAACTTTCTCAGAATTTGAATGTAGTGACTGAAGTAAAATAGCTTTTGCAAATTCAATTTGGCAAAATGAAAATGAAGGTTACATGTGCAATCTGAAAATAGATAATTAAATTTATTCCTCACTTCAACTACTAAACCTGTCACAAACTTTCAGATCTTGAATATGTTGCTGATCTTCTAAGACCTTCAATTTCTCATAAGACAGTTACAGTAACAGAACTCTGTTAATAAGGCTTTGCAATAAGATGGTACAGAAATGCATCTGTTTCAAACAAGAACTAAATGCCATGGACTGTTATATAGCCATACCAGAAACAAAATAATGAGCTATTATAGATATTTGAAAAAGGAACTGCATCATATGTGATTATGTAATAGAGATTAAAAAGTGATGAAGAAAAGGGTAAGTAGCAATGTAAAAGTGTAAGAGAAATAAACCTGGGGGTGCATGGAAGAGCCGACATCATTAATGAACCTAAAGCCAGAGGACAGAGTTGGAGGTTAGTCTCACGTACATAATGAGAATATGAGAATATGACTCAAAGAAAAAATAATTAAATTTGATTAAAAAGCATAAGAAGTTGTCTCCTGTGCCAATGTATTCCAGGTTCTTTCCCACTTTTTCTTCTAACTGATTTAGTGTCTCTGGTTTTATGTTGAGGTCTTTAATCCATTTGGACTTGCGTTTTGTGCATGGTGACAAGTATGGGTCCAGTTGCATTTTTCTACATGTAGAAATCCAGTTAGACAAGCTGCATTTGTTGAAGATGCTATCCTTTTTCCATTGAATAAATTTGGCTTCTTTGCCAAAAATCAGGTGACTATATGTGTGTGTATTCATATCTGGGTCTTCAATTCAATTCCATTGATCAAACAGCATTTTGATGTGCCAGTACCATGCCGTTTTAGTTACTATTGGGCTAGAGTACAGCTTGAGATCAGGTATGGAGATTCTTCCTGAGGATCTTTTATTCTATAAGACTGTTTTTGCTATTCTGGGTTTTTTGTCTTTCCATATAAAGTTGAAAATTGACCTTTCAATGTCTTTAAACATTGTGTAGGTATTTAAAGACCTTACATTTGCACTACATTTACACTATGGAATACTATTCAGCTATTAAAAACAAGAAATTCCCAAAATTTTTGGACAAAAGGATTGAACTAGAAATGATCATAATGAGTGAGCTAACCCAGAAGCAGAGAGACTCAAATGGTATACACTCACTTATATCTGGACCCTAGCCCAATGGGCATGTCCCATGAAAGTCTTCTCTTACCAGGAAAGTGGGACAGAGTGGAGGACATCCTATTGAGACTCTAGGTGAGAAAAATATAGGAGATAGGGAAATAGCTGGATCCAGAGTGTCCTACAAGAACACTATGATGGGTCGATCTAGGTCCAGGGTTCTGCTCGATCTAAGGCACCAACCAAGGACGATGTGTGCAGTCCTCATCAAACCCTACCCAGATCTAGCCAAGGGACATAACATTCTCCACAGTTAAATGGAGATTGGGAACTGACTTTCACACGATCTCTGGTGCCCCATATTTGGCCATGTCCCCTTGTTGGGGAGGTGCAATGGCACTTGGAGGAAGGATAGCAGACTGCCAAGAAAAGACTTGATACCCTAGCATCATATTCAGGAGGTCCCCCTTAGTCACAGTCATAGGGAATGGGAATGGGGTGAAAGCAGGAGGGAGGGAGGGAGGGAGGGAGGGGGAAGGGGGGATGGAGGGAGGAATGGAAGGATGCATGGCATGGGATAGCAAATGATATATAATATGAATTATTTTATTTTTCAATAAAAAAGCATTAAAATAAATAAAAATAAAAAATAAAAAGCATAAGAAAGTAAAATAAATGTAAAATGTAATATACCAATGAATCCAAAATCCTGTGATACTGTAACAGTGGTTAAAATTCAGTATAATTCTTGAATTATAAATATATCTAAAATAACTACAAAATTTAAGCTAATATCTAATATTGTCTATTTTAGACTGTCCCAAGTAGCCATGGCTTATGTGACAGTATTCATAGAAACTCAGGAATAAATGTCTACTTCAGCCAGATAGAGAATTGAAAATAGAACAATGTAAGGATAGCACCAAAGTTAAATTAGTAGAACCAGAGAGTTTATTGGGGTTGTTTCTAGAATGGAGGATTAGGGTTACCTATAGGAGCAGGAAAGACTCAAAGGCAGCTGAAAGCTCAGCCCATCTGGAGAGACAGACCCAGACCTGAAGTTGCTCACAGGATGGCCAATAATGCAGAATGTGGACAGCGGCGCCTGGATTCAGCTCTGCTTGTTTGCTCTGTGTCACAGATGGGCCCGGCTTTTAAGCAGTTGGGGGCTGAGAGAAATTGGAACTCAAAGCTGCTTGGACCTTCTAAGGGCCCTGTTAAGATGGCAGGGCTTGCATCTCTGCTCTGTGACCTAGCTGGGCTAGCTCTGTAAGCAGCTGGGGGAGCAGAGAAAGATCTGCATCCAAGGGTGCTTGGGTGCACAGCAGTCTTTCTTGGGAGGCAGCTAATGTTTATTCACATCGATATACAAATGTAATCATTAGAGGCTAGGACCTCCTTTTCTGTGAGAAAGAATATGAATTATTTATCTTTATGATCCTGAGTTTTCTTCCTTAATATTATATTTTCCAGTGACATCCACTTTATGCAAATTTCATGATTTTATTTTCATTTCTATCTGAATAAAATTGTACTCTGTATTGCATTTTAGGAAGTGGTTTATGAGAGTGTTGGCGGAACTTAGGCTGACTAAGAAAGAAGGCTGGGTCCCTTAAAGAGGGGCCATTTCTTTTATTTTTAAACCTATACACACAAGGTAATCTCAGAGGTAGGCAGGAAAAAAAATTGAATATTTCTGCAGAGAGATTTTTGAAATATCCTACATACAATACTATATAACGTTAAATTTTCACCCATTAATTAATAACCGTACACCTTGTCATGTCCTGGTCACTCAACAATGTACCTAAGTTTATTTGCAAAGTATTTCAGGTTTCAGTGGTGTTCAAATGGTGTTATGGGAAATTTAAAACTGCTTCTAAGTACGAGATGTAGTTTTGTTTGCTGGATTTCCTAGTTGCAACATGTTGTCCAACAGACTTTGTGAATTCAGTTTCATATCACAGTTCATTGTCAACATCAAGGCAGAAACCTGGAAGAAGGAACTTAAAATTTATAAAAAGTAAATCTTTATTTTTTCATGCTATGGGTTTCCCTCCTAGCGAAAAATGTAAAGAATTATGAATAACAGTATACTTCTCACATAGCTTGTTTACCTGTCATCTATCTACTGCCGTTTTCTAACCAGTTTTCCTTTTCATGATTTTATAATGTACATGAGTTGTTTATTAAGTTGGTAGAGTAATGTGTTGAAAATTAAAATACTATTTCATTTTAAATCTGCACTCTGAGTCAGGGGATATAAGAAAACAAATTGGTCATCAGATAATGCCCAGGCATCATGGCTGGAGAAATCAGAGAGAGCCCTTCTAATGTTTTTTAGTGAATGTCCCCAACAGGCTCTGGTGATTGGACAATTTGCTCTCAGGATTTCTTCTTATCCCCAAAAAAGTTTAATAATGAATTCAAGTTCTAAAAGCTGGAAGGAAAAGAGAGCTGATGAGAAGTGCCTACCCAATAAAGGCTATCAATGATGAATCAACAAGACACAAGGAGAATGATTCAGGAAATGGGATAAATCAGAATTCTATAAAACCTTCTGTCCCAACCTAGTTGGTGGATTTGAGGGTCTGTCCCATGAAAGCTATGTCTGCTTTACTGAACATTGTCATTCTTTCTTCACTTTCACTTCATGTATTTTGCTCCTTCTTTCTCATTGCCTGCCACTGTTAGTTTTTTCACACTCATGAATTTTTCTTTCATATTGCCTGTGGCTTTAGAATTCTTCACATCTTTTACTTCTATTTTCTTTGTATCTCAATCTTCCTTCCAGAGGATGGAATACTTTTTACCATGCACTGCCCTCTAGGCAGTCACCTCTCATCCTCCACCCTCACCCTTGCAACACCTATGGCTAGGGACCCAGCAGTGAATCACAACATTTTGGATACAACATTTTTGAAAAGAGCAGACAGTATGGAGTGAGCAAAGGCCATTATTAACAGATGGGCAGTAATCAGGCTGTGTAACGCTCCTCCCTCCAACTGGATTTGCCATGTATGCCACATGTCAGATTTTTCCAACTGCCCTGTATGATCCTAAATGAGTGAAGGATGGACTTCACTGCTGTTTTCATGAAGAAGGAGAAAATAAATTACTCACTATTGTACCACCCTCTTTTGTCGAGTTGGGGTGGCATTTTTAACAGGGAAAAATCTTTGGAAGCATGGTGACTCAGGGTACATGAATAAGTTTATAAATATCAAGGACACAGGTGCATGTTGGAAGTAAAACCAGAATACATGAAGTGCTAAGCTACATGATTGCTGATAGTGGGTAAGGAGAATTTGGTATGGGTTCTGTTAGCTAAGGTATAGATCCAGGTTGTATCTTAAGATACAGGAACAATAACAACATCAACAACAAAAACTGACAATATTACTATGGCAGGCTGGAAGGAACCAGCATAGTTACTATTGACACACACAACAAACTAACAAACAAAACCAAAAAAGACCTTCCACTTCAAACAAAAAGAAAGTTAGAACTAAAACTCAGTGTTGCCTTCTACTTTCCATATTCATCCAGCGTATGCATACCACATTGACAGAGCAACATAAACATAAAAGATTTTTTTCCTAAAGCAGAAGAATAAATGGGGTGATTGAAAACCTTAAATTAATTAAAATAAAACATATTTAGATGTCAAATTCTGTAGGTGTCTGGAATTACTCAGGACCATCTATCTATTTATATTTAGATTTAGATATTGTATAATTGTATCTATCTGTCAGTCTGCATATCTGTCTATCTATCTATCTATCTATCTATCTATCTATCTATCTATCTAACTATCTATCTATAATTTGTAGTAAATTTGAATAGGCAAATATTGCTTGTTTCTATATATTTATTATCTGTTCAAACAATTATGTAAATTGGCAACATAATCAGCCTACATCGATGAACATAATGAGCATCATAAAATCTACTTTTGGAGAGCTTTATTAATGGCAAGATAGCCACTAGGGAAAAGTGTCCCAGAACTCTCTATATATAATATACCATCCAAAATGGACAATATTTGGAAGCAGGTTGTGTTGACTGTCAAGCTCTGCCAAGCCAGGTTAAGAAAGTCCTTACTATATCATGCTTCACAACTATATCTCTTAGATATACATGGACAAAAGGCTGAAGATGATGCTCCAACATTATATAGAGAGGATGGATGATTGGCCAGACAGTAAACTGTCTCAATCATATTTTAGCATCTCTGGAAGATGCTTGACTGCATGTCCTACTTAAGTAATAATTTTATTCCTTCTCAAGTCTCTGCTGGTGTTGAATATGTAATAGTTATAGTTTCACCTTTAGGCTTACATTGTTTAGAATTTAAGAAACTGTTTTATAGTCTAGAAAGATGTTTTTAAGTGGATAAATACAAGATATGATAAAGATTTAGATACAAAACTTTATACTCACCAAGATAGAATAGCTAGTATTTTCTACAAGGTTGTCAAATATAAATGAGCTAATCATTTTTAATATAATTTTTACATATAACTTTCTTGACTGCTTCACAACTGTTGTTACTGTATGTAGTTTATTATAAATAAATGAAATCCATATGCATTTTGAAAAAATAAAATACAGTGCAATATCCAAAGGCATGTACATTTGTCCACATATTTCCTTCATTTTGATCTTGAACCACTTTATCTGTCTCACATTATTGGCTCTGAACCCAGAGAATGGTGAAGTGCCTCTATTGATTAACAAGAACTGTTGTCTTCAGAGTTTTGCTGTAAAACTTCCTATGTGGTAATCTAATAATCTGACATGAAAACGTTTACAATTTAATTCACACATCTGAACTCACCTTCTGGATATTGGTTGTGAATTAAGTTATATATTCCCTTGGTGACATGATGATAAATTAGATGTAAGTAAGGTACAGTCATTAAAGACAGAACAATGAGTTTTGTTAATATAATAAGTTCATTCTCTGTTTCACACTTCCATATATTCCCACAAACATTAATTAGCAAAAGTAATTGACTTACTTTACCCACGAAGAAAATTTTCTAGTTATGTTCTTCTACAAGTATATATGATAGTTTAAGACTGGAAGATTTTTGGCATGATCCTGTTTTAATATTACAAAGAGAAGAATGTAATCCTATATTCTCTGTTCAGATATATCCAAAGGACAGTTTATTCTCCATGGTTGTGAGGAGAGCAGAGACTGCCTCAAATGTGAACTCTGGTGCTACCAGTTTGATAACTTCCCCTTGCTGGAATGGCCCAGTGGGCACAGAGTGGAAGAGGGAATAGGTTATCAGGATGAGACCTGATAGACTGTGAACACATGTGGGAGAGGAGGGCCTTTTCTGTCTAAATTCTAGGGGAGGGGAATAGTGCAGGAGAGGGAGGGTGGGAACTGGAAGATATAAGTGACGGGATAACAATAGGGATGTAATCTGAATAAGTTATAATAAAATTTTAAACATTGTTTTTAAAAAGTCTTTTCTTCACCTGTACTATTTATTAAAAGTAAGCAAATATATTTTTCTAAGAAATATTACTGGTATCAGTCATTTTTAAATACATCATAGTGTTAATATTTCTGAACTTAGAATATTTAAAGGACATTCATCATGAGAATGCACATTCAATATTCATATAAAGTGTTTTCCATTGGTCATAACCAGATATCAATTTGTACTTTGGCCTGTAGCCATGGTAAAGGGGATAGAGCAGTAGAGTGATTTCTGTGTCTATGGCAATGTAGTTGTCACATGTAACAGTTCAAGAGACCCTTTTTTGGAGTACAACTATTATTCCATTGACAAGCTGCAAGTGATCTCCAGAGAAACTAGAGCATATACCATGTGCAATTTGGGAAGTAACATAAAATCCAGACTCCATGAGACAGCTTCCATTATGTCAGTATCAATGACTAGTTGGGATTTTGTGACAATGAAACTGTATTAGAATCACCCACATTCCTTATCCTTACATTCTAAGAAAGCTGAATTTATTTATTGCCCAATGCAAGGTGGTCTTCACACAGTCATCGGTACCTGTATATGATGAGTTAGCATTTGGTTGCATCTTCTTAGGAAAAGTTAAAACAACAACTTTGAATATGTAAAATAAATACAATATTGTTACATAGGGAACACACAATGAGGGAATGAAAATTCAACAACTGTAAAGGGAGGGATAGTATACCAAAAAAAGAAATGAAAGCAATACTGGTAAGTATTGTTTAGAAAATCATTGTTACCAAAATCTTCATTACTACTTTTCCAGGTACTTGTGAAGACCAATGTAGCATTTTCTTATTATGGGATCTAGAACTACACCATCACATGATATCATCATGAAATTAATGTCAAAATCCCAAAAATGGCATTGTAAACACAATTTTTATGATAGCAGGTCACTGAAAATGATCTGGGAAGAATTCAAACTGTGGAAGCCTCATTATATCTCCTAAGTATAGTGGAAGTTTGTCAATTCTGATGTCAAATCCTCAGTGGTGAGAGTGAAATAACAAAGTGTTGTGGGGGTGGGGGGGGGGAATGAGAGGAAGAGGAAGAAAAAGAAATGGATAAAAAGACATTGCACATTTTTGGAAAGTTCAAACAATGAATTTTTATTCCTTTGAGGTATGTATTTAAATATATTTAAATTTCCCTTCTTTTTCATAGTCAATGATGAAAAACCCTTTAGATTTACTCATGCTGAATAATCTATGAAAGGTATTAAGCTATTTTAAGAGGCAGAGATGAGTTCTGGAGTGAAGTCTGATACCAGAATGAGTGAGAAAACTCAGCATACAATAAGTACTTTCTCAGAAACCTCCAGTATTACTACTTGGAAACTAATATTTATTCAACTTTTGAGTGTAAGTCCATTTGCATTCAGTATTGACAAGTGAGTACCTATACATTTTATGTAAATTTAGCAGAAATGCCTATATATTCAATCACATAGAAAAGCATGGTCATTAGTGTTAATTGTCAATTTGACAGAAGTTAGAATAATCTCTGAGACAGTCTTCCAGGAATGCACATGGAGGATTATCTAGATGAAGGTTAGCCTCTGAGAATGTCTGTGAGGATTTATCTTAATTGCATTAATTAGTGGGAATCCCCACAAAATTGTAACCAATATCATTCCTCAAAGAGGGTTTTCCAGTCTAAATACATGAGAAATGCAAATTGAGCATAAGGATGCATTAATTGTTCTCTATTCACTTTCAAGGGAAAGCCTTGTGACCAGCTGTGTCAGGCTCCTTTTGGCTTGACTTCCTTATCACAATGGGCTATACCTTGAAATGTAATCCATGATAAACTCTTAATATCTTCATTACATTGCTGTTCCTAGGGAATTTTAACAAAGTAACAGGACACGGAACTAAGGCTGATAGCCCTCACAAGACCACCCTCAATCAATAATGATGATTCAAAATGTAAATTTATTTGGTCTGTAAAATGCATGCCTTTTGGGTATGTCAACATGAATTAAACTTATCACAGTATATAAGTAAAAATTCTACAGAAATGATAATCCCAGACACATGCTTATAACCTCACCATGGGTAAATAGAGACAGAAGGATCCCTTGAGCTCAATTGTTATCTATGTTGCCTATTGGTAAATTCCAGTCCAATAAAAGACCATATTCTAAAGTAAGTACAGACCTTTCCTGGAGAAAACAAGCAAGGTTTTCCTCAGGCTTCCACAAAGTCATGTATTCCAAATGTGTGTATATTTCTTACACATACACACACACACACACACACACACACACACACACAGAAACACACACACACACACACACACACACACACACACACACACACAAAGATAGTGGATCTAAACATGGCTTTGTTTTGATTCCAAGTGTGGGATGTGAAACAGACTTGTGAGAGAACAGGTGATGTTTATCCATTAGAAAAGGAACCACCACTTTTGGTGGTTTGCCAGCTGGTCTTTGCCAGCTGAAAAATGTCCTAGAATGGACTCTGATGTCCACAAAAGAAGCTGATGCTTTTGGTTTTGACATCATTTCCTATTATTTTACTATTCGCCACTCTACTTTGAGACAGTCATGGAAAAAACTGCTTCAGAGAATGCTTCAAGGTTCTGGATTCTGACTGCTACTCTGGGTTCTAGTAACTGTAGTTGCAGTCACCTTTGCTGAATTTGCTGGTTGGCTCTTCAACAGGCCTGCTGGTATACTGCTGATTATAAAGAATGGAATTGATCCCAGGAAATGAGTCTAAGAAGGTTTACTTCTCTGCCCATTAACCCCTTTTCTCTCCTATTTGAGATGGGTTGGTTAGAAGCGGAGTACAAGCTCTAAATAACTCCAAATAAAGTAGGTTTGGAAAAGTTCAAAGCTTACACACACACATTCAAAACAGTTACAACTCACTGTCAAAATATTTATATATGAATGTATTTAGTCAAAGCTAAAGTAAAACTTTTTAAAATTAATTTAATAAAATGTATGGGAAAACAGTCATTGCCATGTAAATTAATTATTTTAGAGTCATGAGAAGTGAAGGTTATATTCTCAAATGGATTTACGAAGTGGTTTAATTTTTATGAAATAACTATAAAACACTCAAAAATTAATATGGTAGGTTATCTACTTTTATCAAACATTTAAGAGGATTTAAAGAATAACATGGGTAAATGTAGGAAGTTGTTCACATATGTAAAGGTTTTAGTGAATACAATTTATGATGATAACAACTATAAAGCTTCAAATATCAATGAATAAGTTGAATGGTCATATAATAAATTATAGGCTTCGTACAGAGGGAAAGAGTGGCCTGAATGTGTTGGAATGAAACCACTGTCAGGATGCAGGGGGACAGTACTCACTGGGAAATGCATAAACATAGTGGCTCAGATTAATGTTTATCTGTCTTCTCTTCAAAGGTGTCATAAAGTTTTTTCTGAAGGAATATTTTGCACTATGATTATGATCATATGATTTTTCTTTCATTAATTTAAGTACTAAATTTTAATCTCTTTATTTGTGCATATAAAGTTATCTATACATCTCTACTACTAAATACTCTATCATACTGCATAGCATCATTGCATGTGTTTTTAAAACTAAATACACAAGAATTTCACTAAACATAATTGCATGCTCTTCAAGAGTATTGGTATATTTGTAGTCATTTTTTAAACATGTATTATCTGATTTGGGCATTAGAGTAGTGCTAACCAAACAGTATGAAGGATTTATTGTTCTTTCTTGCTATTTTATGGAATAGTTTGAGGGACATTGTCAGTAGCTCTTTTTTTTTTTTTTTTTTTTTTTTTTTTTTTTTTTTTTTTTTTTTTTTGAGACATGGTTTCTCTGTGTAGCCTTGGCTGTCCTGGACTCACTCTGTAGACCAGGCTGGTCTCAAAGTCACAGCAATCCACCTGCCTCTGCCTCCCAAGTGCTGGGATTAAAGGTGTGTGCCAACACCGCCCGAAATGTCAGTAGCTCTTTAAAAGTTCAATAAAATTCAAAATATAGAAATGACACAAAGCATAAAGCTTATGCTCCACAAGCATGCAGACATGAGTTTATATCCCAAGTACTCTCATAAAACCCAGATACTGTCAATGTAGTACACTGTTAATCAGAGCCCTGTGATAACATGACAGGGAGAGACAGAAAAATTTCTGGAATCTTCTGACTAGAAAATTGGTATATACAGCTTTCAGGACCAACATCAAATGTTGTCCTCACATTGCAACATATATGATGTGACAATATTCTAAGTACACTTGCACACAGATCCACATACTACATGATATAACCATATTTACACACAAGCATAAAAATAAAATTTGCATGAAGTTTAGTGCTGAATACATTTGTTACCTGCTTTGTTTCACTGTATTTTACTTTTTAAATCTCAATTGCTATGTACATATCTGAAATTTTCTATCCTCTTAATTAAACTTGGGTATATCCTACCTCAAAGGAGAAGAATACCAAAAGAAACTAAAATCATATGTCAGGCTTTAAAACTTAATGGTACATAGTTCTTGAAAACGTACTGTAATAATGCTGTGATTTCCTGTGATGTCTGTTACTATATCTCCTTCCAGCATAATCCTAAGGTCTAAAAACTGAAATGAATTTTTACAGAATCCAGTAAGTTCTGTAAGCACATGAGTGTGGTGAGATACTGTGTGGCTCAGAACCTTTTCTGGTTTAAAAATTGTTCTCTCTACCTTACTAGAAACTTACAGTGAAAATCATGTGATTTCAATAATGTAAGGATTGGTAGAATTTCTGAGTTTTAATGTAGAATAAATAGTGAAATCATGCATTTTGTGTAATATATTGGCACAAAGAGCTCTAGGTACTTAATTAAGAAATCTCTCCAAAAGAGGAGGACAACCTGTAGGATCGGAGACATTCTCTTTCTTTCTTCTTTCATTCCTTGTTTGCTTCCTTCCTCCTTTTTCCTTTCTTTATGTTTAATGGCACTATCATTTCTCCATTCTTAGGAAATTTAGTTTTGAATTTTCTTGGTATAATGAGGCTGTACTGGACCTCCTTAAAATTTATTACAGAATGCATATTGATGAACTAATGATATTTCCATAGATGAATATAAAATAATCATATTTTTATTTTCATTTTATTTCATTGTATATATATACATGTGTATATATATATATATATATATATATATATATATATATATATATATATAT
>OU015747.1:63281779-63311222 GCA_907169655.1 Acomys percivali
TGTGTGTGTGTGTGTGTTTGTGTGTGTGTGTGAGAGAGAGAGAGAGAGAGAGAGAGAGAGAGAGAGAAAGAGAGAGAGAGAAAGAGAGAGAGAATGAATAAGAATTATTTATCCCATAACTTATTTTTGTGCATTTTCAGTTCCTTCCTTTTCTTGATATGCTGCAAATAAAATACTGAAAATTTCTTTTCAGTTGACAGACCATCTTCACAGGCATACAAAAAAGCAAATATATTTGAAACTTTAAAAGAATGGGAGTGATGTTTGTTACAGATGTAGGTTTATTCAAGGTTTATAGCTATAAGAGTTTATATTCTGGGATTTCTCAAAGACTTTTAGCAGTGGCTCTTTTATAGCCATCCTGAGTCAGGAAGAGTCCCTGAGAAGACAACTTTGTGAGTCCTCAGCTTCTTAATGGATTGAGGCATGCATTGAATTTGTGATTGTTTGATTTGCTCATGTGATTTATTGATATTGTCCTACCAAACACTTTAATAATGCTGAAGGTGTCATGACTTTAATTTATCTTATATCTTTCACTACTCAGGCCAAATAATTTACAAATCAACACATGTGTTTCAACAATAGAGTGTACATTAAAATACTTGACATGTTCCCCATTAATCTACATGCTGCATCTCATTGTGCAATTTGTTGATGGATTCTCACATTTTATGGCTCTGTTTTTGAATTCTGATGATTTGATTCAATATTGTTAGCAGAGCACTTGACTTCTTGAAGAATATATTGCCCATTAAGAGTGACAAGCTAGGGTGATCGAGATGTGATGTGATTTAACAATTGAGTTTATAATTGTATACATGCCACTAGTTCCAAGGCTTTCTCTTATAAGAGATTTTAGTGCTTGTGCGCTTTGTTTGCAAAATGTTTCTTTTTATCCATTTAGAGGAAAATGGATGCAAGTGTGTCTCAACAACATGATAAACATTGCTGGGACAGATTTTTCTACTATAATCCAAAATAGGAAGTTTTTGACAACTAGAAATCATAGAAAAGAAAAGAGCAAAATAAAATATAGACAAAGAAAGGAGGTGGCTCATATGTTTTTCGCCTCCCTTCTTCCAATCCTTCTTTCCTTACTCCCCTTCTCTAATCCTTTCTCCCTTCTCTTTCCTCAAAACCTTCCTCTATTATCCCTTCATCTCTTCTTTCCTCCATTCTTTCCCTTCTTCCTCTTTTCTCCAATCTTTCTGTCCTTTTCTTCATTCTTTCCTTCATCTTTTCCTTCATTCCTTTCTTGCTCCCTTTCTTCCTCAATCATCTCTTCTTTTCTAAATCCCACTTTTTCTTCCTGTTTCCATTTCCTTCAATTTTGCCTTCCTTTACTTTCCTCACTCTATCTCACTGTCTGTTTTTACAGGCCTTGTTATAGCATTTCATAGCATTAAGCTCATTAGGAAGCTCAAGATGGCCTTGAACTTGTGTTGTGTTCTTCCTACCTCTTTCTTGCCTAAATTATAGATTTGCACATATGCCTGGTCTAACAAAAAAACATGAGTCTTTTTGTGTGTGTGTGTGTGTGTGGTTTTTTTTTTGTTTGTTTGTTTTTTGTTTTTGCATTTTCCCTATCATAATACCTACTACATGTAAAAATTTTCAGTTATCTTAGTATGGAGTCTACAAAACCTTGAACCTCATCTTTGCTCTTAAGAAAAAGCCTTTTTGTTGGAGGTTGGTCTGATGTATTTTGATGTTAGTTACTGCTTGTTGTCCCTGTAACCCACCTGAACCT
Organism: Acomys percivali; assembly: GCA_907169655.1. Taxonomy (NCBI): domain Eukaryota; kingdom Metazoa; phylum Chordata; class Mammalia; order Rodentia; family Muridae; genus Acomys; species Acomys percivali. The sequence goes on from OU015747.1 coordinate 63,283,533, forward strand.
TGCCTAAGTGCCTAATATGTTTGACCTATAAAATCCCATGAGACCTGGGCAGGGTAAATGGGATAAGCGTGAGTGAGGTTCCAAGGCTTGGGAAGACAGAGAGAATTTTGGGAAGAAGAGAGACCAGAGGAGAGGAGAGGAAGAAGGAAGGCCACATAACTGGCATGGATGGGCGATTTGGCCCAGGTGAAGAACATTAGCAAGTATATGGGAGTAAGGATGGAAGGTAGGTTGGTAGAAATTTTTAGAACCAGATGACATGGGATTGGGACAGGTATTCCGTACTTGCACCACTATGTGAAGCAGTTTAAGGGATTAACATCAGCTCTGCCCCAGGTTAAGTAAAGCTATTTTAAAATATAACAGGTGTCTATGTCTTGAGTGATTGATAGCAGGTTAGAAAATACTGTTGTAATAATAATTATAGGCCTGATAATAAGCATTACTAGGCCATACTGGTAAATTAACCACAATACCTCTGGATGCTTAAACATAGATTTCATCTATGGTTCTGGAGAAGTCTTATCTGAGGTGTCACTGACAAAGTCCAGAGAGCCATATTAAATGGCACATGTGAGCAGCTTAAAAATGTTAACTCCTCAGGATTTAAATTGTGTACTTTCCAGTAAACTTAACACCAGTGATAGGGTGTCGTGCCTGAGAATATTTGGTGTTGGGGATGGGCTACATGGCCAATGTGCAGCCATCTTGTCAGAACCTAGGTTCCTATTTCTCTAGAAGTCGGCCATTCACCGGAAACTAGCTGACCTTGTTGTAGGTCAGCAGTTAGACACCTGTTGTGGTTTATTGTGGGGGCTGTTCATTCCAGACTCCCAAGCTACTCCTTTTCTTGTGCGACTACTGATAAGATCAGATTAAGGGCCAGTTGCCTGCAAACAGCAGTTCTGGGAGCTTTTTCCTGACTAACCAGATCCTTCATGACTTTCCTGGAATTTCTCTCCTGCAATTATAGCAGCTGTAAAGGTAGATAACTACCTGCTGGTGCATTCCAGAGTTAGGTATCCACAGCAACCCTTGCTTACACAAATACCCATGCCTCTATGCCTATATAAACTCTGTAAAAATTCTCAATAAATGGGGTTTGATCAGAATGCAGACTTGTCCCCTTCTTTGTGTCTAGTGTTCTGTCTCCATACAGGAACATTCTCCTCCCGAGCATTAGTCGAACCCTGGTGAGCCAGGGCAATTTGGTATCAGAAGTGGCTCACTGAGCAGATCACATTCAGTTTTGCTATAGATTTCCTATCTCATCATTTAGAGGTGATCCTGGAATCAGATGTGGGTATGAAAGAAAAATACAAGCATCATCACACTATCTGCTCATCTATGCTGAAAATATTGCTATCAGTTTACTCCTTGATTTCCAAACATCTTCCAACTCAAAGTTCTTCAGACAACTTTTCCATTATTTAATTATGACACCTACTTCTGAATATTTAATGGAACATTTCACTTCTTACTGGATCATGTTTCATTCTGTGCATGTGTTAAAACACTCCAACAAAAAGCAAGTGTTTGATATAATGTTTGTAGTGCTATTTAGTATTGTGATAAAACACCATGACATATGAAGATTTTATTTGAATTTAATGTTCCAGAAGGAGATTTCATACTGGAGGGGGGTGGCAGGCAGCAGGGACAAAGCAGGAAGCTGAAAGATCACATCTCCATGAATATGTAAATATGTAGTAAATTGATAGAATTAGAAATAGCATATGGAATTAACACTAAAGCCTACACCTGGTGATAAACTTTCCGCAGAATGGCTGTATCTGGTAAAGATTCAATAACTCACTAACTGAACCATCAGCTAGGACAACATGATTAAATACCCAGGCGTTTCTCAAATAAGCCAGCACATGCTTCCAGGTCACAGCTGATGGAGGACATGGCAGGAAATCATTTAGAAACTGTGGAGGAAATCATTTAGCTAGCTCACTCATATGCTTATGTTCTTTAGCAAGCTTCCTTATGCAATTCAAGACTACTGAATCATGGAATGGCATCACTCACAGGGGGGCCTGGCCCTTCTGTTCTATCAATTAACAATCAAATTTAATATCCCACAAGCTAGTCTCCATTATATTTTTAACAAATCTCATCTCATTTTTCAGGCATTTTTTAGTCTTTGTCATGGTACTGGTAAAGAATAAAGCAGTTCAGTATTGACAGCTATTATGGATACCTTTATATAGAATTATGCTTTATTTGTTAGAAGAAGGCTCTCCAAATACTCTCTTGTCTATATTATTAAAATGAGATATTTCATTTCTTAAGGCATTCATTTCTTACTATTGTTGAATGTCATTTCACCTTAAAAGACTTTTTAAGTTTACAATATGGCCCAGGACTATATTAGATAATATTATCTAGAACTAGATTGTTGGGTCCCAGCCCACAGGAAATATTGAATCAGGGTTCACCTGAAAGAGGTAGTAGGGATTGAAAGTAGGATACAGAGACGTGAGAAATAATGAATGAAGTCAGGAAATTTCTGATCACGATTCCTCTTTAATGTGGACCAGTAAGACTTTATATAGTACGTCAATAGGATCTATTCTGATCTCTCTCTCCCTAGCTCCCAAGGGAAGATGAACACAATATCCTGATTAGCTCTCTGTAAGAACTTCCTTAACTCTCCTGGTGTTTCTCAGTAGGGATTTCCCTACTTCTTTCAAAGGTAAATAGTCCAAGTATGGCCTGGAACACAATGACCACCTCTGGCAGAGATCAGCAGCTGGAAGGTCACAGCATGCAGCATAAGCACAGGATTTCTGACATGGCAGAATTTGGCATGGCTTCCCACACTAGATGAAAATTATGAGAAAAATAATAGTTGTTGTTCAGCATCCATCAGGTAGCCTGTCTTCTATGTCTGGTAGATTGATCCAGGCATTGCATTTTTCCTGACAAGAACAGATAGACCTTGATATCAAAAGTCCTAAGGTAACATTTCTCATTGAGGGACAGTACAGAAAACATGAGGCCTGGACATTAGGGAAGATTCCAGGTCATACTGGGGGAGGAGTTACAGTTTAGCTCTTTTACAATAAAATTGCTCTTATCAGATGGCAGTGGAGTCTCAGGAACTCCACAAGTCTGTAATGACACCAAAGTGTTACACCCCTTTGTGTATCTGCTTTTCTAAGCATGGAAGAGGAAGCTGGCAGACACACAGGTTCAGTGAGCTATAGCTTCAGGTGAGTGCTTGACTGATGATCAACACTGACCTAGTTGTGGTGACGGAGCAGGTTCCAGTGGCTGCGGAGTCAGTTTTATCTTTGCTGCCTGACCATTGTGCATCCAGTGGTGGTTCTTCCTCAGTTTAAATTGAGTCTCAAGAAGTCATTGCGAAGGAATGATGAGTATGAGAACAAGCAAGCTAGCATTTATTTGTAAACCTTGGACAGTAGAAGGGGTTTTGGGATGAATGTATCTGATTTGCTTGGGATGGAGGAGCCAGCAAACTTAATCTATGGGCAGTTGTACAGTACCTCATTTACATGCAATAGCCTGGGCTCCTAGGAAAAGATATTACTTAATTGTACTATGGGTGAGGGAAAACATTCAGGTACAAGTACCATTAAAGGTCATTTGCCTGAGGGCAAGAACCTCTTACCATAGAGTTGGATATCTTCAGCAATCCCCAATTGATTGTTGAACAGGGTTCTTATCAGAAAAGGATGGGTCCTGTAATCTTTCCTGAGTGATATGTGGCACTGCTTGGGGGATCTGGGATTTAGGTGGAGAAGGAGCTAACTGAAAAAAGGAGTGCTTTTGCTGTATTCTGAGCTCTGAGGCTATGTGGAAGCACCATACTTGAACCTTTCCAAAAGTACCCCACAATTAGCATATTTCAAAATTTCAGATAATGCCTTTGTTATTTTGATGGTAACATTGAATTTTTCCCATAAGAATAAAAGGTAGGAGGATTCAAGGTGGTGTCACCAATCATAAACAGTAGTGACTGCACAGTGACTGAAGGACCAATTTATGGGCTCCAAAGCACCAGTAATGGTGTTTCCAATGGGAGAGGGGACACTTGATTTGGATCACAGGTAGGTCTGGCCTCTGGTAACTAGAATTATCCACAGAAAATTTCCCATATACCCGCAGGTCTTTTGTTAAATGTGGAAGGACATCTCAGCTTCATCAAAGGAAAATTCAAACATGATTATATCAAAAATCTAAACATCTTTGTCCCAAGGCCAAAGGTACTCACATTTGTAAAAGAAACATTATTAAATGTTAAACCAAACATCATTCCACATACTGTACTAGTGGGAGACTTCAACACACCACACTCAAAAAAGGATAGATGAACAAAACAGAAACTATACCAAGAAATGATGGCACAAACAAATGTCATAAATCAAATGGATCTAAAAAAAATCTACAGAAACTTTCTCCTAAACACAAAAGATGTTACCTTCTTCTTAGCACCTCATAAAACCTCCTCCAAAGTTGACCATATAATCGGTCACAAAGCAAGCCTCAACAGATATAAGAAGATTGAAATAATACCTTCTATCATATCATACCACAAGCTGGGCCTCAACTACAAAAGAAATAAAAAAATTCTTACACATACCTGGAAAATGAATAACTCTCTACTCAATGACAACTGGTTCAGAGAAGAAATAAAGAAATAAACTAGGGACATCCTAAAACTCAATGAGAGTGAAGGTAAAACACACCAAAATATATGGGAAACAATGAAAGCAGTGCGAAGAGGAAATATCATAGCACTAAGTGCCTTCAGAAAGGGATTGGAAATATCTCATACAAGCATTAGCACACCTGGAAGGTCTAGGGAAAAAATGAAGCAGACATATCCAACAGGAGTATACAGCTGGAAATAATCCAACTATCTCTTCATAATAAATTCAGGACAATATTTTATCTGTCTTTCATTCTAGGAAACAGTAAATTCATACATCTCTAGGGATCCCCATTCCATCTTGGGCTCATGAGAAGTTTAAACCAACTTGCTTATATTTAAGGTGAAATATCAGGATTTGTGGTGACATTTGGAGGGTAGGCTTATCTGAAGCCACAAATCAGCTATATTTGACGCATCTGGAGGTCTAAAAAAGTGTTTATTGCAACCATAAACTTTATAAAATTGTTTTAGAAGATCTAAAACAATTCAAATTGTAAAACTCTTTGCATCAAATCAGAAATTCTGTAATCAGGGATTAATTCATATGAATGAAAAACTTTATCTCTAAACAGGATCCTGTAGGAAGTTTGCTCAATCAGAGGTGGCCAATACCCAGAGAGTAGCATTTCACAGAAATACCAGAAGTCTTTTCTTATGGTTTTTTTGAGACCGTATTTCTCTGTGCAAACTTGGCTGTCCTGTACTTGCTTTGTAGACCACGCTGGCCTTGAATGTAGTCTTGGCTGTCCTGGACTCACTTTGTAGACCAAGATGGCCTTAGACTCAAAGTGATTCACCTTGTTCTGCCTCCCTGGGTGCTGGGATTAAATATATGCACCACCATGCCCAGCTCTAATGCCAGACTTCAGGGAGATGTAGCAGTGCATAATTGACAAGATAGTCAGAGTTTGGAAGCAATTCTTGGGTACATCACAGTGCAGACCATACAAATTACCAGATCCTTTCCAGAGATCTCTCATGCCTACTGAACTTCCTCAAATCAGTGGCTGTTGACAGTGTGTCAGAGGCTAGAAGCAGTTCTGGTTGTGCATCACAGTACAGGCCTTGCGAGTACCAGATCATCTCCTAGATAGCCCACAAGCCTAGTGAGCACCTTTAAAAGGATGGATCTTGACATCTTTGTAATATAAAAATATTTGTCAGTCCTAAGACAAAAGAACTAAATACTTCTACTAACCTTTTATTCAAATGCTGATTTCTTTACCCCACTATCTGGTTTCAATTCAGACATAACATCGTGATAATTATTCTAAGGATCTCCTATCTGAAGTTTGTTGACCACCATTTGTTCTCCATGCTGGCAATAAAACACAGCCAGCCAATTCTGAGCAATACAGAAAATAGACCTTCTCTCTCTCTCTCTCTCTCTCTCTCTCTCTCTCTCTCTCTGTCTCTTTCTCTCTCTCTCTGTCTCTTTCTGTCTCTGTCTCTCTGTCTCTGTCTCTGTCTGTCTGTCTGTCTGTTTGTCTCTCTCTTCCTTTCTGTTTATTGGGTAAATAGCTGCTTAAAGAGTAACTACTGCATTACTAATAATTATTTGTAATTATTCTATACTATCCAGAACACCTGACATCTTCAGGTCTTTCTGTAAGCAATATGTTTTTGTTTACTCAGAATTAATACTGGTGTGAGATAATATCACTGGAGGCTAAATAGCTGTCCAGTAATTAAAACATGCCATGATGAAATGATGAGGATTATTGAGCTGAGCAACAAATGCACATACTGCAGAAAACTGTACTGGGCATTCTAAATTATCTTTTGAGATAATTTTCCATCTTATTTGTAAGCTAATTTTAGAAATAATTTTGTTACTAAACTCTCCAATTTTCTATAGAGTAAAATGATAGATAAATATTTTCTCAAGCTTCCTCCTGTCTTGATGTCCATGCCAAGAACTGCTTTCTGCTCCCAACTGGATGGCTCTACCAGTATCTTGAGTCTTAAACTGATGATACACAGAAGGAAACCAAACATCAGAATGTTTGCATTGACTAAAGCAACGGGTTTTATGACCCACAGGGAATGGCACCACAACACCAAAGGGTTTCTTTGCATGCCATCTCAAACTGGCTGCAAAGTTATTTCCAAGTTCTCAGTCAGCTAAGCAGCTGTGAAAATGAGGTTCTTTGAGACTTTCCTTATCAATTTAACATGCCTGTCTTGTAGTCTTGCAAATGTCAGCCTCACTTCATTTCATTTGCTCAGCTTGTATATCCAGTAGAAGAGGATGAGTTTTAGTTATGGGAACCTCAAAAGATATAATCTTGAAAACATTCAAAAGTTATTGAGTTTATTTGCAGCTAATTGTATATTATGTTCTCTTAGGACCTTATAGTGCTGAAATAGGTTCTACTTCTGTTTTCTTATTTTTAGGTAGTATAGTGCTCAACTATTCATTACTATTATAAAATACTTGATCCAGAAACTTGATAATGAGTAACAATTTATTTAGTTCTGAGTTTTAGAAATTCAATTATCATGATAGGTGGATCCACAGATGTAGCAATTGGTGAAAGCCACTTTGCATACTCTGCCATCTCCCTGTATAAGTTAATAATCAGGAGCCCCCCCGGGCCGATCATCAAGGCATGCAGATGTAGACCCAGGGGGACCTGCACAAACTGATGTACTAACCAAGGACAATGCACCCCCTAGAGAACCTAGTCCCCCTTTTCAGATATAGTCAATGGACTTCTCATTCTCCATGCTTGTGCAGACAGCAAGGATAGCTTGTAACATGATCTCTGATGGTGGTAATTTGATTACTTGGCCAGGAGGCCCTTAAGGCACACAGAGAAAAGGAATACAGACTATCCTGATGAGACTGGATAGGCCTTGGTGTGATGGTGGGGTAAGAGGTACCCCTAGACCCATCAGAGCTAAAGGGGAGAAGCATAAAGGAGAGGAGGGAGGGAAGTTGAAAATGGGAAGATGTAAATGAGCAGATAACAATCCAGATGTAACGTGAATAAATTATAACGAATTAAAAAGAAAAAGAAAACAGAGGCCAGCCTTGTGTACAAATTGGAATATAATGTGACTAAAGTATAATAAATGTAAAAAGAAAAAGAAAAAGAAAACTACCTACGTTTAAAAAAAGAGTAAATAATCACAACTCAGTGTGGTAAGCACACACCTTTAATATACAAACTCAGGAGGCAGAAGAAGGCTGATTTCTGTAAGTTTGAGGCCAGCTTGGTATACATAGGAAGTTCCAAGACAGCCATATACATAAAAATACCTCCACTTAAAAAGAAAAAAAGGAGTTACGTTTCATGATTGAAAGGGAACAAAGACAGAGAATGTGATAAAATATAGTGTTCTTAGAAGGCATACACACAATGATGTAAAGACTTCTCCCTATGCATCACCTTGTGTAAATCCATACCACTTTCTCAGAAACGGGTGACCCGTGTTGGATACAAGGGACATACACAGCATAAAGAGAGAAGTAAACCCTGAAAATCACTCCCCAACTTTAACACAAATAAATAAATAATTGTTTTATAAATTTTGATACATTTTTTAATGAATTCATTTTTATTCATTTTACATCCTGGGCATAGCTCCATCCATCCTCTCCACCCAGTCTCACCCTCCTTCCCTATAAACCCTTTCACCTTCACTATTCCACAGAAAAGGGGAGGTCTCCTTCCCATCCACCCTAGATAATCAAGTCACATCAGGACTATGCCTGTTCTATTCACCTGTGGCCTGGAGAGGCAGTCACAACAGGTGAGTTGTGATCTAAGAGCTGACATCAGAGTCCATATCAGAGGCAGCACATACTCCCCTTACTAGAGGATCTACATGAAGCCTGTTCTGACCACTGATTACATCTATATAGGGGGCCTAGGTACCATTCATGTATATCCCTTAGTTAGTGTTCCTGTCTCAGCATAAACTCTGGGCCCTGGATAGTTAGTTCGGTTGGTTTTCTTGTGGAGGACCTATCACCACCAGGTCTGTTTATCCTTTCCCTTCCACCCTCTCCTCTGTACTTCCATAAGCCTCCCTATGCAATGTTAGGCTGTGAGTCTCAACCTCTGTTTCGAAGCACTGTTGAGTGGAGCCTCTAGGAGGACAACTCTGCTAGGTTCCTTTTTAAAAGCATAGCAAAGTATCATTAATAGTGTCAGGAGTTGGTTGTCACACATGGAATGGATCTTGGGTTGAGCCAGGCATTGGTTTGACTTTTCCTCAATTTCTGCTCTATCTCTTTCCCTGCACATCATGTAGACAGGGTAAATTTTGTGTCAAAGTTTTTGAGAGTGGGTGCGTGTTCTCCTTCATCCACTAGAAGTCTTTGCCAATTAGAGAGTGTCCTCTTCAGACACTATTGACCCTGATATTAGGAGTCTCTGCCAGAGTCTGCCTCATATTCTCCCAGGAGCTTACCTTGACTTATGTCCCCAGCTTGTCAAAAAGATGCTCTTTATGTTTCTCTTTTCTCAGCAGGCCTCATCTCTCACCCCAACTTTCCCCAAATCATATCTCCACCCCCTTATCTTTCTGAGCTCCCTCTCCAAATTTGTTTCTTCTCACCTACCATTACCTCTGTCTTTTCTATATGTCCTCCTCAGTGATATTTCAGCATTCTTCCCTGGATCCTCCCTTCTTATTTATTTTCTATGCTTCTGTGCCTTATAGTATGTTTATCCTGGACTTTATGGCTAAAGTCCGCTTATAAGTGATTACATATCATGTGTGTCTTTCAGGGTCTGGGTTAACTCACTCAGGATGATTTTTTTCTGATTCCATTCATATATCTGCAAATTTCATAATTTCCTTGTTTTTTAAGCTGACTATTATTGTCTATCCATACCATTTTACTGAATATTTCATAATTCCCTTGTTTTTAATAGCTGAGTAGTATACCATAGTTTCTCTAAACTTTAGTTGAGGGTCATCAAGGTTGTTTCCATATCCCAGCTATTACTGGTGTTGAGGTAGGGCTATCACAAATTTTTTAAGAAAAACCTCAGAATTTCAGGATTTACTGTAGTCTCCTCTTTGCTGTATTTGTTTCTTTTTCTTCTATATGTTTCAGGAGTGCTGCTAGGTTGCTGCTATGGGATCTCTTAATTGCTTTAGTGATTTGCTTATTGCTATGAACTTCCTTCCTAGCAGTTAGCAGTGCTTTCTCCGTGTCCCACAGGTTTGGTCCTGTTGTGCCTCATTTTCATGGAATTCTAGAAAATATTTAATTTCTGTCTTCATTTAATCCACAACATAGTGATCACTGAGTAAGGCACTGTTTAGTTTTCATGAGTTTGTAGGCTTTCTATTGTTTCTGTTGTTGTTCTGTTCCAGCTTCAATCCATGGCGGTCTGCTAAGACACAAGGGTTATTTCAATCTTCTTATATTTTTTGAGGCTTGCTTTTGACCAACTAGCAATTCATTTAGAAGAAGATTCTGCGAGTTCTTTTGTGTTCAGATGAAACATCTGTAGACTTTTTTCAGGTCCATATGCTTAACTAAGTCTATTAATTTCCTTATTTCTCCACTGAGCTTCTGTCTTGATAATGTGTCCATTGGTGAGATTGGGATATTGAAGCCTCCCACTATTAATGTGAGGGTTCGCCATGGAACTTAAACATTAGTAATGTTTATATTATGAATGTGGGTACCATTGTATTTTGGGGCAAAAATGTTCAGCATACATATGTCATATTTGTGAATTTTTCCTTTGATGAGTACGAAGTATCCTTCACCACCTCCTTTGATTACTTTCAGTTGACAGTCTCTCGTATTAGATTCTAGAATGGCTCTATATGCTTGCTGCTTGGTTCTCTTTTCTTGAAAAATATTTTCTCAGTCCTTTACTTTGAGGTAATATCTTTAGTGCTGAGGTGTATATCATGTATCTTGCAGAATTATGAGTCTTCTTTTCACATCCATTTTGCTAGTCTTTTTACTTGTGTGTTATGGTCATTGATGTTGATCTATATTAATGACTAGTGGTAGTTAATTCCTGTTATTTTGATTTTTGATGTTGATGGTGGAAGAGAGAGAGAGAGAGAGAGAGAGAGAGAGGGGGGGGAGAGAGAGAGAGAGAGAGAGAGAGATTCCTTTCTTTTTGTTTTGTGGATGTGGGGTTATTTGCTGTGTTTTTGCAGGTGGATTTAGCCTCCTTGGATTGGAATTTTCCTTCTAGTGTCTTCTGTAGGGCTGGATTTGTGGGTAAGTACTTTTAAAATTTTTTGTCATGGAATATCTTATTTTCTCTATCTGCGGTGATTGAAACTTTTGTTAGATATTATAGTCTGGGTTCATAGCTGCGTGACATCTGTCCAGACCCTTCTGGCTGTCAGAGTCTCTGGTGAGAATTCATGTATAATTCTGATAGATCTGCCTTTATTTGTGCCTTGGCCTTTTTCCCCTTGTGCTTTTAATATTCTTTCTTTGTTTTGTTCATATAGTGTTTTGAATATTATGTGCCAGGAGGATTTTTTTCTGGTCCAGTCTATTTGGTGTTCCATAAGCTTCTTGTATGTTTATGATCATCACTTTCTTTATACTGAAAAAGTTTTCTTCTATGACTTTATTGAAAATATTTTCTGGACCTTGCCTGAAAGTCTTCTCCTTCTTCTATTCCTATTATTCTTACATTTCAACTTTTCATAGTGTCCCAGATTTCATGGCTGTTTGATACCAAGAACTTTTTATATTTAACATTTTCTTTGGCTGATATATCAATTTCTTCTATTATAGCATCTACACCAGAGATTCTCTCTTTCATCTCTTGTATTTTACTGGTGGGGCTTTTGTCTGCATTTCCTCTTATCTTCCCTAGGTTTTCCATCTCTCCGATTGCCTAAGATTGTGTTTTAATTATTGTTTATAATTTCATTTTTTTTCTTGAACAGTGTTATTGATTTCTTTCTCCCACTTGATTGTATTTTCTTGTATTTCTTTCAAGGATTTATTCAATTTCTTTATGTTTGAATATGTTTTCCTATATATCCTTGAGGAAATTTTTCCTCCTTTAAAGCATCTAACATTTGATTTATTCAGTTTTATGCTCTTTTTCTTATGCATCATGTTTGATAGTATTTTCAAGGTTTGTCATTGTAGGAATCTGGTTTCTGGTTGCTTTGGGTTTTGTTGCTCTTGTTCTTCAGTTGACTTCTAGCTATCTGGTTGTCTCTTGTGCTAGCAGGACTGGTGAACCCTCTGCTAGACTTGTTCCAGGTGGGCTGGCAGATCAGGAGTCAGCAGCAAAGAAGGCCATAAACTGAATGTCAACCCAACACAGGCCTGCTTGGAATAGAAGACAATGGGGGTTGGATCCCACCAACAGCTCACCTTTGCTGGCTCTGCTGGCTCTTCTGCCTCACTTTTCTCTGTGTCTTCAGTAGGTTAGGCATATTGACTCAGCAGTAAAGAGGGCTCTAAGATGAGTGTTCCTCATGCTAGAATCAGTCATCCTCAGGATGGAGGACAATGAATGGTGGGTCTGCAAACTACTCACCTCTACTGGCTCTGCTAGCTCTCCTGTCTTATTGCTGTGTCACAGGTGGGTCAGGAGTATACAGTCAGCAGAACAGTGGACTCTAATTTTAATGTTTCTCACTGGATTTTGACCTCCTGTGAAAGGAGAACAATGGGATTTGGGTCCCTGTTATATTATTTTTGCATTAGTAGAAAGAGTCTATCTTTACTAAAACGTAAACATCACAAATATTAAATTAGTGCCCTTCATTTATGAGTGTAAACTTAAACTGAAAACTTCACAATATTAGCAGAAATTTATTTACCATATTCAGGTATTTTTTAGTGGGCTAACACTAACAAGCCTGTTTAAAAGTGCTTTTGGAGATCTGAATGACTATCTAATGGAACAAGTATAATTGGTTGTATATTTAGCCAAGATAAATAGGTAAAGTACACCAGTATACATATTCAGTGCTCAGTAAATAAAGTATTACAAAAACAAAATGTTCATGCTTTCTTTATTTAAAGCAAACATATAAATGGTATTCTCTGAAGCTTCACATATGAGTGAAAAAAGAACCCTTTTGAAAACTTAAGGTCATTCCCTTTAACCCTGACTTATGTGTGAACTTTTTAAGAAAAAGCCTATAGTCATCTCAGCAATGTTCAATAACAACAATACTCCATGCTCATGCCAATATCTTCTCCTGGCCGGGGTGTGTGTACTAAGGACTGATGTTCCATAGAGTACACATGTCCTGCTATAACTTATTCATTTGTTTCTCAGTGTACAACATGTGCTCTGATAGTCTTGGGCTTTTCAGCTAATATTTGTCAGGTCCCTCACAGCTAAAGGAGGAGTACCAAATTTTAAAAAATACAAAATTACTAATCTGATGCCTTCCTCCCCTTTGTTTCTCAGATTTAAAAGACACTGTGTCAGCAGACATCACTTGTTGGTGGAATCCTAACTTTATTATGCTTTCTGCAGCAGTTTTCAGAGATACAAGGAGCTTTACAGTATGAACAACATTTCAATAAACTGAGTATTAGCAGGAAAAGCATTTAATTTCCTCTACTAAAATCTAAAGATGATCCTGGGAGACCTGGTAGCTACTTTTAAGATATATCAAAGTCAGCCATATCAAAGCAAATTGCCCTGTTTGAAATAACAACATAAAATTAAGACTCATTCTGCTTTGAAATTTAAGAAATCATATCAATTGTTTTAGTTTTTTTCTAAAGAGCATTCTCTATGACAACAATTTAGTAGGGAACTAATTGTGTTTTATTCTTAGAAATGCTACCATTTTATATGATCTATACATTCAATGGAACATTATCCTTTTCAAACAATAAAGGATATTTCATGAAGACAATAAAAAATGCATTTATAAAATTACTTTTCTTCTGAAGTTAGTGGTGCGAATACAGTCCTTGCAGATAGGCAAGTTTTGCTTGAAATATTTGTGCTGAATGTTGCAAAGTAAATAGTCTTTTCTATATATTTCATCTTTTTGTACCTTATTTTGTGCTCACATAAACTTATAATAATAATGTTTAGCACACCTGTGTGCAATGTAAATTAAATGCATTTGTATGCATGTGTAATTGTGATATTCTTTTACACCATTGCCGTGTTCAGCTCAGTGCCTCCTCACACTGCTGAGTAAAATGACATTGATTTAGAATTTGCTTTTTGGTTGCATAGAAGTAAAAAAAAAGCATCCTATGTAATGGTACTTTGGATAATGGGTTAGTTACATTAATCAGTACTCAACAAAATACCCAACAAATGCAATTAAAGAAGTGCGGGTTTACTTCTGCTCAAAGCTTTAGGGTACAGACCATGAAGTTACAGAAGACAAAGTGACAAAAACATGAGTCAGTTGGCAGTCTTCCATGAACTGCCAGAAAACAGAGAGATGGAGGGTGGTGCTCAGCACAATTTCTCTTTTTCCTGTAGTCAGGAAGCTCATCCCATGAAATCTTATCAAACACATTTAAAATATGTCTACCCACCTCAGAGAACATATTCTAAAATATCTGTTATGTAAACCATTAGGGATTTGTCTTCAAGGTTATTTTAGTTCATAGAAAGTTGACAATAAAGATTAACCACATATGCAGATCATTCAATGTCACAACAATTCATATTTCTCTTCTGTGAAGACAATAATCTCATGCTAATCAGGAGCATAAAATTGTTCTCTCTTATTATCCCAGAATATTCTATGGGACAGAATGGCAAATAAGAGCAGTCTTCTTCAATTCTCTTCCAGTTGTTGGAGAGTTCATATGGAGTGAAAAACAAAACATTTTTTTACTATACCAAAGCTTTTCACAACCTCCACATTTGGGTCAGGGATACACATATTGTCCATAGCGTATTCCATTCTCTGTTGGTTTCCTGATCTTTCACAAAATTTCAGAAATTCTAATTGCCTTATGTTTGTGGATGTTACTTTAATACAGATTCAAAATTGGGCAATTGTCTTTCTTGGAGACATAAAGAGCTATCTTTACTTTTGTGTTGCATCTTCTGGTATCTTAAGCATTGTCACCCAAATAAATTTAAAACTGTCCTTATTGATGCCATGCCCATCCTACTACACTATTGCAACAAACAAGGATATACCATAAGTATTGTGTGATGGATGTCTTCCAAATGTTTGCTTCAAGACTGGCATACTAGGACAAAATACCATGCACAAAAGCAACTAAAGAATAAAGTCCTAATATTTACCTATGGCTTCAGAGCACTAGAGTTTATCACGATGAAGAAGACCTGGCAAAAGAGAGCAGGAACAGGAAAGTGTCTGATCACATTTTAAAGATTTATTTATTGTACATTAGTGCTTAATCTACAGAAGAGAGCATTACATCACATTATAGATGGTTGAGAGCCACCATGAGGTTGTTGGGAATTGAACTCAGGACCTCTGGAAGAGCAGGCAGTGCTCTTAACCACTGAGCCATCTGTCCAGCCACTGATCACATTTTAGTCCACTCCATGAAGCAGACAGAGAGAACAGGAATATTGACAAGACTATGATTACTCAAAGCCCAAACCCAATTACTTACATTCTCTATGAAAGCTCTACCTTCCAGAGGTTCCATAACCTCCAACAAAGTGGTATCACTTGAGAACCAAGTGCTGAATTACTCATGGAAAACATTTCTCATTCACATTAGCACTTATATAATCCCACTTGCTTTATGAATCAAGATCTCCAACTGGGCTGGAATTTCTTCACCAATGAGCCCAATAATTTATCTGACTCTGCTCCACCTGTGAGGGGATTACAGCAGTGTGCCATCATTCCTGATATTTTATTTTATTTTAAATTTTTATTAGTATTTTAATTTATTCACATTACCTTCCAATTGTAATCCTCTCTCTCCTATTATTCTGGTCCCACCATCCCTCTATTTTCAATTCTATTTTCCTGAATATGACCTCTGACAGGTGAGGTCCTACTATCCAACCTTATAATCATTTTAAATGTGGATGCTGAGGACTAAATTCAAGTTCTTTTCTATGCAAGATGTGAGGATGCAAGCCATTTTGTGACTAAACAATCTCCCCATGAGTCCCTCTCCCTCTCTCTCTTTCCTTCCCTCCCTTTCTTAGTTTTTCAAGACAGGATCATTCTATTTAGCCTTAGATGTCCTGGAACTCACTTCATAGACAAGGATGGCATCAAATTCAGAGATGCTTCTGACTCTGGATCCTGACTCCTGGCATCAAAGACATGTACTACCAAAACCCATCTTGAGTATCTCTCTGGAAGTGACTAGATATGTAAATTCCATTGCATTTGCTTCATGCAGAAATGAGTCATAAATTACTAGGTTGATCAGAATAAATGAACGTATAAATTAAATTTAAAAACATACGCCCAGTGTAATATGACTAAAGATCTTTCCAAATGTTAGTGTGGATTCTTAATGTTCCATAAACAATGAAGATAAGCATGTTTTGTTTGTAGGTTTAGTACATAAAATATTTAACAAAAATGAATCTTAGTTGCCATGCATCTAATACAATAAAAGAAAGGCAGGCCACATAACAAAAGTGTGTTGTTTTTATTATTTTTTTATTGTTTGATTAAATGTACCAGAATCTAGCCTTATTTTTAGTTGTGAAAGATAAGAAGTACACAATTCATAAGCATGGTACTCAGAGTCAAATAGAAATATTATGGAATCTTTATCTATTACCTAAAAATGATGTGATAAAGTGCAAGTTAGTTAACCTTTGAAGCCTGCATTTCTTTATTTACTAGGTGAGAAGAGTGCTCAGTATTAAAGTGGGTCTACCATCTTAGCGCTTAAAATAAAGTAGGGAAGTTAATAATTTTCAGCACAGCTATTGTAACACAGTAACTGTCAAACTGCTGCAAACATTATTAGCATTATTGTGATTACACACATGCCATTATGAATAAAGAATTTACAGTGGAAACAAAACAAGAATGAGAGAAATCTACAGCTAATTTAGTCAACCACCAGGTATGTCATCTTCCTCTGAGAAACTTCCTAATATAAACAGCTTAATCAGGACAATTTTTTTTTACTGTTTTATTAACTACATTAATTTTGCATATAATATGAAAACATAAATGCCTGTGAGAGAAGACAGGAGAAAGAGAGAGAGAGAGAGAGAGAGAGAGAGAGAGAGAGAGAGAGAGAGAGGGAGAGAGGGAGAGAAATCAGGCATGTACTTCATGTTTTTGGCTTCTGTATGAGTCCATCATTAAAGGTGCTACAATAATAATACTCAGAGTTCTTTATAGAAAAAGAACATCAGAACTTACATCACACCCCCACAACCCCCCCCCCCCCCCACCCACACAAACACCCCCCCCATATAATGTATATATTTATATGTGTATATATTATATATGTGATATTTTATATGTATATATGTATGTACATAGGTAATATGTATGTATATATGTGATATATAATATATTAAATATTATGTGTAAATACATGGAATTTATTAGAGTGCCTTACAAGCTATGGTTGTGATAGTCCAAAACTGGGTGTATACTAATAGAAAATCAAGAATAGAGTAGTTGCTCTTTTAGCTAGTCTTCAGTATGTACCAGATTCTAAGGAAGTAAGCTCTAATACCAGTGAAGGAATTTACTTGGCAGTGAGAGTAATGGCAAGTTACGGGAGCATGCCCCTTTCTTTCCAGTCCTTTAATAGATTGTCAGCATAAGGTTAAGCCCACCTTAAAGATATACTAATCTATTTCAAAATAAATGTATTAAAGATGTATCTTCCCACTTCAAACCACTCCTTTACACGTACCCAAAAGACACTTCATCCTACTGAAAGGACACATGATCAACAATGTTGATTGCTACTCTATTCATAAAAGCAAGGAACTGGAAACAAATTAGTTGACCCTCAACACAAGAATAGATTTTAAAAATGTAGTTCAGCTGGGCATGGTAGCACACACCTGTAATTCCACCACTCAGAAGGCAGAAGCAGAGGGAGGGGGATCTCTTTGAGTTTGTAAAAATTCTGGTCTACAAAGTGAGTCCAAAATGTCAAGGCTACACAGAGAAACCCTGCCTTGAAAAAACAAACAAACAAACAAACAAAAAACAAAAAACAAAACCAAAATAAAAAACAAAAACAAACAAAAACAAAAAACAAGGAGTTCATAAACACAATGGAACAGCATTAGCTGTAAAAAATGGCATCATTAAATATGTAAAAAAAAATACATGGAACTAGAAAAAAAACATCCTGGATAGACTACAAAAGATAAATATATTATGAATTTATGTGTGGATGTCTTTAAAGAAATTATAAAACTGCTGCAATGTGTATTGCCAGAGAGAATGTAGTATAGAGGAAAGGAGTAATAGCAAAGCATGTGTCTCCACAGAAGAGGAAAATAAATTACATTTTATCATTCAACTGGAGATGGACGTGATATGGGAATTTAAGAATCTGGTGGTGAGCAGTAGGTTTGACATAGGAATGTGGGACAAAATATATAAAATTGAGGGCATTTGAGGGGTGTCATGGAAGCCTAGTGCAATGGAAATTTTATAAAATATATGAAGGCAGTCCTAATGAAGTCTTCAGATGATGAAGGATATGGAATCCCAACTCACCATATCTTGTTATCGAAGAAAGCTTCTAGTACTAGGACAGGATTACATTCCATTTAGATTTGGGCAAAAGGATCCTATTGAAATCCCCAAACAACCCAAGGAGTTTCAAAGATAATAGGCTATTGTTTGTAAATGGACTTTCCTTCAGCTAGGCCCCATTGCTGAAGGAAACACCCACACAAATCATTTAATATGGAAAAGTAGAGCTGACACATACATACTAACTTCATTCCTATCTTTTAAAGTCCTTCACATGGGAAGGGAGTCTATAGGTTATCACATGAGAAATACAAACCATGCTGCAAAACTTTTGTTCTACAATACTGTCCTGCTTGCAAAATATTTTTGGTCAATGGTGGAACAAAACTTGTAGGACTAACCTAACTAACCAACATCTAATTAGACTTAGGACCTATTCTATGAAATGTAACCTATTCTATGAGATGCATAATATTTCCTGTTAATCAAAAACTATAGAACAGATAGTGCTGAGACCTAGGGCAAAAGTAAAAATAACTGGTTGTAAAAAGTAACAATAAAAACAACTAATGATATTCTGCTATACTCAAAGATAAATATCTCTATCAGACATTTTCAGAAAATTTTAATCATAAAGCAGAGGCGAACAAATACAGAGACCTACAGCCAAAACATATACACAAAGAAAGAGACATTGTATATACAACTCTATATGGTATGACTCAAGCATGTCTTTCCACACAAAGCATATGTCACAGTGCTAAAGGGAAGGTGTAAAAAGTATAAGAGCCAGCGAGGATAGGGGACACCAGAACATCAAGGACCACTCTATTAATTGAACAAGGCTAATATGAACTCACAGAGTGGAACTGTAAGAACAGGGCCTATATGGCTCTCCTCCAGGTTCTCTCTATATATTACAGCTTTGATTTAAGATTTTTATGAGAAATTTTTAGTGTGTTAATGAGTGGAACTCTGTTTATTCTCTCTTTTTAATTGTTTACTATTTTTGAATGTCAATGATTTACATGTCATATACTAAAATCCATCTCCTGCCTCCAGTATAATAAAACAAACGAAAAAATCTTGTCACGGAAGCTGTTGTGTCAAACAGTATAGCCTTTTGTCCACATATGTTTACTTTCAAATGACATTGCTACAAGTCATGGGTCTGGTTTGAGGTCTACACTATCATTACCGGATCCTCACTGGGACTGCTGATGGATATCCTGTTGTTGCCCTCTGTCAAGAAGATTTTTAATATTGAATCTGCAGATCTGGCTCCTTCATGTGTTCTGGCAGGTCATACATGTTGTAGATGTTGAGGTGAGGTTGACTTAGAGCCCTGGATCAGGGCCTGCTCCCTTGTGCTCAGGTCAGGGCCTGCTTTCCCATACCTGTGTCATCATGGCAAGTCCAGCTCAACCACTCCCATGTCATCATGACATGGGTGGGTAACCTGCTCCCATGTCCTCAGGGCAAGTCCAGCTCACCCATAGCTGTGTCATCAGGGCATGGTAGTTTCTTCTGCTTCCAAGTTTTCAAGGCTTGGCCTGCTCTCCTGCTCCCATGTCCTCAGGGCAGGGCCAGCTCTCCCTTTCCTGTGATATCAGAGCAGAAGTGGCTTACCCTCTCCTGTGACATTAGACCATGAGCATCTTACCTGCTCCTGTGTCCTCAGGGCAGAGACCACTCTACCACTGCTGTGTCATCATTGCAGGACCCTTTCTCCCTCTCCTGTATCATCATTGCAGGGACAGCTGTTATAATGGCATGGCCAGCTCTCATGCTACTGTGTCATCATAGCAGGGTCAGCTGTTATCATGGCAGGGCTTGCTCTCCTGCTCCAATGTCCTGAGGGCAGTGCCAGCTATTCAGCTCCTGTCTCCTCAGGGCTGGCTCACCTGATACCATGTTCTTAAGGCCAGCTCTACTGTTGTTGTTGTTTCCTCAGGGTCCGTTCACCTGCTTCTGTGTCCTCTGGGACAGCTCTCCTGCTCCTGTGTCATCAAAGCAAGGCCAGATGTTATCAGGGCAGGGCCAGCTCTCCCTCTTGCATGTCTTCATGGCAGGGCCTGCTCTCTCACTCCCACATCATCAAGAAAGGGTTGGCACACCGGCTTCCATGTCCTCAGAAGAAGGCCCACTCTCCTGCTCCTGTGTCCTCAGAACAGGACAGGCTCACCTGATCCCTCTTCCACAGGGCAGGTACAACTCTCATGCTCCCATGTCATCTTAGCAGGGACTTCTGTTACCATGGCAGGGCTGGCTCTTTTGCACATGTGTCCTCAGGACAAGATCTTGTCTCCCACTCACGTATCCTCAGGGCAATGCCAGCACACCCAATCCATTTCATCAGGTCAGGGCCAGCTCTACCGCTCCTGTGTCTTCAAGGCAAGGCCACTATCCTGCTCCCACATCAATAGGGCAGGCCTGGATTTCCTGCTCCATTGTCCCCAGAACAGGGCCATCTCTCCCCCTGCCATATGCTTATGACAGGGCAGGCTAACCCATTACCATCTCTTCAGGGAAAGGCCCACTCTCCTCCCTTTTCAGGGTAGCAGGGCCAGTTGTTATCATGACAAGGCCAGCTCTCCTTGTCCTGTGTCCTCAGTGCAGCACTCACTCTTCCATTACTAAGTACTCAGAGCAAGTCAGGCCCACCCTCTCCCATGTCATCAGGGCAGAGCTGGCTCTTCTGCTCCCATGTCCACATGGTAAAGCTAGCTCTCCCACTCCCATGTCCTCAGGGCAGGGCCCATTCTCCCACTCCCATATTATTATAGCTGTGCCAGCTGTTGTCATGGCAGAGCCAGCTCTCCTGCTACTGTGTTTTCAGGACAAGGCCCACTCTCCTGCTCCCGAATCATCAGAGCAAGGCCAGCTGTTATTATGGCAAGGTCAGCTCTTACACTAACATGTCTTTAGGGCAGGGCCTACTCTCCTGCTCCTTTATCATTGTAGCAAAGCCAGCTGTTATCATGACAGGGCCAGTTCTCCTGCTCCAGTGTCCTCAGGGCATGTCCTGCTCTTTCATCCCTGTGTCCTCAGGGCAGGGACCACTCTCCCACTCCCAAGTCATCCTGGCAGAGCCAGCAGTTATCATGGCATGGCCAACTCTTCCACTCCAGTGTACTCAGGGCAGGGACCACTGTCCACTCCCATGTGCTCAGGGCAAGCCCGGTTTACCCGCTCCTGTGTCATCAGGATAGGGCTGGCTCTTCCACTCCCTTGTTTTCATAGGAGGGCCTGCTCTCATGCTTCCACATCATCAGGGCAGGGTCTGCTTTCCTGCTTCCATGTCAACCGGACAGGGCTAGCTCTCCAGCTCCCTTGTCCTCTGGACAAGGACTGCTCTCCTGCTCCTGTATCATCATTGCAAAGCCAACTATTATCATGGCCTGGCTAGCACTCACACTCCTGTGCCTTTGTAGCAGGGCCAGCTATATCATGGCAGGGCTGGCTCTGCTGTTCTCATAACCTAAGGGCCAAGGCCGCTTTCCTGTTACCATCTCATTGTTGCAGGTCCAGCTGCTATCATGACAGGGCCAGCTCTCTCCCACCTGTGTCCTCAGGGCAAGGTTGCCTCTCCTACTCCTATGTCATCAGAGCAGGTCCTGGTCACCTGCTCCTGTGTCATCAGAACAGTATGCTCCAATGTTCTCAGGGCAGGGCCTGATCTCCTACTCCTGTGTTTTTAGGGAAAGCTGGCTTACCTGATCCCATGTCCTCAGGTCAGGGTACACTCTCCTGATCCCCTGTCATTGTAGCAGGGCCAGCTGTTATCATGGGGGAGCCAGCTATCCTGCTCCCATGTCCTCAGGGCAGGGGCTACTCTCCCACTCCAGTGTCATCAGGACAAGGTTGGCTAACTTGCTCCCATGTCCTCAGGGCAGGGCCCACTCTTCCATTGCCTGTCATCAGGGCAGGATCGGATCTCCTGTTCCTGTGTCATCATGGCAGGGCTGTATCACCTGCTCCTATGTCCTCATGGCAGATCCCACTCCTACTGTACTGTGTGATCATTGCAGGCCCATATCTTCTGCTACTATAACCTCTGGGCCAGATCTCCTGTTTTTGTGTCCTCAGGGTCAGCTATGTGGATTCTGTGTCCTCACAGCTGGCTTTCCCACCTCCAGGTCCTCAGTGCAGGGACATCTCTCCTGCTCCCATGTCCTCAGGGCAGTTCCCTCTCTCCCACACCTGTGTCCTCAGGACAGGGTCATCTCACCCTCTCCTGCATCCTCAGAGTTTGGCCTGGCTTTCTTGCCTGCATGTCATCATAGCAGGATCAGCTGTTATCATGGCAGGGCTGGCTCTCCTGCTCCCATGTCCTCACGGCAGGGCCGACTCTCCCACTTCCTTGTACTCAGAACAGTGCTGGCTCACTGGTTGTCATGACACCAGAGCAGGGTCTGCTTTTGTGCTCTCAGGTTCTCAGGGCAGAACCCATTTTCCCATTCCTATGTCATTGTGGCAGGGCCAACTGTTACCATGGCAGGGACAGCTCACCCACTCCCTTGTCATCATGACAGGGCCATCTCTCCAATTTCCATGTCTTCAGGTCAGGTCTGGCTCTCCATCTCCTGTGTCCAATGTTCCCAGGGCTATCTCACCTACTATCACAGCCTCAGTGGCAGCCCTCCTCATTTTGTGTCCTCAGGATCACCTTTCTTGCTTCCATGTCCTCAGGGCCTGCTCACCTGCTCTTGTTCAATTTGACAGATTATTGCTGGCTGTCAAGGCAAGTATGGCCTGCTAATCCTGTGGGTACTGGATCTTGTGGGCCATAAAGTAGGTTTCAAGTGGAGATCCCTCTAAGTGTTTGTTGAGTTGCTTGGAGAAACCATTGATGTTGGCCCAGCTCAACTTCTTGTCCTGGAGAACTTGTGGCTCTGTTGATTCATACCTCCCAAGACTCTGGTTCCATCCACCATGGGCCTCCAACTCAGTGCTACCCCTAATATCACATCTGCAAAAATAAGCTTTCAAAACTAAGCATGTCCCTGGCCTGTGAGAGCAGGTCCATGAAGCTTATTGTTTCGCTGGTGCAGTCTTCACTCAGGCTCAACTTGAACAGCATCCCCTCTTCAAATGCCATCTCCTTCGCATGCACTGCACTGGCCACAAACTGAAAAGCAGTGGTGGTGGCAGTGGTGGCTACCTGGTTTCCCTAGGAGCTCACTGTTGCATTGTTCTATGGCTCTGGGGCAGGAGGGCATGGACGATCCACTGACAGGATTTACTTCTCTCTGTGAAACACATGCTTTATGTTTTGGAGCTCTCAGTATGGTCCTTTGGTGGTTGTGTAATCACTGCTGTTCTGCAAATCGGATACAGTGTGCAATGGACGCCATATTGGATGATCTTGGGTTGGGTATTTCTAATATATTGTGCTAAGTGTTTCCTTACAATCAGGGCACTCTTGGGGGCAAACATTTCTCTGTAGCTCTGAAATACAATCTTCCTCCTCAGAATGCATTAAGGACCTCATATGTTGAACTCTGCATAGCCCCTCAGCCTCTTGATTTTTCTATCTTGTTTCTTTTCCTTCTGTTGCTTTTCCTTGCCCAACTTTAATGTGATAGTTTTAGTATTATCTTATTATATTTTATTCATGTTTAGGTGTTATCTCTTAGGATGTTATTTTTTCTAGTGAATAACAGAAAGGGAGTGGATCTGGATAAGATGGTAATAGGGAGGACCTGGGAGGAGTAGAAGAGGTGAAATATAATCATGATATACTGTATGAAAGAGGTGCATATTTTTAATAAAAAGGGAATAGAAGAAGAAAAATAATCCCTCATACATGAACCCAGGTGCTTGTGTTTTAGTTCATTCCAGATGTAGTCAAGTTGACATTCAATACATGACATCAAAAACCACTTTCCATAGAAACACCACTGGTTGAGCATTAAGCTCACAACACAAGCCTGCCTAGAATATCTCATATTCAATACATGACACCAGGAATAAATTCATGGGCAAGTTAAAGTGTAAATCTCTGTCATTTAAATATCAGTGAATGGATGAGTATGACTGGTTGAATTCTATTTCACCAATGAAGATCTAACTGCAAAGTTTATGTGGGAAGAAATTACATTTTGTAATAAAGTTGTGGCCATAATTATCTGTTGTGGTATTAGTCTGAGTGGCTTATAATGTAAATTTTTCATATGTCATAAGGATATTCTTATTTTATTTTCAATGACTTTGATACTGTATGGTATAAAAATATTGATATCAATCATCAAATATTAGGTAGATAACCTTTCTAAAAGATTGTCTTTTTGCAAATATCCAGGCTATTGCTTGTCAAGAATAGACTATACTGGAACTAAGAAAATGGATCAGGGGATGAGATATCCTTTATACAAGCATGAACACAGATCTGCCCTATCACTCATGTAAACACTGAGCATGGTAATGTGTATCTGCAGCCATAGCAGTTTGGAAAGGAGACAGATGGATTCATCGAGATCGCTGCTAGCCCGTCTAGAGAACTGGAGAGAACTGGTGAGCTCTAAGTTTAATGATAAAATAAGATGGGGTTCCGGGCATGATAGAACACACCTTTAATCCCAGCTCTCAGGGCAGCAGAAACAGGTAGATTGCTATGAGTTTGAGTTTGAGAACTGCCTTTTCCACAAAGCAAATTCATCACAACCTAGGCTTCACAGTGAAATCTTTTCTAAAAAAGCAGAAAATAAAATATGAAATAAAATAAGATATAGAATAATTGAAGATGACTTTCAATATCCACATCTGGATCCTATATGTATACTTAGACATGTATAAAACAGACTTCATGCCTACATTCATATGTATATCACACACACAGACACACAAACACACACACACAAACACACACTTTTAAGAAAGAAAGGACTATATATCCTTAGAATGTGAGTTGACATCTTCAGCACTCATGTTTTACCCTGTCTTTGAGAAAGCTTGCTCACGTAAGTAGGCACTTTATTGTCATTTTCTTCTGTGATGACTGTAAATCTATTTTATAATACATGCTATACTATAATGTTACTGCTGAGTTTTAATCACAGTCCTGGTAACTTGTTTTTTAAAAGGATAAGAAAAAGATCAAGTCTTAACTTTTTAAAACCTACAGGAAATAAAGACTGCTATTACTGGATTTGGACTCAGTTCTAGCTATCTGGGTTAACAATATCTTTAGAAAATCTCCACATTCACCTTTTAAAAGAATACCTGTACCTACTTCCAATCTATAAAATTCCATGTCAGAATGACTATGTGGGAGACTCATTATAATCCAACATGGTAAACCTCAAACAAGCTACGCCTAGTTGGAAATGCTGCAAGGGCAAAGAGATTCATCTTTAACACCTGGATGTCTGTGAAAAAATAATGACAGTTTCAGTCCCTGGGATGAGGCATTTCTGTGAGCTCTTACTCACAAGTGTCCAGAAAAAGTTATTGCTGATTTTAATTTTCACAAA
This sequence comes from Acomys percivali, assembly GCA_907169655.1. Taxonomy (NCBI): domain Eukaryota; kingdom Metazoa; phylum Chordata; class Mammalia; order Rodentia; family Muridae; genus Acomys; species Acomys percivali. The sequence goes on from OU015747.1 coordinate 63,309,279, forward strand.
TATGTCCAGGGATGATAATATGGCATACTTCCTTTGCACTTCCCCTGGGCACTACCTTGTGGTGGGCTTGCAAAAGAAAAGCAGGTATGTCTGTCTCTCCTGTGCACATGAGCAAGTCTTGTGGCTTCTGTCTGTACTGTGCCACCTTGTTATAGAGGTTATAGTATTGAGACTCTAAAAGGCAACTTTTAAACGAAAATAAATCATGTTCATTATGAATTATAACAAATAATTTAAGATGAAGATATCCAAGATTTTAGAGGGATATTAGGATTCAAGATAAAAGTTATGATCAAGCAAGAAAAAGAATAGTTTTCAACTGAACAACTACTTGGAAGAATATTTGACAATGCATGGCACACACACAAAATTTTCTATGTCCATTACATGAGAGATATTCAGTGGATTTTGCTTAAATGTTTATAAAGGAGGCATGAAAGAGACTGCATGACCAGTATATTACTTTTGGACTTGTTGCTATGAAGAAATCTCTGACAAAAGCATATAAAAAAAGAAGGGATTATCTAGACTCATTATTTCAGGTAATTTTCTATTATGGCAGGGAAAGCTTGGCATTAGGAGCATAAAGAGTTGGTCACATTGCACCCAGAGCAAAAAAAGCAGAGAGTGATAAAAAAGTGTTGCCAAAGACACTTTATGGCCCTCCTTCCATTGTTTTTGTTTGTCTGTTTGTATTGTTCTGTTTTTGTTTTAGTTTTTTTTTTTTTTTGAAACAGGATGTCAGTTATTACCCTTGGCTGGCCTGCAATTCTCTCTGTAGATCAGATTGGATGAGAATTCATAGACAGATGCCATATTGGTGGCCTCCAGAGTTCTAGTGCCTTGTTTTTAGCCAGTTCAAGACTCCAGGACAAGGAATGGTACTGCCCTTGTTTACAGGTAGATTTCCAAAACCCAACCAACCTACTCGTAAAATGTTCTTCTAGACATGTCCAGAGACATGTTAGTTTGGATTCTTTATCCTTGTAAGTGGACAACCAATTTCAGCATCATGGGTAGTATGACAGGAGTTTGGTATTTTCAGAGCATCTGCCACTGAAACATGGAAGTCATGCAGGCAGTAGAAGTGAAAATTCCAGATAACACTGAAGGTTTAAAAAGACGAGGAAGAAAACATCTGATGTTGATGGGTCTCAGTAGAAGTCACTGCCAAAACCAGAGAGCAAAATATCTGTTATATTGTGATACCAGGCTCACATGCTGGGTTAAGGAGGGATTGCAAACTTCTGAGGGGCTTTTCCATCTAGAATCTGCTTTAGGGATACTTTTCATGTGAGACTGAAATGTAAATTAGAGATATTTCAATCTAGCCTAATGAAAATGTCAGGGAGAAATGAAATAAGTTTCTATCGGGCACAATGATGTGAGTCAAAAAGGATTCTTTGTTAAGTATTTTTTAGTGTATCCAAGAGTTTTCAAACCCAGAAAGTGATAAAATTTGACACAATTATCAAATCATATGAACATTTTATTAGAGAAAAATGAAATAGAGAATTCAGGTTTTTGGCAATTTCATGAAAAATAACTAATTTAATCACCTACAACCTACAAGCTATTTTGAAGCTTCATGTTTTAGCTTTGTTTTAAAAAATAAGCAGGTTTTATACATTTACTAGTATCATCATATTAAAAAAATATAGCCATCAAATCAACCAAACATAACAAGTTTAACATTTAAGTTTTGAAAACTACAAATAGTTATATATTTGGCTAGAAAAAAAATTTCCTAGCAACTGGTTCTTTTCTGTGGCCTCTTATTTAGATTCTTATTCTTGTCCCTGATGGATGTGTTCATCTGTACATACATCTCTCTATAGAAATCACTATCAACACAGAGGAGATGCATTGATTAAAACATTTTATTTACTTATCTATTTCTCTCTCTCTCTCTCTCTCTCTCTCTCTCTCTCTCTCTCTCTCTCT
>OU015747.1:63311232-63326669 GCA_907169655.1 Acomys percivali
TCTCTCTCTCTCTCTCTCTCTCTCTCTCTCTCTCTCTCTCTCTCTCTGTGTGTGTGTGTGTGTGTGTGTGTATGTGTGTGTGTGTCTGTGTGAGGGGGTCAGAGGAAAACTTGCAAGAATGGATTCTCTTCTTCTACCCTGCGGGAACCTGGGAATGAACTTGGTTTTTCTTCTTTTGTGGTAAGTGTCTTTACTGTTAAGCCATCTGACTGCTCTTGGGAAGTACCTTTTCTTGTTTGTATTTTTGTTTTCTTTTATTGGAAATGCATTGTTTTTCTCACATCCTGATTACTGTTTTCCATCCTGTACTCATCTTACTTCCACTCAACCTCCAGATATATTTTCTTTCTGCCTCTCACTAGAAAAAAAAAAAAAAACAGAGATAACAGTAAAGATAAGATATCAAGAACTAATAGGAGAAAACAAACAGATGGAAAAAAACCCAAGTGAAAGTACAAGAAACAGACCCATTCACTGTCACTCTCAGGAATCCTATAAGTCCAGTGAATTGCCATAATTTGTATGTAAATGACCTATAAGATAAAAGAGATGCAAAATTTATGTAAGTAAAATTAAATTAAAATAAAAAATAATAATATAAATTTCAAACTAACAAATGAAATAAAGACTACTCTAACAGGACATTATAAGACAAAGAACCTCTACAGATGCTGATAAGTTCACTTTATATTAGCCATCCTCTGACGGACATGCTGTCTATCCTTAAGAGTATTTGTTTCCCCACTAAGACTATCTTGGTGAAAGTAAATTTTTGTTTGTAAGTGGTTATAAATTGAAGTTTGCTTCTGGGATATAGATGGTAAAATGTGCACTTCTTTCATTCTTTTGACCCCCTCTTGTGCAGATCTGTGCAGGCCCTAAGCATGCTATCTCAATCTCTGTGAGTTCAAACGGATTAATTTTGTAGATTTAGAGGACCTTATTTTCTTGGTGCTCTCTATAGACTTTTACTTTAAATCTGCCTTCTTTTCCCTGGAGTTCCCATAACCCTGAAGAGAAGAATATGATGGAGACTTTCCTTTTAGGGCTGAGTGGTCATGGTCCTTCATTTTTTTGCATAAGATCTCGCTGTGGGTCTCTGTATTGTTTCCATCTATTACAGGACAAAGCAACTCGGATGATAGCTGAGCAAAAGACTGATTTATGAGTATAGTCAAATGTTATTAGGAGGACTTTTATTGTTGCTATTGTTGTTGCTGCTGCTGCTACTGCTCCTACTCCTACTACTATTTTATAATCATAGTATTTTGCTTTACCCTAGGTTCCTGAGTTACCTAGACTCAGGTTCTTAGTCATCCAAGGAATGTCTGATATGGAGTCCATCTTATGGACTGAACATTAATATGGGTTGGTTACTTCTACAATCTTTGTCCACTAGTGTATTTTTCAGGATAGACACCATTGTAGATTGAAGAGTTTGTGATTGTGTTAGAGTTTATGATTCTCCTTTAGTTGCATGTAGAGAGCCCCAAGAAAGTATTTTTTAAAAATTTTCACTCCAGTTCCCTGTTTTAGAGTTGGAGTAGATGTTACAAGTCTGGTATCAGGGAGCTAGCAGTCCCTAACAAGGAGATAGAACAGACCTACCAAATGATGTGATTTCATACATATAAATGATATTATTTTTGTAGAATGATGTTTGGTAATATTATAGTAAATGTAAGAATAAAAGTTACATATAAAATAAGGTGTTAATTATGTAAATAGCCCACATTTTCCATAGAATTAATTTAAAATATACTTAACATTTAGAGAAAATGTTAATTACCAGCCTTCTGGGAAATGAGATAATTTTTAATTTTAGTTATAATTTGCAGTACATTCTACATTGAGTCTATGTTTTTTAAAAATATGTTAAATAACATTGAAAATAAAGTGTTTAACACCTAACAAATGTTCTGGGAATGATAGGATGGTATGTTGTACTCCTGAGTTCACAGCAGCTGTGTTTAGCTGCATAAGATTTGCCCAAGACTTGGCTCATCATCTTCCAATATGGAAGGTGAGTATCTCTGAGTTCCCACTGTACTTTGAATAACTAGAAATAGTTAATTGTTTGGGGGGTGTCATTTCTTCAGAGGTGTAGACATTGGTAAGTTGTTTATGCTCCATGTAATGAGCTTGAATCCATGCTCATGTAAGCAGAAGTAATTAAACTCAGTGGATCACACATATACACAATACTCCCCCAAAACAAAACAAAACAAAGTAAAACAAGAAAAACTATGAAGAATAGTAATGTGATGATTTGTGAAGAGGAACAGATTTAGTAGGAGTGGAAAAGGAAACAAAAGATTGTGATGTAGATTGAATATTATGAAAATATAGGATATACATGTGAGGCTCTCAAAGTACAAATAAAAATATAAAACAGATGGTTAGTTAGATCATTTATTTGCAATATGGGTGGGTAGACCTAAATAAATAATATAAAAAGATATTAAATGTTAAAATAGATGTGATTCTTTTTTGATAAATGGTTAGCAAATGGGATAGCCTCAATAATAATGATTCTTCTCTATTATTTTATATTTTTATACTTAATAAAGTATTGCAAAAGGTTCAAACTATAGAGAGACAGATTTGGGAATGGTATTTGATTCCATGAATTGATATATAATTCACAGGCTGCCATATTGCATTGAATGTGCCAATGTTCAGACCTACATGTAGGAAGTACTCTGGAAAGGCAGAAGAAAAAAGGAAAATAAGCATGATAACTTCTCCGTATTTCAAAGGATGACACCATTTTCATGCCAATGTGGGCAAAACTAATTGGACTTAGGTCAATAAATAAATAAATATTATAGACAGAAATCAGGAGATCATGAGAGCAAGGGTCTTATGGGAGTTTAAGGAGGATAGTGAAAGATGGATATGATTATAATACATTGTACACAGGTATGAAATTTTCATGGAAAAAAATTAAAACTCACCAGCCAGTAATAATTGAAGTGAATTTGACAAACACTGAAGTACCTGGAGGGAGGACAAGACTATATGAAGTTGTCAATTTTGACCGAAGATGGTTGAAGGAATTTCTTTAAGGCAAGGAGATGTGAATGTGTGGGCCTAGAGAGGTAAGTAAAAGAAAAATATGCCTGTCCATAGATCAATCCAAATTTTCTACCAGACTGTTGAATCTTCATTATAATCAGTTTGATCCTGAATGCATCTCAATAACCTGTGTTTTCTCAAAGACTCACAAAATATCCCAGTCTGGGAGATAGATCTAGGTTGCTTTCTAAGGTTTAGGATCTGAGTGGCAACACTGCATTCAAAATAGTTTTCAAAGTCTTGGCATGATGAGGCTGAGCTGATCAATAATAGATATATATTCTTCAATAATAGATGTATATTGGTACATATTAATAGCCATTATTGGTTCATATTAATTATTCATAATAGATTTCATTTGACATTTCAAACATGTATATATATACTTTGTTCATATTCATTCATGTTACATCTCTTATCCCCTTTCCACTCAGCAAACATAAGAAATATTTTTATCATAACTGATTCTCAATCTCCACCACTTTTTCTGTGCTTTTCGGCAGTTATAATTTTTTTTTACATTTTAATTGATTATAGTTTATTCAGATTAAATCCTGATTGTTGTTATCAAATAGCCCGTCATTACTTATTCCACCCTTCCTCCCTCTTCCACTCTATTCCCCTCTCCTAGACATATGAGAGAAGGGGACCTCATTCCCATCATATGACACATACTATCATATCTCATCTGATGGGTACAAAGACTAAGGAGAATCAGGCTGTTTGTTGTTTCATGAACTCAAGCTCTGTGACATTTTCAAAATTAGATAATACAGGAAACTGCTGAATCACAAACAAGTTGGAAGTGTACACAGTGAATAAATATTGGAAATGGTGGTTTACATCAAATGACTAGATCTTTCATGCTATGCAGGAGCATTTATAAATTAAAACTTCAAAATTATTCACATCTATAGTAATATGTTTTAATTGTAGTAGAATATGGATAAATGAAACTAGGAAAAGTGAAATCACAGCTGATTGGGGAATATAGGTGCCATGGTACTTATAATTATTTTTTCTGTGCTACAGCTTGAAAACTTAGCTTGATCACTGGATGTTTCAGTTAAGTTACTAAATCTCATTACCCCAAACCTATGATAATTTGATGTAATTAGATAATGTGTCTTTTAAAATATATTTATTATATTTATATCTGTGTGTATACATATTTGTATATGCATGCACAAAAATTATGGATAAACTTATGGGAGTCAACAAAATTCCCCACTATGTTTAGAAGATGTATATTAAGTATTACCGATAAAAAACTATGGTCAAAATTTAGATTTTTATATTAAGTTCTTTCTGCTTCACTTTTAGATACAAACATAACATTAAAGTTTCCAAATTATTCGTTTTCTCTCTTTCTGGCTTCTTTACTTCCAGATGTTTTCCCAATGAAAATCAAAAAGGTGCTGACAGACAGGAAGAAGTCTGTGTTATGCTGTTGTCAGAAGAATACATTAGTTACCATATTTTTCTTATTATTTATGTCTATGCCAGGTTTATTCTGCTTCAGGCAGTATTTATGCTGATGTAAACAAATTTACAAGGGAAATACCTTTCACTGCTGTCATATGTCTTCTTCTTTTCTGGTGTTCCTTGTTTACTAAAATAAATATTTTTCTCTGTTGTGCATGTAAGCAAATAGTTTCCAAGCAGCTTACACACACACACACACACACACACACACACACACACACACACACACACCCCATTCAAAATGATGTGAATTTTGTGTACATTTTATGACACTGTATAATACTTGCATATTGAATCATGTATCTGATAAGAAATAAAGCAAACATTTCAAGAAGGAAAAATGACATAAAAACAACATTATTATTAACTTGGAAATAAAATTCATTTGAACAACAAATTTTTGAATTAATAATATTTGTGGTTATATCTATGGTGTCTGGACATCCTTGTGAGTGGGTGTGTGCATCTGTCAAAGTGCATATTCACTTTGTACATCCCAAAAGTTGATGCCAGATATATTTTTAATTTTACTTTAATTTATTTAAATTATATATTAGTTGTAGTCTCCTCCTCATTATTATCTCCCTATTCCCACCCTCCTTTTGTCTTCTGCGCTATTCCCCTCTCCTAGATCTCTGGGAAATGGGGTCCTCCTCCCACTCCATCAAACCATAGCCTACGAGGTCTCATCTGGATAGCCTACATCCTTTTCTTCTATGCTCTTACAAGGCTTCTCTGCCAAGGGACAGTGATCAAATCACAGTCACCAGAGTTCCTGTCAGAGACAGTCCCTTGCTCTCCTTTTCCTTTTCCCCATGTGGAGAATGAGCTGTCCATTGGCTATATCTGAACAGGGTTCTCTGCTTGCAATATCCTTGGTTGGTGAATCAGTTTGTGCAGGTACCCTGGGTCCAGATCTGCCAGTTTATGGAGCTCCTGATAATCCATCCCTAATTCTTTCAATTCTCCAACTCTGCCATACGACTAACAGCTCTTTGCCCAGAGTCTAACTGATAGCCCATCATCTTTCTCAATCCTTTTTTGGTGGAGTCTCTCAGAGGACATCTATATTGCAGTAATATAAAAATATAAGTGAGTATATCCCATGCATGTCTTTCCAGGTCTGGGTTACCCAACTCAGGATGAGGTTTAACTTTTTTCATTTTTTCCCTTCATTTTTTCACCATTTTTATTCATTACTTCTTTGATATTAAATCTCCATTGTTATCCCATCCCTTATATCCTCCCTTTCCTCCCTCCCTCCCACTTTCATACCATTCCCCCCCCATATGACTGTGACTGAGGGGGACCTCTTCCAGTTATATATAATCATAGGGTATAAAATATCTTCTTGTAGCCTGCTATCTTTCCCCTGAGTGTCACGGGGCCTCCTCATCAAGGGGACAGGGTCAAATATGGGGCACCAGAGTTCATGTGAAAGTCAGTCCCTACTCTTCACTCATCTGTGTAGAATGTACTGCCCACTGGCTAGATCTGGGTAGGGGTTCGAAGTTTACTGCATGTATTGTCCTTGGTTGGTGCCATATTTTGAGCAGAACCCCTGGGCCCAGATCTGTGCTTCATAATGTTCTTCTTGTAGGTTTCTAGGACCCTCTGGATCCTTCTATTTCCCCATTCTCCCACGAATGATATTTTCTAGTGCCATGTATTTGCCTGCAAATTTCAAGATTCCTTTGTTTTTCTCTTTAAAATAAATTTTAATTTTATTAACTTATCAGATTACATGTAAATTGTTATCCCACCACTTGTATCCTCCTGGTCCTTCCTCTCTCCCATTTTCACCCTATTCCCCTCCCCTAGACTCAGGGGGACCTCCTGCCCCACTCTATGGTCATAGGCTCTCAAGTCTCATCTTGGTAGCCTGATTATTCTTTCTTTGAGTGCCTACAGGCCTCCACATCAAGGGGAGGTGGTTAAATATGGAGGGCCAGAGTTCATGTCAGAGTCAGTCCCCACTCTCCACATAGCTGTGGAGATTGTCTTGTCCATTGGGTAGATCAGAGAAGGGGTTTAATTTTTTACCATAACTGAACAGTATTACATTGTGTAAATGTACTTCAGTTTCTTTATCTATTCCTCAATTGCTGGATTTCTAGGTTGTTTCCTGATTATGGCTATTGTGAATAAAGCTGTTTTGAACATAGTTGAGCAAATGGCATTGTTGTATGATGGAGCATCATTTGGGTATATGCCCAAATGGGTTATATATCTAGGTCTTGAGGAAACACCATTATCAGTTTTCTGAGAAAGCACCAGATTGATTTCCAAAGTCGTTATACAAGTTTGCCCTCACACCAGCAATGGAGGAGTGTTTACTTTTTCTCCACATCCTCCCTAACATGTGCTGTCACTTGAGTTTCTGATCTTAGCCAATCTGATAGGTGTAAGATAGATTCTCAGAGTCATTTTGATTTGCTTTTCCCTGATAACTAAGGACAGATATATTCCTTGATCATTCTTCATTTTGTCTTCTGAGACAGGTTCTTGACTAGCTAGGGAGACCAAGGGCTATGCAAGTCTCTATCCTCAACCACAATGATGAGGTTTGCAAAGCTATTCCAAGATTTCACAGCTATCAAAATCTGGTCTACTTGTTTGCATGGAAAAATTAAAGCACTTTACTGAGCCATAGCACAGCCATGACTGAACAATCATTTTTAACTGTGCTTTCTTCACAAATTCTGTTCATTTACCAGCCTAGTAAAATCTGAGGTTAATAAAAACTGGTGTCTAAGTGAATCTGTTGAGGTTCATTTTCAAACCAGGAAAAGATGTCTCTGCTAAAATTTGAGCGTTAACTTTGAAGATGTTGGAGCCTCAGAACAGGTTCTTACCAAAGATGTAATAACATGCAACTCTTGGCAGTCTATTGAAATATTACCACTTTCCATATATGCATTATTTTTTCTTTTTCTATTATATTTTTTCACAGATATATTTATATTATTACAAATAAATAAAATATATATAGCAAGAAGAATCAAGACACGATCAGGAAATTTATAAATGTTAAAATCATAGTATTTTTGGCTATTTGTATTTGGCAATCTTGAAGGCAACATTTTTCCTGAATTCAGAGTCTAAATTTCTGACTGAATCAATATCTATCATCTCTACCAAATCAATCATCTATCAAGATCAAAAAATATCTTAATGGCTAAACAACCAAGCTTAATTGGAAGACTAAACTATCTGGTCTTCAACCCCATCAGAGATACAAGAAAGAATACACATCATTTCTGTCCTATGAAGAATGGCATCTAATAATATCACAACAATTCTTTACATCCAGATTTTAGCCCCCCTTCCTCATTACCCCCTGAGCTTCATTTTCACACCAGGAAAAGTGTCTCCAGTTAAAATTGACTATTAACTTTGAAGATGTTGGAGCCCCAGAACAGCTTCCTACCACTGAATATTACATGTGAGCTTTTGGTGTTCTGTTGAAATCTTTTTTTAAAGATTTATTTATTTATTTTATGAATATGATGTTTTCATGCAAACCAGAAGAGGACATTGGATGGTATTACAGATGGTTGATAGCCACCATGTGGTTGCTGGAAAGGGAACTCAGGGCCTCTGGAAGAGCAATCAGCAAGCACTTAATGGCTGAGCCATCTCTCCAACCCCTCGATCTTAAGTCTTTCCATGTATGTCTTATCTTTTTATATTTTTTTATGTTTACATTTAATTTGTTCACGTTACATCCCAATTTTAGTTCCCTCCCTTGTCACCTCTTGATCCATCCTCCTTCTCTTATACACTCTCCTTCCCTCCCATGGTCCTTAAAAAGGGGAGCACAATTCCCAAAATATCTGACCTCAGCCAATCAAGTCTGATCTAGATTGTATGTATCCTCTACTTCTGTGGTCTGGCAAAGCCTCCCTGCCAATGGAAAGTGATCAATATGTGGGGTCTAGAGTTCATGACAGAAGTAGTCGCTACTTCCCATATTAAGTGACTCTGCCTATCTACTACATCTGAGCAAGGGGTTTAGGTCCTCACCAAGATTGGTCCTTGGTTGGTGCATCAGACTTTGCAGTTCCTCACCTCCTCTACCTGGATTTGCGTGCTCCATTGGTCTCCTTGCCCTGTACTATTTTTCTATAAAAATTACATGTTTTCCATATAGCAAAAAGAGAGCTTTCATATTCTATATATTCAATTTGTTCTTGATACATTCACACTGACACACAAGGAAAGCTATTTAGTATATCATCTATACATTTTTCATCCCTGCCAATTTGTCATCAGGACCAGGTTTCACTATAGGAATTCTAAGTTATTGCTAATTATCCATGGCACAAGCATAAGATTTCCATTGGCGTTGCCTATCTACTTGGGCATGTCTCTCATAGATTATTTTTATTGCATTGTTTGATATGTGAAGTCTTTCCTTGATTGGTGATATCATTCCTTAAAGGGGATGCTGGAGCATATATATATTGAACTAGGCTGAGTAGTAAAAAGCAGATTCTCATCTATTGCTCTCTTCTGCATGCCTACTGACTTCCCTTACATTAATGAACTGTAACCTTGAACTGTGAGCTCAAATAAACCGTTTATCCTTTGAGTTTGCTTCTGTCTCAACAAACAAAAGAAATTAATACACCAACAAAACATTTTTACTTCATAGCTTTATGAATATCAACAGCAATATTTACCTTTCTCAGATGAAGCCAGGGTGCCAGGAACAAGGCTGATGCATACTTTCAGAAGATCTGAACTGAACACTCACTCTTTGTGCATTAAGAACAAGGCTCCATTCCAATTATTTCCACTGAGCTCTAACCTATTCGATCAATTCTTGACAGCCCTTAAAAATTAAGCATGAGAAGATGTAATACAAGATAGTCTCACTTAGAGAGAAGTTTGTAAAAAGAAAACATAGATTTAATTTTATGTCTTTTAATATTTCAATTATATAAATTCATTTTACACTTTACTCATTTTATTACATTATAGAGTAGGAATATCCTTTTGCTTTTTCTGATTGTGCCTAACATTTAGATGCAATGTGCTTAGCACAGGCCCATCACACTAGCCCTAAAGCAATCTCTGGAAGCCAAATATTCTTGCATTACAAAAGTACCTAAAATGCTGTCAAGATGTCTAAAAAGGTAAAAGCCTGTGCCCTGCAAGGCAGACAATACATGGTGAAAAGAAATATAAACTTTTAGCTGCCTTCTAGACTCCAAACACATGCTGTGGTACATAACCCTTTGCTACACAATTATTAAAAAGTATTTAGTAATACCTTGCCCTGTGAAAGCTATAATAATGAAATAAGAAGCAGTGGGTGGTAGCAATCTAATTGCTCACATAATACAAAAGAAAGAAAAATGTTCACTGTCTTTCAGAGAAAGGCATCTGGTGTTATTGTAGACATGGAAAACTCTGTAGGCCTAACCAGGAAGTCCAGAATTTGAATTTGGGAAAACTCTAAAAGCAGAATTTGAAGTGATAGCTAATGTGCTGGGTTTCTGGGACAGATACATTACCATTAGCATTTCTACCCACAGTGAGCCTCTCAGTGAAGGAGAAAGACATTTTAACTATGCAGCTCATGACAGTTCTTGAAGTAGGAAGATAGCTCAGTCAGTAAAGGTACATGTGACAGCGTGAAAACCATTGTCTGATCTGAACAACCAAAATGAAAGGTCAGGATACATTTTTAATGTAATACATTTTTAAGTATAGTAAATCCTAGTACTGGTGAGGTGAAGACAAGTGTATCCTTTGTGCTTTCTAGCCTCCTTTACAAGCCTACTCAGTGAATTCTAAGGTAGAAGATACAATGTTTAAAAAAATCTAAGTATATGGGACTTGAGGAATGATGCCAAGGTTGTCCTTAGGGTTCTGTGTGTATAAATATGCATGCAAATCACCTACAAGTATGCTAAAACACACAAATAAATAAAGATAAAACCAACTTTTCCCTGATGTTTTATTATTAATTTTTCTGTGTTTCGGTGGTTAAGGGAACATATGTAGCCAGAATAGCATATTTCCTGTCCTCCTACTTTTCCAGAAGACAAAGGATCCACTAGAGAGTCAGAGAGGTACCTAATTAGGTCACAAATCAAAACTGATTCCAAACAAAGCCATCATAGCCACAATGTGATTTTTCAACTCTCATATATCTTCATCTCTTTATTAGTCTATGTAGAACTAGGCAGTTTCTCCCACAGATGGAGAGATAAGAGCAATAAATTCCATCTGGAACAAGCAGATGGACAAATGGATTACACTTCTGCAAGTAGAATTATAAGCTTGAGGTCTTTTATTATTATTTTATTTTTACATGACAGCAGAACCTCTTGTACTTGAGGATTGATGTTTTCTACTAGAAGAACAGTTCAGTGGGGACATGTAGTCATGCAGCTAACTTTCCAATCTTAGAGTTGACTAAGTTAAACCATTTCTTCATTATTATAAAAATCTAAGATAAAGAATGAGATATCAGTATACTATAAGAGCAAAACAAGAAAAATATACCTTGTAGGTTAAGAATTCATTTTGTAATTAACAATATGTACTTATTTTCTCTGTTATTTTTGTACCCATATGCACCTGGTGCACTTGTTCACATGTGGGGCTGACATAGGTAGACAGGAAATATGCCAGGACATATATTTGACCCTGATTGGATGTGGGTAAGAAGTATACAGACAGGAAATATGTCAGGATATAGGTTCGCCCCTCATTGGACATAATGGGAAATGTGAGGTTTGCCTTTTTAAGCCCCTTAAAACTATGACATGTCCATTTCCTAGGACCCTAGGTATGGAACTGTCCAAAATCAATCAACCTGGCCAGCTTTTATTTAAGCCTTTCCTCAAATTTGGCATTGTGGCAGTGGTCTTATTCTTGACCAGTGGGATTAATAATATATTACATATTGATATATTTCATTAAAGTTAAGGAATATGTATGTGTAATTATAGAAGCATGGCTAAGTTAAATATACTAATATTTTATAACATTAAGAATTTCATAAATATTAGTGCTAAATAATTTTGACTGGCTCTTTGAAACAATGTAAACACAACTAGGAAGAGAGTCTCAATGAGAAATTGTATAGCTGAGTTTTTGCCTGTGGGCCAGTTTGGGCAGAGGGAAGACTAGATTGTTTATATTAATTGAGGTGGGGACATTCTTGTGGGTGGTGTCTTTTCCTGAGCAAGGCATTATATATTGTTTATGAGTGGAGAACACCAGCTAAGCAAAGTAAGCATGCATAAATTAATTGTGTTATGCTTAAAACTGTAGATATGCTGTGACTAGCCACCTCAGGTTCTTGCCACCCTCAATTGTCTCCTGGTGATTGACTATAACTTAGACTTCTAACCCAAATAGAGGCATGACTTACAAGATTCTTCTACAGGGGAATTTTAACACAGTAACACAAAAGAAAAAAAATAACATTGAAATTGAGCATATAATCATGTAAGCTTGAATTATACATATCTGAATACTCTATATTATCATGCAAGCTAGTATATACATGTTATTAAGATAGAACTATAGAAAAATTAGGCATCATTAAAGTTACATATGTTAGCAACATAAGATTCTCAAAGTTTGGCTGTGTGTTTGTGTGTATGTGTGTGAAAATATGATGTTCAGATGTATGTATATAAGACAATATGGTTTGCTTTTATAGTCTACTGCTTTAAACTACAGTATAGACATGTATATATTTTGTTGTATCCCTATCAGCTTTACTTTTGAAACATTGTCTGGGAAGATTTAGTAGATGCTTTCAATTCTAATCTTCACACTAAATGTCCTAGTGACCTAAACAAACTTTTTTACTTGTGATGTACCAGTGGTACTTTCCTAGAAGTTAAGAAAAATGTTATTTCTCAGAATCAGATATGATTCTGTTCCAGAGGCTGGTGATAAGAACTTCAGTTAGGTTGGGCATGGTGGTGTATACCTATAATCCCAGCACTCAGGAGGCAGAGACAGGAGGTTCACTGTGAGTTTGAGGCCACCCTGGTCTACACAAGCAGTACAGGACATCCAAGGCTAAATTGAGAAACCTGTCTCAAAAAACAAACAAAAACAGAAACAAAAAAAGAAAAACAAAACAAAACAAAAAACAAACTTCTATTAGAAAGGTCTATATTTAGCTAGGATCTTAGTTTTCATAATTTTTACAACTATAATGTGGTAATAAATATATAAACTTAATGTGTTGGGACTCGGATAGATGTCTAGGAAATTCATATACTCCAACTAGACAGGAGAGAAAAGGGTATAGATTCTGAAAACTGTGTATGTTCTATCTCCCCTACCTCCTTTTTTCTTTTTAAAGAAAAGATATATCCACTTGGACTATACTGGCTGTTACCCAGGACTGGATTATAAATGTGCACAGACCTTTTAATGGAAATTTTGGGGATTGAACCCAGTTCCTCATGCTTACATAGTGTAGGCTCTGTTTCTTAACAATTAAACTTCATTATACAACCCAACTAGCTTACACAAGAGGGAAAAAAGGTTAGAGGGAAAAAAGAGTGAACTTTCTGGTATCCGTTCCATGAGATGGGTCCCTAAAGTGTCTCTGGCCTGTGTACTGCTCCGGCCTGTTTGCTGATGCACATGCGCTCAAGCCCAAGCCCGGTCTGAATCTGCTGCTGCTCTCTCCTCTCTGCCTAGTTGTGTCAAGTGTGAAGGGCAGTCTCCTTCTCCCATTGGGTGTCAATTAGAAAACAATAGCCCAGGTGGAGTCCCCAGGTCTGCTTCCTGAATTTCAGGCTCAGGATGCAATTATCAATCTATAAATGTGTTTTTAATTTTTAAACTAAAGTTTCTAGTAACACTGTGGCTATGTAGTCTTCAATCCCATCATAGACTCAAGTGGGAAATTCTGTCTAATAAAGGAAGTGCTGGTAGGCAAATTCCAAGTGTGAATAGGACAGAGAGGGCAGACCACTTGGATAGTCACAGCATTCTCTCCTTCATTGGAAATCAGTCTTCAGCCTTGTCGGCCCAAAACATCTAACAAACTGCTTTTTGGAGCAGGAAATCTGATGGTCTGCTCCATCTAGTCTCTTCAAAGCTGTACAATCAACTATCCAGCATCACTGTTGATCATTGCAGACAGGCAGCCTGTCATCAGCAATAGAGATAAGAGTAGTTTCTCAGTCCAGTGACCATTCTGTCACCTTGTCTCTTGATGCCCTCATCCTCAAAGATGCATATGAAGATGCAGCCAGGAGAGGATGACTCTTTCTGTAAGGAAAGTCCTCATTCCATTCATCATTTCCCATAATCACAGGAAAGCACCTTAGTGGTTCACCCTGTTCTTGGGCCTGCTTAACAGCAGCAGCAAATCCCACAGGTCCTTTTGGCTTCCTTTTACGTTTTTTAGGTAATCCTGGGGGATGGCTTATGACTAGGTGCTGCAAGGAAGACCACTTTGGGTTATGGTGTACTTTAGTTTCCTTTTCTAAGTCAAGTTCCTCCTCTGAGGCCGAATTTTCCTCTTCTGATTCATTATTATCCTTTTCTGAACTGCTTTCTTGATCCTCTTTTACTAAACGATAAACAGTGTTCCTAGATCCTGTGTGGGATTTCAACAAAGAGGTTCCTTCATGAGGAAAAGAGGCTAGAGACTCTGATTTACATGGGGTTTTTCCTTCATCTGCTAATGTCTGTCTGAGCACATTCCATATAGTAAACACTGTCATTGGCATGCCTTTTTCTCCAGTCTCCTTCAACCGTTTTTTAATATCTGTTTCTATTTTATCTTTTTTCTTAAGAGTACGTTTGATAATATCAGTGAAAATCTGTCTATCTGTACATTTGATAATATTGGCGAAAATCCGCCTATCTGTGGATTTACCTTGTCCCATCTTGAGGGATATACACAATAAAATCAGGGCTGGTTGCACCTGACAAAAATCAGGTACTGCTGGTACCCACGAACGCAGCTAGGTGCTGATGGCACGTAGCTTTATCGACCTGTGCTGATAGCAGCAGGTGAGTTCAATTCTAAGACTGGCAACTGAGACTAGCTATTCTTTCTTCTTTCTCTCTTGTTCGGGGCCAGTTAGACTGGCGACTGATGCTTCTTTCTCTATATCTGAACTACTAAGACTGACGATTCTTTCTCTGTTTCTTTCTTTTTTCTGGAGCCAGTTAGACTGGCGACTAGCGTTTCTTTCTCTATATATGAACTACTATGACTTGACGATTCTTCCTCTGTTTCTTTCTCTCTTTTCTGGAGCCAGTTAGACTGGCGACTAGCGTTTCTTTATATCTGAACTACTATGACTTGACGATTCTTCCTCTGTTTCTCTCTTCTCTGGGGCCAGTTGGACTGGTGGACTGGCGTTACTTTTTCTATATCTGAACAACTAAGACTGATGCTTCTTTCTTTCTTTTCTCTTTTCTGGGGCCAGTAAGACTGGCAACTGACATTTCTTCTTCTATATCTGAACGACTATCACTGACGATTCTCTCTTTTCTTTTCTGGGGCCAGTCAGACTGGCGATTGACATTTCTTTCTCTATATCAAGACTCATGCTTCTTTTTCTGTTTGCTCATCTATCCTGTTTAGACTCCCAAGAAGGGCATATCCACAATTACTTACCTATCCGAGGTCCCTGTTCGAAGGCGCCAGTTGTTAATGCCCGGCTGGTGCTCCGGAGAGGGTCCAGGGTAGTTTCTCTCTTGGGTGTTGGAATGCGGATGCCCTTCTAGTTCACTTTATCTCTTGGGTGGCCAGAGCTGATGGCTCAGGCAACCGATCAGGATTGAAAGAAGAAAAAGGAAGGAAGGGGAAAAAGAGCCCAAGGTTTCTTCTCTAGGCACTGGCTGTACTGTGGCTGAGGAGAACT
>OU015747.1:63331669-63367236 GCA_907169655.1 Acomys percivali
CAGCTTTTTCAGTCACTGTAAGACATTTGCCTGCACAAAATGGTGCTGAGGGTTAAGATGAAATGGCCTGGCATCCTGTAGACATGATGGATTTAAAACATTTTAAGGAATCCGTTGTCAAATATGATATGCACTCTACCTTCGTTAAACAAATGTTAAACAGCTGGGCCACACAAAATAGACTTGTTCTTCAAGATTGGAAAAATGTACTTTCAGCAGTATTAGAAGCAGCACAACAGTTACAGTTGTTATCATAATGGCAAACAGAAGCTATAAAAATAGAACAAGAAAATACGACACAGGGAATAAATATTAATAGAGATCAATTGGTTGGTGAAGGACAATATACTAACATAAGAGAACATATTCAAGCTGAAGATAGTGATTGAACAATGTTGTAAGGCAGGCTTGAGGGCTTGGGAGCTATAAGAGGAACCTGGGAAAACAACTATTCCATTTACTAAAGTGTTCCAAGGACCTCTGGAACCCTTTATAGAAGTTTTACAGATTTAGCATCTGCTATGGATAAGGTGTTGCCAAATTCTGACAACAAACAGGCATTAAAACTTGTCATGGCTTATGAGAATGCAAATACTGATTGTAAGAGGGTGCTAAGACCATTGAAGTAAAAAGGCACTCCACTAAATGACTGGGTAAAAGAGACAGCTAATATCCACTCTCAGGAGTATCCAAATAATATTGTGGGACAAGCTTTAGCCAGAGAGCCCAGATAATATTCGGTGCTTTAATTGTGGTAAAATTGGTCATGTACAAAGAAACTGTAGAGACAAAAGGCACAATAATCCAGGAAAAAATGTAACTCGTAGGAGAGAACAAGGAGCTTCTGGTTATTATGGTAATGAGGTACCAAGACTCCCAGGGTACTGCAGGTTAGTCACTTCCAGACCGGCCAAAGGAATTTGGCTGGCATTGTTTATAAGGGCCCGAGCTGTTGGCCCCCTCCTGCCATTTCCCGTTGGCAAGATATTGCCTTGCACATCTCTCTTAGACTGACAATCCTGAGACCAATGTTTCCCTTTCCCACAGCGACTACAGTACCCTGGGAATCTTAACATCTCATTACCATCATGACCAGAAAATCCTTGTTCTCTCCTATGAGTTATGTTTTCTTCCTGGTGTTTGCACTTTATATCTCTACAATTTCTTTGCACATGACCAATTTTACCACAGTGAAAGCACTGAGTATTATGATATCTGGGCTCTCTGGCTAAAGCTTGTCCTAAAATATTTTGATATTCCTGAGAGTTAATATTAACAGTCTCCTTTACCTAGTCATCTAGTGGAGTGCCTCTTTCCTTTAATGGTCTAAGAACCCTCTTACATTCAGCATTTACAGTCTCATAAGCTATGATAAATTTTAATGCCTGGGTTTTATCATGGTTTTTTTGTACTTTATGGTTAATAACCACTTGTGAGTGATTACATATCATATGTACCCTTCTGGGTCGGGATTATCTCACTTAGGATGATCTTTTATAGTTCCATCCATTTGCATGTAAATTTCATGATTTCTTTGTCATAAAACTGGACACACCAAATCTAATAGAAGCGAATGTGGGGAGAAAAGCAGTGCAGGAATTGAGATCAATAAGTAATAAATAGGACTTTTTGAACTGAAAAGATTTTGTAAGTCAAAGAACACCATCATTAGGATAAAATAGATAAAACTGCAGCCTACACATTGGGAAAATATCTTTATCCACCCTATATCTGCAAGAAAGATAAAATCCAAAATACAAAGTATCCAAGAAATTAAAAACCAACAAACCAAATCACCCAATTAAACAATGGTATACAGAGCTAAATCAAACATTTTCCACAGAGGAATCTCTAATGACAGAAAGTCACCTAAAGAAATGTTCAATGACTTTAATCATCAGGGAAATGCAAATCAAAATGACCCTGAGACTCCAGAATGGCTAAGATTACAAACTCAAATAAGAGCATATGCTTGTAAAGATGTGGAGCAAAGGCAACACTCCTGCATTGATGAAAGGGGTGAAAACTTGAACAACAACTTTGGCCATCAATTTTGCAATTTCACTGAAAATTGGAAATAACTCTACCTATTGCTCCAGCTATTCCACTCCTGGACATACAACCAAAAGATGCTCAATAATACAAGAAGGACATTTGCTCAAAAATGTTCATAGCAAGCTCATTTGAAATAGTTAGGAACTGGAAACAACCCAATAGTCCCTCAACTAAAGCATGGATAAAGAAGTTGTGGCACATTTACACAATCTTCATTATACTTAATCTAGTTTTTATTTTATTAATTTATTCAGATTACATCTCAATTGTTATCTCATCACTTGTATCCTCCCATTCCACCCTCCCTTCTTCTTTTACCCTATTCCCCTCCCCTGAGTCTATGACTAAAGGGGAACTACTCCCCCACTATATGGTGACAGCCTAACAAGTCTCATCTTGGTAGTCGGCTTAGTCTTTCTCTAGTGCCACGAGGCCTCCTCACCAAGTAGAAATGGTCAAATATAGGCCACAAGAATTCATGTCAGAGTCTGTAGCTACTCTCTATACAACTGTGGAGAATGTCCTGTCCATTGGCTAGATCTGAGAAGGGGTTCAATTTTTACTGCCTGTATTGTCCTTGGTTGGTGCAGTAGTTTGTGTAGATCCCCCTGGATCCAGATCACCTCATCATGATGTTCTTCTTGTAGGTTTCTAGGACACTCTGGATCCTTCTTTTTCTGCATTCTCCCATAGTTTTGTCACCTAGAGTCCCAAT
This sequence comes from Acomys percivali, assembly GCA_907169655.1. NCBI lineage: Eukaryota > Metazoa > Chordata > Mammalia > Rodentia > Muridae > Acomys > Acomys percivali. Next base: position 63,334,440 of record OU015747.1, read on the forward strand.
AGGAAGTCCTCGCATCTTTCACAATCTCTTGGTAAGAGAAGACTTTCATGGGACATCCCTTTTGGACTGTGTCCAATTATAGGGGAGTGCCACAGACCATGTCAGTTGGGTATAGTTCCTTGGGAATGGGGGTTCTCAAAGCATAGGTGAGTGAAAAATAGGCCAATTCAGGGTAAAGTTTCTGTTTGAGTGTATTTTGCAGGCAAGAAAGCTCAGTTTTTATAAACATTCTTTAAATGGGGAGTGTTTTTTTTTTTTGGTTACATTTTTTCATACAATTCAAAATACAGGATGCAGAATAATACTGTCATCAATCCTGAACCGTCATTCATAAGTCATTAGCTTAGTATCAATACATATGCGCCCTCTTTATCAAAGGTCAGTGTTCTCTCATTATGCCAAACATCTATGAGTCAAGACAGTTTTTTTCTTAGCTCTTCTCATCACTATCTGGAGCTTTCCTAAACTTTATTTGTAAGTCAAAATATAAACTATTAGCTGGTGATTCATTCTTAGCCATGTTTTATTAACAAGTGGAGCAGAACTTGGTGGTAAAATTACCTGAATGACCCTTGGTTATAGCTTCAAGTTAGGGCATCTCCTAGCAACACAGTTACATTTGAAAAGTTCTGCTAAAAAGAAAAAAAGAAAAGCAGAATGTTTCAAAACAAATGAGTAAGAAAAAAGGAGGGTTGTTGCAATCAGTTACTCCTGGCAGGAATATCAGACCCATTCCAGGTGGCTATCCTTGGGCTGGAGTCATTGTCTCATGTTGTGTGGTATCATTTGTCACACAGACTCCACTGGAGGGGTCTAGACAGTTCCTCCTTTTCTACTTTTTAATTAAAGCTCATAAATTTCTTGTTTGGCTGTGGAAACACACAACAAAAGAAAAATCACAACATCAGCTAGAACTCCAATAGAAATTAACCAATTGTCAAGATTAAAGTTGGCTACGTCTTCTATTTTAAGAGAATGCACACGATCATGGCTAATAACAGTAATCTGTGCTCAAAAAGTTTGTATATCCTGAATAAGATCATTATTCTTCCAAATTCCTAATAAATGAGTCTTAGTAAGATTCCAATTCATAGTTTTATTATAAGGAAGAGATGTGGATTTATTTCTGTGCCTTCAATTTAATTCCATTGATCAATCATCCTATTGCTATACCAGTACCATGCTGTTTTAATTACTGTTGCTCTATAGTAGAGCTTTAGAACAGGTATGGAGATTCGTCCTGAGTATCTTTTATTGTCCAGGACTGCTTTAGCCATTCTGGCTGTTTTGTTTTGTTTTTTGTTTTTCCATATGAAGTTGAGAATTGTCTTTAAAAAATTGTTTATGTATTTTGATTGAATCTGTAAATGATTTTTGGTAAGCTGGTCATTTTTACTTTGTTAATTCTCCCGATCCATGAACAAGGGAGATCTTCCCATATTCTGATGTCATCTTCAATCTCCTTCTTCAGATTTGAAGTCTTTTTCAAACAAGTCTTTCACCTGCTTGTTTAGATTTACTCCTAGATATTTGATATTGCTTGTGGCTAACATTAAGGGCACAGTTCCTCTGATTTCTTCCTCTGAATGATTATCATTTGTATATAGGAAGACTATTGACTTTTTAAAGTTAATTTTGTATCCAGCCATTTTGCTGAACATGTTTATCAGCTGTAGGAGTTCACTGGAGGAATTTTGAAGGTCATATATGTACACTATCATACCATCTGCAAATAGGTATAATTTGAATTCCTTCTTTTGTATTTAAATACCATTCATGTCATTTTGTTGTCTTAGTGATTTGGCTAGAACTTCAAGAGCTATATTGAAAACATATGAAGAAAGTGGGCAGCCTTGCCTCATCCCTGGTTTTAGAGTAATTTACTTGAATATCTCTCCATTTAATTTGATGTTGGCCATTGGCTTGCTGTATATAGCCTTTGTTATGTTTAGTTATGTGCTTTGTATTCCTGATCTCTCCAAACCTTTAAACATGAATGGGTGTTGCATTTTGTCAAATGATTTTTCTCCATCTAAGGAGGTCATCATGTGCTTTTTTCTTTCAGTTATTTTATATGATGGGTCACATTGATAGATTTCTGTATATTAATCCATATGTGCAGGCCTGAAATGAATCCTACTTCGTCATGGTGAATGATGTCTTTTATATGTTCTTGTATTCATTTTATGAGTATTTTCATTGAGTATTTTTGCATGAATGTTCATAAAAGAAGTTGGTCTGAAATTTTCTTTCTTTGTTGGGTCTTTGTGAGATTTAGGTAGTGACTATGGCCTCATAGAATGAGTTTGGTAATGTTGCATCCATTTCTATGTTTTGGAGTAGCTTGAACAGTATCAGTATTAGCTCTTCTTTGAAGGTCTGGTAGAATTCTACACTAAAACAATTTGGCCCTGTTTTTTTTTTTTTTCTTTCAGACTATCAATGACTGTTTCTATTTCTGTAGGGGAAATGAGACTACTTAGTTTGTTTATCTTTTCTTGGTTCCATTTTGGCAAGTGGAAATTGTTCATTTCCTTTAGATCTTCAAATTCTGTGACATATATGCTTTTAAAGTAGGATCTTATGATTCTGTTTATTTCTTCAGTGTCTGTTATTATGGCTTCCTTTTCATTTCATTTTTTAATAATTTTTTTAATTTTTAAAATTAATTTATTCTTGTTATATCTCAATGGTTATCCCATCCCTTATATCCTCCCATTCTTCCCTCCCTCCAATTTTCCCCTTACTCCCTTCCCCTATGAATGTTCCTTAAGGGGATTACCTCCCCCTGTATATGCTCATAGGGTATCAAGTCTCTTCTCGGTAACCCGCTGTCCTCCCTCTGAGTGCCACCAGGTCTCCCCCTCCAGGGGACATGGTCAAATGTGAGGCACCAGAGTACGTGAGAAATTCATATACCACTCTCTACTCAAGTGTGGAGACTGTTCTGACCATTGGCTAGATCTGGGTAGGGGTTTGAAGTTTACTGTCTGTATTGTCCTTGGCTGGTGCCTTAGTTTGTGCGGGACCCCTGGGCCCAAATCTGCCTATCATAATGTTCTACTTGTAGGTTTCTAGGACCCACTGGATCCTTCTACTTTACTATTCTCCCATGCTTCTCTCATCTAGAGTCTCAATAGGATGTCCTCCCCACTGTCTCAGTTTCCTGGTAAGTGAAGGCTTTCGTGGGACATGCCCCTTGGGCTAGTATGCAGGTATAAGTGAGTATATACCATTTGAGTCTTTCTGCTTCTGGGTTAACTCACTCCTTATGATCATTTTCAGCTCAATCCATTTGTCCACAAATTTCGGGAATTCCTTGTTTTTAATAGCTGAGTAGTATTTCATAGTGTATATGCACCATATTTTCTTTATCCATTCTTCTACTGAGGGACACTTAAGCTGTTTCCATGATCTGGCTATTTTGAATAAGAATGCTAAGAACATGGTTGAGTAAATTTTCTTGTTGTGTGCTGGAGCATCTTCTGGGTATATTCCAAGGAGTGGAATAGCTGGGTCTTGAGGAAACCCTATTCCCAGTTTTTTGAGAAAGCACCAGATAGATTTCCAAAGTGGGTGTACTAGTTTGCATTCCCACCAGCGATGAAGGAGTGCTTCTCTCTCTCTCCACATCCTCACCAGCATGTGGTGTCGCTAAAATTTTTTATCTTAGCCATTCTGATGGGTGTAAGATGGAATCTCAGAGTTGTTTTGATTTGCATTTCCTTGATGACTAAGGAGGTTGAGCATTACTTTAAGTGTTTCTCAGACCTTTTCTATTCCTCTGTTGAGAATTCTCTGTTTAGGTCCAAGCTCCATTTCTCAATTGGGTTATTTGGTTTGGTGGTGTTTAATTTCTTGAGTTCTTTATATATTTTGGATATTAGACCTTTGTCAGATGTAGGGTGGGTGAAGATCTTTTCCCAGTCTGTAGGCTGTCGCTCTGTTCTCTTGACAGTGTCACCTGCCTTACAGAAGCTTCTCAGCCTCATGAGGTCCCATTTATTAATTGTTGACATTAAGGCCTGGTCTGTTGGTGTTCTGTTCAGGAAGTTGTCTCCTGTACCTATGTGTTCCAGACACTTCCCCACTTTTTCCTCTAATTGGGTAAATATCTCTGGTTTTAAGTTGAGGTCTTTAATCCACTTGGACTTGATTTTTGTGAATGGTGACAAATAGGGGTCTAATTGCATTTTTTAAAACATAGACCTCCAGTTAGAACAGCACCATTTGTTGAAGATGCTATCCTTTTTCCATTGAATGGATTTGGCTTCTTTGTCAAAAATCAAGTGACCATGTGTGTGTGGATTCATATCTGGGTATTCGATTTGATTCCACTGATCAACCAGCTTGTTGCTGTGCCATTACCATGCTGTTTTAATTACTATTGCTTTATAGTACAGTTTGAGATCCGGTATGGAGATTCCGCTGGAGCACCTTTTATTGTACAAGACTGTTTTAGCTATCCTGGGTTTTTTGTTTTTTCATATGAAGTTCAGAATTAAACTTTCAATGTCTTTAAAAAATTGTGTAGGTATTTTGATATGGATTGCATTGAATTTTTAGGTTGCTTTTGGTAGGATGGCCATTTTTACTATTTTAATTCTCCTGATCCATGAGCAAGGAAGATCATTCCATCTTCTCATGTCATCTTCAATCTCTTTCTTCAGAGTTTTAAATTTTTTTTCAAACAAGTCCTTCACTTGCTTAGTTAGAGTAACTCCTAAATATTTTATAATGCTTGTGGCTAATGTGAGGGGTGTAGCTTTCCTAATTTCTTCCTCTGGAAGCTTGTCACTTGTGTCTAGGAACTCTACAGACTTTTTGTGTTAATTGTGTTTCCAACCAATTTGCTGAAGGTGTTTATCAGCTGTAATAGTTCTCTGTTGGAATTTTGAGGGTCACTTATGTATACTATCATATCATCTGAAAATAGGGATAATTTGACTTCCTCTTTCCATTTGGATACCCTTGATCTCCTTTTGTTGTCTTATTGCTCTGGCTTTAACTTCGATTACTATATTGAAGAGATATGGAGAGAGTGGGCAGCCTTGCCTTGTTCTCGATTTTAGAGGAATTTCCTTGAGTATCTCACCATTTACTTTGATTTTGGCTAATGGCTTGCTGTATATAGCCTTTATTATGTTGAGGAAAGCGCCTTGTATCCCCGATGTCTTTGAAACTTTAAACATGAATGGGTGTTGGATTTTATCAAATGCTTTCTCTGCATCTAAAGAGATGATCATGTGGTTTTGTTATTTTCAGTTTGTTTATATGGTGGAATACATTGATGGATTTCGGTATATTAAACCATCCCTGCATGCCTGGAATGAAGCCTACTTGGTCATGATGAATGATATCTTTGATGTGTTCTTGCATTCCTTTTGCAAGAATTTTATTTGCATCGATGTTCATAAGAGAAATTGGTCTGAAACTCTCTTTCTTTGTTGAGTCTTTGTGCAGGTTAGATATCAAAGTGACTATGGCCTCATAGAATGAATTTGGTAATGTTCCATCCATTTCTATCTTTTGGAGTAGCTTGAAGAGTATCGGTATTAGCTCGCCCTTGAAGGTCTGGTAGAATTCTGCACTGAAACCATTTGGCCCTGGGCTTTTTTGGCTTGGGAGACTATCAACGATTGCTTCTATTTCTGTGGGGGAAATGGGACTATTTAGCTTGTTTATCTGTTCTTTACTTAACTTTGGCAAGTGAAATTGATCAAGAAAATCATCCATTTTCCTAAGATTTTCAAATTTTGTGGCATCTATGCCTTCAAAGTAAGATCTTATGATTCTTTGTATTTCTTCAGTGTCTGTTGTTATGTCTCCCTTTTGATTTCTGATTTTCTTGAATTCAATATTTTCTCTCTACCTTTTAGTTAGTTTGGCTAATGGTCTGTATAGCTTGTTGATTTTCTCAAAGAACCAGCTCTTGGTTTTATTGATTCTTTGGACTGTTTTCTTAGTTTCTAATTTTTTAATTTCAGCCCTGAGTTTGATTATATCCAGATGTCTACCCCTTTTGAGTGTTTCTGCTTCTATTTTTCCTAGGGCTTCCATTTGTGTGGTTAAGATGCTTATGTGCGATGTTTCCAATTTCTTTTTAAAGGCACTTAGTGCTCTGAATTTTCCTCTTAGCACTGCTTTCAATGTGTCCCACAAATTTGGGTATGTTGTTCCTTCATTGTCATTGAATTTCAGAAACTCCTTGAATTCTTTATTTATTTCTTCCCTGACCCAGGTGTCATTTGGTAGAGAGTTGTTTAGTTTCCACATAGGTATAGGCTTTTTGTTAGCTCTGTTATTGTTAAATTGCAGCCTAAGAGCATGGTGATCTGATAGGATAAAAGGTATTATTTCAATCCTCTTGTATCTGTTGGGGCTCGCTTTGTTGTTGTTGTTGAGGCTCAATTTTGGGAAAGGTTCCATGGGGTACAGAGAAGAAGGTATATTCCTTCTTGTTTGGGTGAAAGGTTCTGTACATCTCTGTTAGATCCATTTGACCCATGGCACTGGTTAATGATGTTATTTCTTGGCTTAGTTTCTGTTTCAATGACTTATCCTTCAGTGAGAGTGGTGTGTTGAAGTCTTCCACTATTATTGTTTGGGGATCGATGTGTGATTTTAGCTTTTTTGGCAGATCTTTTACAAATGTGGGTGCCCTTTTATTGGAAGCATAGATGTTCAGAATTGTGATTTCATCTTGATTGACTTTACCTTTGATGAATATGAAGTGTCCTTCTTCATCCCTTTTGATTAATTTTGGTTGAAAGTCTATTTTGTTCGATATTAAAATGGCTACACCTGCTTGCTTCTTGTGACCATTTGCTTGGAATATTTTTTCCAACCTTTTACTTGAGGTAATGCCTATCGTTAAGGGTGAGATATGTTTCTTGAATGCAGAAGAATGTTCGATCTTGTTTATGCATCCATTCAGTTAGTCTGTGTCTTTTTATTGGAGAATTGAGACCATTGATGTTGAGAGATATTAACGACCAGTGACTGTTAAGAGTCTTAATTTTGATGTTATTTCCAATCGAGCGTTTGCATAATTGTGTTTTTTCCCATGGTATAGTTATGTATTTCCTGAGTAGTTTTGGTAGTAGCTTGACCCTTTGGAATGGAGTTTTCCTTCTAGTACCTTCTGTAAAGCTGGGTTTGTGGATAGGTACTGTTTAAATTTGTTTTTGTCATGCTATATTTTGTTTTCTCCATCAATGGTTATTGATAGTTTTGCTGGATAAAGTAGTCTGTCCTGGTACCTGTGGTCTCTTAAGGTTTGCAGGATCTCTGTCCAGGCACTTCTGGCTTTTATGGTGTCTGCTGAGAAATCAGGAGTAATTATGATAGGTTTGCCATTAAATGTTGTTTGGCACTTTTCCCTTGCAGCTTTTAATATTTTTTCTTTGTTCTGTATGTTTCGTGTTTTGATTAGTATATGACGGGCAGTTTTTCTTTTCTGGTCAATTCTATTTGGTGTTCTGTAGGCCTCTTGTATGTTTATAGGCATCTCTTTCTTTAGATTGGGGAATTTTCTTCTATGATTTTCTTGAGAATAGTTTCTGGGCCTTGGAGTCTGATATCTTCTCTTTCTTCAATGCCTATTATCCTCAGATTTCTTCTTTTCATGGTGTCCTGAATTTCTTGGATGTTTTGTGTAAGGAGTTTTCCAGATTTGGCATTTTCTTTAATGGTTGCTTCACAATCTGTGATTGTATCTTCTAGACCTGGGATTCATTCTTCCATCTCTTGGATTGTGTTAGAAAACCTCACCTCTGTGTTGCTCACCTTCTTCTCTGAGGTCTCAGGTTCTCGTTTTTCTTCTGTCTGTGTGTTTATCATTGAATCCATTTTCATCTTCAGATCTTGAAATGATGTTTTTGATTTCTTCCATCTGATTGTTTGTATATTCCTGAATTTCTTCCATTACCTCTTTATAGGTCTTCAGAGATTGAACCGTTTTATTTATTTATTTCATGTGGTTGTTTGCATTTTCATTGAAATTTTCCTGTTCCACTCTATGTGCTTCTTTTATGTCTCTCACCTTTTTGGCTGCGTCTTCCTGAATCTGATTACGAATTTTATTTGTTTCCTCCATTAATATCCTCATTACTAAGGATGTGAGATCATTTTCTTGTATTTCCGTTGTATTTGGGCTCTCTGGGTTGTTTTCTTTGGGATAGCTGGAACCTGGAGACGCCATGTTGTTTTGTGTTTTTTTTTTTTTTTTTTTTTTTTTTTTTTTTTTTTTTTTTTTTTTTTGCGTATGCTTTTACGCTGTTCTTTAGACATCTTGCCATCTTTGTTTTTGTTGGGTTGCTTCCAGAGTTGGATGGAGGGAGTCAGATGATAGATTCACTTGTTTTCTCACGATTTCCGTAGGCTGGAAGCTCTGATGCTTCACTGATGTGGATGGCAGGAGGTTAGCCCTGTCATTTTGGGCTCTCACAGCCAATGATCCTAATCTCACCTGTGCTGTGGGTCCTGCAATCTTTCTGGGTCTCTGGATGAGTGTTGAGTCAGGCCAAGGTATCCACAGCCTTCTGGGTTCCCTGCCAAGGCCATTCAGGGTCACTGGGCCCGTACCACGCACCAAGCTCAGCTAGATTCTCAGGGCCTGAACCGTTTGCTGTGGTCCACTAGGGATTCTCGGCCCAAATTGCACACAGGGTCCAGCCAGAATTTTTGGGTTGGGACTGCGCACCAAGCTCAGCTAGGGGCTTTTGGCCCAAAGTGCATGCTGTGGTCAGTTATTGATTCAGGCCCAAACCCTCCACCAAGCTCAGCCAGGAATTCTGGATTCAAACTACATACTGTGTACAACCAGAGTCTTAGAGCCAGGTCTGTGCCAAAAGCTCCACTAGAGGTTCTGGCCCCAATCTGTCTGCCAAGCACAGTTAGGGACTCTGGGCCTAAGCTGCACGCTGAGCTCCACCCTAGTCTCCAGGGCAGAATTATGCACTGAGGTCAGCCAGGGTCTATGGACCCAGACTGCACGCTGAATTCAGCCCAGGACTCCGGACCTATACTGCGTGGATAGTCCAGCCAGAGTCTTGGGGCCACTGAGCCTGTGTGCACAGCTCAGCTAGAATCTCTGGGCCTAATCTGCTCAGCAAGTCCAGCTAGGGCCTCTGGGCTGAATCTGCGTGTTGACCTCAGTCTGTGTCAGTGCCCCAGAACTGCCCACTGAGCTGAGCTGGTGTCTTGAGCAGACTGCTCGTTGATGTGAGCTAGTGCCTCTGGTGGAACTGAGCACTCTGCCCAGCCTATGTCACAGCAGGAGAACTGCCGCTGCTCTGAGCTGGCGCCTCCTGTGGAACTGAGCACTCTGCCCAGCCTGCGTCACAGCAGGGGAACTGCGCTTCGCTGAGCTCGGGCCTAGGGTTGACCTGAGTGCTCTGCCCAACCTCCATCACAGCAGGGGAACTGTGGCTGCACTGAGCTGGTGCCTAGGGTGGAACTGAGTGCTCTGCCCATCCTGTGTCACAGCAGGGGAGCTGTGGCTGAGCTGAGTTGGTTTCTCTGGCAGAATTGCTTGCTTCACAGAGCCAGCATCTCCATGGCACTGCGCACTGAGCTGTACCTGGGACTCTGGGGCTGAACTGTCCGCTGAGTCCAGTGTGGGTCACAAGGCACCACACAACCCAAATCCTGTCCAGAGTCACCTCTCCCGCAGTAACTCCCACTGGCCACCACACCAGTCACCTTCACCAGAAGGCTCTGAGCTGCAAACCTCAGCCACTGCTGCTGCTGACGCTGGTGTCACCGCCGCTGCTGTTGCCTCTGCTGTTACTTCTGCCACTGCTGCTCCTATCCGAGAAAATCTACACTCCTCCCATGTGCAGGGGCATGCAGGTCCTCTGCACCCTGGTCTCTCTGAACTTTGGAGCACTCCTGCTGCCGTGGTGTCGGGACCTTGGTGTTCCTGGATCAGAAATCTGTGCAATTCCTTGAATTGTTCACTGGAGCTTCTAAACGGTCCACACTGCTCACCCCATCTTGGATCCCCCCTTTTCATTTCTCATTTTGTTGATTTGGATAGTGTCTCTCTGCTTTTTAGTTAGTTTGGCTAATGGTTTGTCTGTCTTGTTGATGTTCTTAAAGAACCAGCTCCTCATATTGTTGATTCTTTGAATTGTTCTCTTTTTTTTCTAATTTATTGATTTCAGTCCTGAGTTTGAGTATTTCCACACATCTGCTCCTCTTGGGTGTTTCTGCTTCTTTATTTTCTAGGGCTTCCAGATGTGTCATTCAGTTGCTTACATGGGATGTTTCCAATTCCTTTATAATTTTCCTCTTAGCACTGCTTTCAATTTACCCCACAAATTTGGGTATGCTGTTCCTTCCTTTTCATTGAATCTCAGAAGTCTTTAATTTCTTTCTTTATTTCTTCTCTGACCCAGTTGTCATTAAGTATGTAGTTGTGTAGTTTCCATGTGTGTATAGTCTTTTTGTTATTTTTGTTCCTGTTGAAGTTCAGCTTTAGACCATGGTGATGTGATAGGATACAAGATATTATTTCAATCTTCTTGTATCTTTAGAGTCTTTCCTTGTGACTTACTATATGACCAATTCTGGAAAAGGTTGCATGGAGTGTTGAGAAGACTGTATAATCCTTTTTTTTGGGGTGAAAATTTCTGTAGATATCTGTTAGAACCATTTAATTCATGATATTGGTTAGTGCTGTTATTTCTCAGTTATTTTTTTGTTTTAATGACCCATCCTTTAGTGAAAGTGGGGTGTTGAAATCTCCTATTATTAATATGTAGGGAACGATGTGTCCTTTAAACTTTGTTAATAGTTCTTTTACAAATGAGGTTGCCTTTTATTGGAAGCATACATGTTTAGAGTTGTGATGTCATCTTGGTTGACTTTACCATTGATGAGTATGAAGTGACCATCTTCATCACTTCTTATTAATTTGTTTTGGAAGTCTATTTTATTAGATTTTAAAATGGCTATGCCAGCTTGCTTCTTGTGTCTGTTTGCTTGTAATGCATTTTTCTAGCCTTTTACCCTGAGGTAATGTCTCTCCTTATGGCTGAATGTGTTTCTTGAATGCAGAGGAATTTTGGATCTTTTTTAATTCACCCATTCAGTTAATCTGTGTCTTTTTCTTGGAGAACTGAGACCATTGACATTGAGAGATATTAATGACTAGTGGCTGCTAAGTCTCTTGATTTTGATGTTGGTTGCAGTAGAGAGTTTGTGTGTTTATGTTTTTGTGACAGATTAGTTATATATTTACCATGTAATTTTAGTGGTAGCTTATCTCTTTATGGTGAGTTTTCCTTCAGTAATTTCTGTAAATCCAGATTTGTGGATAAGTATTGTTTGAATTTGTTTTTAATCATGGACTATCTCGTTTGTATTTTTTCATTGGTCTTTAGTCATCTTGCTGTCTCTGATGTTGAGAGGTAGCTTCTGGTATCCTTAACTAGTTGTTGAGAGCAGATTGTTGGTGAGTGATTATAGGTCAAGGGCCCTTTCCTATGGGGATCAGGGAATTCTTCCCTGGCACAGGCAGGTGATGTGGTTCGGATCCAGGAGACTTCGCTCCACACCCTGGGCTCCCCATTGGGTCAGCAGTGGTAGCTGCTGGTGCTTTGCAGCCCCAGGAACAGTTCTAGGTAGTGTATGCAGAGCCAGTTATCCTATCTTTGGCTGGACTTTAAATACCCTGCCCTCGGGCCTTGGTGCTTTGCCTCATAGGCATAGAATACCCTATCATACCTTAACCCCTAGTGGCTTCTAGTAGTTGTTTAGGTTTCTGCTGAATCCATCCTGGCAGTAGGGCCTAGGTTCTGCCTACCTGGGAGAGAACAGCTACTGGCTTCTGATTGTTGTTGTTGCCTAGATTGCTGCTCTATCCCCTCAATCTTGCTCAGCCTCTCCTGAGGTTTGGAGCCTGGCTAGGCCTGGTGAGTTCTGTGAAATCGTGCAGGAGATCTGCTGTGGTAGGTTGCTAGGTTCCTGGCCAGTCCCACTCTGACCATGCAATTGTGGCGGTTCAGTCTCGCTGGGTTTGGGCACTGGTTACTGTTTGGCCTTATCCCCTTAGTCTTGCCCAGCCTCTCTCGAGAACGTGGGAGGCCCTGCTAGGCTGTGGATCCTGGCTAGGCCAGGTCAGTTTTGTCCAATTGTGGAGGACCAGTCTGCTGGGGTCTGTAGCTAGGTTCCTGCCCAGTCCCCCTCAAAGAGTGCTGCTGTGGTTGGATAATGTGTCCACAGCAGCCTAGGCCCCTGTATGTACCTGGGACCTTCCATGGACTGGAACAAGGTGGATAGGGGGGGTCTGAGGCAATATCCACCTGTTTGCCTGAGATTTCCTTAGGCCAGGAGCTCTGGTGCTTCACTGCCCTGATTTCAGTCCCATATAACGTGTTCCTGTTATTTCACAGGTGGGTTCTGGTACAGACTCTGGGGACTGAGCTCCCATCCTCTGTCATCTAATGGACGACTAAGGGCCACATCCACCTGTGGTATGCACTTGGGGACTCCTCTCATATAGTAATCTCCAGGTCTTGTGGTCTTTGGATCCCAGTAGGATCCTTAATCTCTTTCCTGTAGATCAGATTCAGTGCATGTTCCATGCTGCCATCTTGAAATCTTAAGCATCAAATTTGTATAACATCCAGATTCCTACTACCTCGGGGAAAGGGCTCTTACTTCTGTGTACTGGCAGGGGAAGGCTATTCTCATTCTAGCTCCTTGTAATCTTTCTATTTCACCACAAAGGCAAATAACAAAGTAGAGTTGATGAGTAAATGCGATTTGGAAAGTAGCTTGGGCACAATGGGACAAGGAAAAGGCCTATACTTAACATACTTAACCTAGTTTTAAAAGCAAGATATGCCGGGCGTGGTGGCGCACTCCTTTGATCCCAGCAACCGGGAGGCTGAGGCAGGTGGATAGCTGTGAGTTCGAGGCCAACCTGGTCTACAAAGCGAGTCCAGGACAGCCAAGGCTACACAGAGAGACCCTGTCTCAAAAAAACAAAAAATAAATAAATTAATTAAAAGCAAGATATTTCAATGTTATTTATGAATTTAATTTAGAAATATTATTTTTAATCAATTCTGCCCCATTTTATCCCCTATAGCTTCTCTCATGAATCCTGTGATATATTGAAAAAGAAATGTTCCCTACATGCTCAGATATTAAGACACTTGATCCCCAGTTAGTGGTGCTATTTTTGCAACTGCTTAGGGAGTGTGATCTTTTATTAGTAATTATATCACTCAGGGTGGGCTTTTAAAAATTTATTGCTTTGCCCCACTTCCCATTAATTTGCTCTTATTTGTGCTTGGGATTGATGAGGTGATCCGTCAACTTTCTGTTCCTACTATTGCCAATTGAAGCTATGCTTCTCTGTCATAATGTACTCCTAGTACTTTGGATCTGTAATCAAATATAAACTATTCTACTTAGACTTGTTCATAGTACTTAAATACATCAAAAATAAATACTATACACCTTCACACACCAATTCTTATCATCCACATGTGTTTGTTTTTAAACACACTGAGTCCACTCAGTGCCACCAGTATGTGCATGGATATGGGATCATCTGCTGGAACATGGGCAGCCTACCTATAGCTACATCCCTGTAGAAAACTGACCTTTCACCAGCGACATCAATTACTATTACCTCTCAGCTTGGAGTGAGAGTTCCTGAGCCATTTACTTGCAAATTTTTGTTATTTTTTATGGAAATCTTATTTCCTCATTCTTTGTCATTGGAGGTTTACACTAGGTGCAGCAGTTTTATGAAAGTTTCATTTAATTCTACTCTTCAAGTATATATGCTCTGTATCTATGTTGTGTCACTATAAATATATGTTATTTCTCAAGCTGAGACCATCTTGTTTTTGAGACAGGGTATGTCACAGACTCATTACTTTCTAAGTAGATTAGACACACTGACTGACCAACAAAAAGCCTGAAGGAACAGCCTGTCTCTACTCCCATAGTTGCTGGGATTACAAACATGCCATACCACGATGAATGGATTAAACTACATGATACACACTTTATGAACTAATTTATCACTGTATCTTTTCTCATTTGCAAGGCTTACAAAAATTCTAGCATTTCAAATTCTATATGAGAGAGGAACAGATCTTTGTTTTCTATAATTGACATTTAAGCAAACATGTTATGAAAGACACATACTAAATTTCCTTTGGGGGAACATTTTAATATCCAATGTTAATCAATTGTTTTAACATAAATTCATATGTCTTACTGAAAGTCCTAATGTTTTGGTCATTCTCTTAGGGTACACTGCAATTTCCCCATACACACACAAATGCACCAAAAATTAAAAAAGGATATAGTTAGTGTCCATTAGTTTTTTTTTTTTGTATTGCTCATTAATTTGACTCCCAGTCATATCTATGTCATTAGACATGAGATTGATCATATGATCTATGTGAATATTTGCCTATCTTATCATAGTGTATCTTTAGAGAAGGTATCTATATTAGGAGTGAAGACAGGAATAGCATCTTAATTTCAGGCTTAACAAAATGTACTATATTAGTTACTTTTACAATTGATATTATAGAATATGACCCAAGGCAAATTAGGAAGAGCTTACTTATATTGATTTATGGTTGCATGGAGTACATCATATTTAAGGTAGTAAGGCAGTAAGGGGTATGCATAGTAGAAATTGAGATATCACATTTTTAACTATAAACATGAACAGAGGGAACAAACTTTAAGTGAGATGAGGCTCTGTGTTCTCAAAGGTCATCCTCCAGTGACATACTTCTTCTGTCAAGACACTACTATTTAAACCTCCCCAAATAATACCACTAACCAGGAAAATGTTTTTCAAATAGATGAGCATTAAGGGAAATTATTTACTCCAATAGCAAAAACCCATCCCCAGGATCCCGTATGCACATATCATAATGTAAAATTCACATAGTCCAACTTCAAAAATCCCCATAGTTGTTCCTAGTTACTAACATCTGCCTTTCACATATACTTGAGATGCCATTCTGTTTTGTTCAAAAATCTAGCCACACCTTGAGATCTCTTGCAAGGACACCTTCTTTTGTCCTATTTCTTTAAACAACCACACAGTTTCAAAGATCATTGACAATTTATTTCTAGATACAATAGTAATGAAGAAAAAGCAAATGCCAACATCAGAGCATTCAAAATATGAGAAATATATATTAAATCATAAGCAAAATGTCACTGTTTTTCTATTCCTATGAAGAGATAGCATGGCCAAAGTGACTTATAGTAAACAAGGTTTATTGGAGCTTACATTTTTAGAGTACCAATAAGCATCATGGAAGAGAGCACGCCAGCAGTCATGCAGGGATGGCTCTAGAACAGTATCTGAGATTTTACACCTGATCTATAATTAATAGGTAGAGAGAAACCTCAAAGTCCATCTTTAGTGACGTAACTCCTGCAGTTATTCCACTTCTTCTAATCCTTCCCAAGCATTTGCACAAGTTACTCAAATATAAAAACATGTGAGGGCCGTTCTCATTCAGAACACCATTGTCATGTTATCACATGTTCAAATAGATTCAATCTACTGTGGACATGGAAGAGAGACAATGACTGGAAAAGAGCATAACTTCAACAAATGAATGGAAGAATACACTTAGGAAATCTTTCCCTCTTCAGCATCGTCTGCTGTGAACAAAGAGGATGTATGAAACTTAAAACATTTTCATTCATATATTTGTTTATGTATTTATTATTACATTTTGTAAAGGCACTGAATAATGAAAACTGTATCTTTTCTTGAATTTATTTCCCCAAAATAAGTGAATTCAGAGAATAAAATAAGGTCAAAGCACATGCTGACCTTGACTTTGACATTAGTGTTTTTGGGAATGTCAGGATGGATATACAGAGCTAAAAATTTTACAACCAAAAGTAGCTTTGTAAATGTTCTGGGTCTTTGTGCTTTCCTTCATCCTATATGTTCACATTGATGTCTGAAAAAAACAAGAAAGCTGGACTTACATCTATTGAATGATATCATAATAATTTAGAGAAAAAGGTATAATATATGGTTGTAGAAATATTTCTTAGTAGGTCAAATTTTAGTGGGCTGTGACTAGTCTATGTTCTGTGTCAACTATAGTAAAAAGTCATGAGTAGTGATAAATCCGGATGGATCAGTTTGTAAAGTGCGTCCCATGAAAGCATGAAGTGCTGAGTTTGATCCCTACATAAAAAAATGACATAATCATCTGATTCCAACTCTGGGTATGTAGATACATGTGTATCTCTGGAACTCACTGAAATAGTCATCAAGTTCTAGGTTCAATGAGAAATTTAGTCTCAAGAAATAATGTAGCAAGTGATAGAGACATGAGGTCTACCTCTTACCTATATGTACATAAACACGTGTGTGCTTGCATATATCCGTATATGTGAACATGGCCATGTACATCACACACATGTATATAATAAAGAGACTAGAATCACCTGCCTTCTTTCTCCCATTAACTGACAACCCTGTCTTGGGATTATGAAATATCCATGCCCTTTGAAACAATACCACTGTTGCTTCTGCTCTCACTTGAGAACAGAAGTAGGACATCTGTCTTTTTAGCTACTTGCTTTCACCCAGTGAACTAAGAATACCAGTGGTGCAAAAGGACATCTGATAAGCCACATTAATCATCAGTCTTGAAGCCTGTAATTCAACTTTACAGCAATGGGTAAAGAAGAATAGAAAAGAAATGAATTTTTCTCAATTTAGTGTATAGTCAAATTTTAAATGACAAGAAAAGGAAATTTGTGCACATCTCATAAGTTGGTGAAACATGGAAAAAACTACATATATAGATATCTCTCCTTGCTAAAATCTATAACTTTTATGCTAAAATAGAGACTTATTTCCTCAGTAGCAGACAATGAATACATATTTTATAAACACACATCTTTTCAGTTAGAGGTGAATGAATTTTTTTTTTTGAGACAGGGTTTCTTTGTGTAGTCTTGAGTGTCCTGGACTCTCTTTGTAGACAAGGTTGGCCTCGAATTTACAGTGATCCGCCTGCCTCTGCCTCCCGAGTGCTGGGATTAAAGGCGTGCGCCACCATGCCCGGCCTATGAGGTGAATGAAATTTTGAATGGACTTCTTGGTCAGAATTCTTTTTACTTTTTCAGAAATACAAACCTATCCAATCCATTAGCTGTTCTTCTTATTATGAAATAACATCACATCCTTAAGCTGTGGTAAGAAAAATGTACAGCATTAACTCTTGGCTCTCAGCCAAAGGGCGTTGAGTACAGTGGGTTAAAACCAAAGATCTCCAAGTTTGCTAAATACATTTGCTTGATATAGAAGACCAATATTAGAATGAACTGTACATCAGCTCAGTGTCCTTAGGTCTCACAATCATTTACTCAATGTTTCAACTTGGCTTTATGTGGAGCTGCCTTTGTGTGTGTATGTATGAAAGGGAGGGAGAGAGAGACAGACAGACAGACAGACAGACTGACAGACAGACTGACTGACAGAAACAGAGAGAGACAGATAGACAGAGAGATAGACAGAGAGAAAGAGACAGAAACAGAGAAAGAGGGGGCTATATGTATCAGTGTTTAAACAGGTATGTAATTCAGCAAAAGGCCACAGAAGGATATTGGGTGTTTTGTGTCTTACTCTATGGCTTGCAACCTGATTCCCTTTAGACAAGCACACTTAGTGAACTTGGAGTTATCTTAGCAACCACACAACACCAGCACATTTACTGACTCTGTTCCACCCAACACTGAGGTTACAGTCATACAAGCAGCCACTCCAAGTATTTTTGAGGGTTCTCGAGGCTTAAATTCAGGTCTTCCTTCTTCTGAGGTGAGTATACCAATTGTATACCATTCTTCTAAATTGAGTATACCATGACACTATTCCTAATCACTGGAAATATTATTTCCCCTAGCTCAGCTCTGAGGGAAAAAATTCCCAACTTATTTCAATCTCATGCTGGCAATTTCAGATCTTTATACTACCTATCATTGAGAGATGCTCTGGCATGCAGCATTTCCAGAGTCACTGGCCTTGGATCCCAATGCTGCTATTCTGACAAGAGGTCATTTAGGGCCTCTGAACTCCATAAAATGAGATGGAATCCTTTGATTGGGCAGCTAGAAAAATTGAGTAATGAAGAATTGGAACACATTTACAAAGATGTTGATACTTCTTGGAAAACAATATCACACAGATTTATTCAGTGTTACAAAAATTTACTTGTTCAAATAAACTAATCATCGTCTATCTGCTTCTTGTACTCTGTTGACGTGGATTCAGTGGCACATGATCATAATGTAGAACACTCTCCTGAATGAAAACATTTGTACATGCCTCCATCAAAAAGGAGAGTATGTTTCATTCTCTTGTTTCTAGGACTCTTAACTCCTGATCTTTTGGTTTTCTTTAAGTATCTTTCCATACTGTTATGAATCTGTACATGCAACATTAATGACTATTATTTCACAACAAAAGTCAAGGATATTCTTGTTTATTCTACTCTATTTTCCCAATCTCCTCATATTTACTCTTCACTATGATAACCTCCTCCCCAAAATAAACACACAGAGAAACAAACAAAGCAAAAATCATAAAAAACATTTCATCATGAAAGTTACTATATGTCACAGTGTGTCCCACAGTATTTCCTATATGCACACATCTTCACTTGTATTATTTGAGCTCTCTGGACTCTGTGACACCACCAATGTTGGATCCTTACTGGGCCTCCTCCTGGATATCCTGTGTTATCTGATTGCCCTCTCATGGAGATCCTGCAGCATTGCATCTGCAGGGCTGACAATTTCACTCCTCCCATCTGTACACTGAAGATGTAGATTTGTGGGAGGGCTTATGTGGTAGCTCACTTGGTCAGTGCACCAGCTCTTCTTTATCTGCACCACCAGAGTGAACTCTCCAGCCCTGTTCTGTCTAAGGTTCCCAATGCCACCATCACTGGGAAGATGGTTCAGCTCTGCTAGTCTCCTGTCATGCCTCATCATGACAAGTTTTTTTGTGGTAAAAATATACTGGTATTTGACATGACCATGATTTGACTAACAAACTATTATCCTAAACAGCCTGCAATGGCACTTTCAAGGTATTTGAAATAAGCTGTGTATTGTAATTGAGTTGTATGGGTTCAAGTTCTCATATTAGAGTAGAAATTTATATAATGTGTGTGGAGAAACACCTCACATTTTTATTCTATATCAATGTATCAAATTAAGCTTATTTTGTATCAATATACACAATTCTATACCAAAAAATTAAAAATAAACTTATTTGTTCATAACAAATAAGGCCTTAGGTTGAGGAATAGATTCAATAATGTACTTTTTATCCTATAATTCCTATATATTTTATTTCGTTCTTTCTTTCCAACCCCTACCTCCATATCTGTGAGAGGAAGATAAAGGAAAAGAGATATATCCCTGATCCCAACCTCATTTTCTCTCTGAATAAAACCAATAATAGTTTATGAGCAACTCCTGAAGGAAATAAGCATCTCTAGCCAAAGAAAGCAAAGAAAAACCTACCAAACTTCCCTTAGAGGAAACAGGAAACCATTCTCTTAAGGGTTCTTCCATCTGATTTGAGGTGAATAGTACTTTTGTAGGGGCCTGAATGAAATTGGCCAACATGATTAATCAAGCTAGGAATTGTGTTTGCCATCCAGTTTCTAAATATTGACAAATTCCAGTATTAAAAGGAGTCCTGTGTGTGACAGTCTGAAGTGCTGAAAAAATTTGTATATGAAGCTTTCTTTGAAGCTGACTTGGGTACTCTCCTGGTCTGACAAATTACAGCAACTAAAGTGCTTGGGGATAGAACACGAACATGCAGGATGTCAGCATCCAGCATGTTGAGAATGAGTCATATCAGGTTGTTCCAGCATCAGTATCCAGTTGTTTTGTTCTGAAAATATATAATTTTTCACAAGTGTTATCCAGTCCTAAAGTTATAAATCTATGAGCTGCACATGATGCAAAGAGCAATCAAGGCTTGTCCTCTGCTCTTATTATGAGCAGAAGAAAGATATCTGTTAATTTTCATCCTTGACAGATGAAGAATGGAATGTAATAATAAAAGTCATAGGGATTCTATGACCAATAAGAAGCCTTGACTATGCATGTACATTCATGTCTCAGCCAGACTCAGAGCTATTTCTATGTAGTGGCCTTAACAATATAAGTTTCCTGCTAGTTTTTCAGTTTGAATTATTTAACTTCTGTTTGTAGTCCATTCCCTCATCACCTCCCTATCCCACCCTCCTTTCCTCACCCCTTCACCCTGCCTTTCATAGTCCTCAGATATGGCAGCCCTACTTCCCTAATATCTGATCTCTGACAGTCAAGTCTCTTATGTACTACATGTGTCCTTTTCCTCTGGGCCTGCCACCCTGCCAGGGGGAGAAGAGATCAATGTTGGAAGACCAGAGTCTATATCAGAAGTAAAACACGCATCCTAGGTTTAACACATAGGTATGTTCCTATAGATAGATGAGGTAAAATAGTTAAATAAGGTCATCAAATATGGCATTTAAAGATGCTTTTAATAATTTAAAGATTCTTTTACAACAAAGCAGGTTAACTCCTGGCAACACCCAGCCTATCTCAAGAAGATGGTGAGCATTAAACAACCTCCTTATGGAGATGGCTTCAAATGTGACAAACAATCCACAGGGCAAAATGTCCTCATTCCTGCCACAGACAGAATTCTTCTTAAACATGGGCATGCTTAACTGCAAAACTCTGTTAAGAAAGGGTAAGCAAGTCTTCAATAATTCCTGACTTGCAAATATGTCTGTCAGATATATTGGGCCAGAAGGCTGAAGATGATATTCCAAGGTTATAGAGACTTTTAGGTGACAGTTCAGGAAGCAAACCATTGCTGTCACTCTTTTTCTCATTTTGAAAACTGATAACCTGCACTTCTTGTTTACTCAAGTAATTAAGTGTTATTCCTTCTCAAGTCTATGATGGAGTTGAAGACCAGATAGTTCAGTCTTACATCTAAGCTTAGCCACTTAGGGGTAAGATGTTTTTAAGTCTAGATAAATGTTTGAAGTTGGCAGAGAGAAAATATGATAGATACAAAATTTTAGATACAGAATTTTAGAATCATCAAGGTAAGAAAGATGTTTTCTACAAGGTTGCCTAGTACAATTAGCCAAAATGTCATGAATGCAACAATGCTTGATTGTTTCATTGCTCTTCTTGTTGTATGTAATTTTTATTTATGTGTAATAATAAAAATGTATATGCCAATAAAATAAAATAAAGTCTTTAGGGGAAAAATACAAAGTATTTAAGGATTGAAGATAACCCTTACTTTCCTGTAAGAAAAAAAATAGATCATCCACATTGTTGGGATGCTATAGCTCATGGTGTGTTGTGGCACTTTGCCACTGCTAGACTCTTGATTGGGTTCACTATTCCTAAGAAAGCTCAGGTGATGTGCAGGATGAAAAGCAAAGCAAGGAGGCAGAAGACACTACCTCCTACTGCAGGACATGTGGCAACTGATCCTTAAGGTTTTGTCACTGTAGCCATCCATGCTCAAGCCAGCTCCAAACATAATACTGTGACAGTTCTGATGACTTAGCCTGCATAAGGGTGGTAAATCTCAGGAAAAGGTGGTAGGTAAAGCTCTTGGCCTCTATGATTCCTGGTCTTAAAGAAAATGAAAACAGAAGCTTGAAAAAACAAAGGCAAGAAATGACATGTATATCCTTTGGTGGCTTTAATAACAGTACAGAGGAGACCACATAGGAAATTATACATAAGTATACAAACTTCAAGAATGGAATCCATATATAAAATGAGATTAAAATAAAAGTAGGAAATACTGGTTCTCAAATGTCTCATTTTGGAAGCACTTGCTGCTCTTCCAGGAGATGTGGGATCAGCTTTCAGCACTCCCATTGGAGGGCTCACAGGAAACTAAAGTTCCAGGGTTTCTTGAAGTTCTTTTATAAACTCTGAAGTCAGTTACAGACTTGTGGTTCATGTATGTACATTATAGGCATGCACATATAAAAACTAAATACATAAATAATCTTAAAAAATAAACAGACCTCAGGGAGTGGGATATGATCAGTTGCTTCAAAAAAATATTAAAGTCTACCATTGTTAATTGTATGGCTGAGTATTTAAGATATTTAATACAGCTAAGCCTCACTTTTCTTAACATAGTTACAGAGATAACAATAACTCCTACTGGGCCTCCTTTAAAGAGATTGTAAGAATGTCTATGAAATGCAAATTAGTTTATATTGTACAGAAAATACTTAATAAATTTATGAAAGATTATGAATACACCAATGATGTGACAATCATAGAAACAGCATATAGAGAACAAAATTATCATTCAGGGAGCATGTGTTCCTAATTAGGCATCATTCCTTCTTCAAATTTAGAAGTTGGAAATGGATGCCAACCTGGAAACTTTCATCAGAAGCATGTAAACTCTATGTCATATAAAATATTCCTCACAGAGTCCTAGACCATATGTCTTAGTGTGGATGGTTTAACCTCTTAGATCCATACTTCTCAACCTCTCAGTCAAGACCCCTTGGATGTCAAATGACTGTTTCACACCAGTCATCTTAGACTATCACAAAACATAGACCTTTACATTAACATTCACAACAGTAGGAAAATTACAGTTATTGAAGTAGTAGTGAAAATAGTTTTATGCCTGGGACTCACCATAACATGAGGAAGTGTATTAAAGGGTTACAGCATTAAGAAGGTTGAAAACTATTGTCTTATATCCACTAACCCCAAAGAAAGAGTAGAACATAAAAATGAAAAGCCAGGAAAGAATTTTAATAAAAAGAGCCACTTTGAAAAAATAGAAAATCAGCATTTCTTCTCATCTTTTGTGTCTAGACATAAATATTAGGTTTAGTGAAGGCACAATGAGCGTAGGAGATATGTGTGAGTAAACTGTTTCATTTAAACAATTGATTTGTTAATGGGCCTCTTAGTTAGGGTGACTATTACTGCAACAAAACATCAAGACCAAAAAGAAAGTAGGAAAAAATGGGCTTATTTGGCTTACGTTTCTATATTAGTGTTCATCATTGAAGAAACTTGGGACAGAATCCCAAACAGAAAAGAAACCAGGAAGCAGGGTCTGAGGCAGGAGTCATTGTGAGGTGCTGTTTACTGGCCTGCTTCTCATTGCTTGATCATCCTGCTTTCTTTTTTTGGTTTTTAAAAATATATTTTATTAATTTATTCATATTACATCTCAATTGTTAGCCCATCCCTTGTATTCTCCCATTCCTCCCTCTCTCTCATTTTCCAATTACTACCCTCCCCTATGACTGTGACTAAGGGGGAGCTCCTCCCTCTGTATATGCTATAGGGTATCACGTCTCTCCTTGGTAGCCTGCTATCCTTACTCTGAGTGCCACTCAGTTATTAAAAACAAGGAATTTCCAAAATTAGTGGACAAATGGATTGAACTAGAAATGATTATAATGAGTGAGTTAACCCAGAAGCAGAAAGAGTCAAATGGTATATACTCACTTATATCTGGACACTAGTCCAAGGGGCATGTCTCATGAAAGTCTTCACTTACCAGGAAAGTGGAGCAGAGGGGAAGAATTCATACTGGAACACTAGGTGACAGCCTGCTTTCTTATAGAAGCCAGGGCCACCATCCAGGCATGGCACAACCTACATTAAGGTGGCCCTCTGTAGAGGTATTCTGAGTGGATGTAAATACTGTCAATAAAGCGCTGTTTCGCCAATCAGCTGGACAGAAGGACAGGGAGTGGAAGGCAAGACCTTCTGGAGGAGAAAGAGGTTTCTGAGTTAGGGAGAGAGGGTTGACTGGTAGGAAGATGAAGGGGAGAATGGACAGACAAACATCTTAGTGTAATATGCTTGGTGAATATGTATTACATATCAGTTTAGAGTAGTTTGTTTACCATAATTTACGAATAGATTTGCACCAGTTTAGATTCTGCCCAGTGCATTGTGCTGGCAGCTTTAAAGTATATTTCAGACTTTGTTTCTTTATTTAGCATTCTTAGGCTGAACCGATACATTTTTAATGTAACAGCCCTCCCTCATTAATAACTAATTAAGGAAATACCTTACAGGCAGATTTTAGGGAGGCATTTACTCAATTAAAGTTTCCTCCTTTCAAATACCTCTAGTTAGTGTGTCACGTTGAACCAAGACTACCCAGCTCAGTGGCTCTCTCGGTTCTGACTCTGCAAGATGACTCTGGATTCCATATTATTTAATGAAACTATCATTTCCCAAAAGATAGGTAGTCATATTTGTAGGACATCTCATCATGGGGTTGCATATTTGTGACACTCTATGTTTCTAGCATTGAAGAGTAGCCGATTTAGAAATACCACTAGTATCTTTGAATAGATTGTTGGAAGTGCTGACAGAAAGCAAGATGTCACAGTTACACTTTGAACACTCAACTTTGAAAAGGTACAGATGAATTAGGAATCTTAAGTTTTAGCAACATAATATCCAATGGGTATCATGCACATCTGTAATATTAAGTTGTACAGGATCAAAACTAAAAGAGACAGAATAACAGGGAATTATGTAGCTCTATAAACAATGTGTATGTCTAGCATGAACGAAACCCTGGGCTTAGTTGTAGAAGTACATGAACAAATCACAGTAGTAGACATCTGTAATCCAAGCACTTGAATATGTTGCCAGGAGGATTAGAAGTCCAAGGTCATTCTCACTTCCATAGTAAATTTGAGTTCAGTGTAGATACAAAAAGATGGCAGAGATATTAGACCCTGTGAGGAGTCAGTGCTTTTTAACTAAAGCAATTACTAAACATTCATTACAGGGCACCACTCAGTTACCGTCACCTCAATTAGTTTCCAAGGAGCACCTGGAAAGCAATTTACCGATAATTGAGGTGACAAGAAGTAAATGGAATGTCAAATAGAACAGCTGCTTAGATCAACAAGAAAAACTACCACATGTAATTCTAAGATCCAAGAAGGAGAATGTCCACATAAATGTTGAAAAAGGGGACTGGTTGTATTGCTCAGCAATGGACTTTTATTCAGCCATAATGAAAAATAAAATTATGAATTATTCAAAAAAGCAGATAGATCTTGAAAAAGCTGTATAAGAGAGGTAACACAGATTCAGAAAATCCAGTGGATAGTGTTATCATATGTGGATTCAAGCTTTGACTATTTATATACACATATCTGAGTGTGTCTGCAAGCATATGTCTATAATATAAACTAGGTTAGTAAGTTATCATATCCTACTTGAGTTCTTTGTAAGTTGACTGAGGGAGAGACGAGACACTCTCTTTTCTAAGACTTAAGCAAGCTTGTGTTAAAATATCCTATGAACCCCATCCCTCATATTTACCCCCTGTCCTGAGTATAGTTCACACTCTGACTCTACAATAATTAGAGGGAAAGATAGCCAACAGCTGTGTTTATTTGTTTCAGAAGAAATAATGAGTAAGCCATTTCCAATAAATGTTGCTTTTTATATAATGACACAAAAATATATGCATAGGAGCAAGAATTTGGAAGTTCATGAATAAAGAGTCCTATTTGGGAACTCCAACGTAACCACTTCTGCAAATATTTTTCCTGGTTGGTCTAAGTGCCAATTGCTATCACTACTTTTCCTTGCTCTTGCATCCGGGAGGTTTTATAAGTACTTTTTTTGATGATGTTTTACTTTATATTTTTGATGTCTATTTAGCTGCTCCTTGCTGTTTGCTCTCTTACTTTTGCTTCTTACATACTTAATAAATTCACTCATTCAAAGACAAAGGTACTGCTGTCATAAATCATTCTTCTGATTGACCAGAACAGAGTCACTTATGTAACCAAAAGAAAGGGATGATGAAGAGGGACAAGGTGTTGAGGAAGAGTGGGGAACCATCCTCAGTAGATGTAATGTTACTAGGAGTGGAAAGGATATGGGAGCAAAGGGGGTAGAAGGCTCAACACATTATATTAGAAAAATAATATAATGAAAATTTATACTTTATTTGCCAATAAAGTTCATTTTAAAAAGAGAAAATTTTCCCTTGATTATTATTTGTGGTATCATCTGCTTTGCCTGGAATCCTTCAGATATCACTTAGGAATATCCTTACAGTATTTTTCAATGGAAATCTGTAAACATTTAGCTGACATTTCATTGAGACTTAAATTTGTGCAAGGACTAACACTACAAGTGCCTTGAGGCATTGGGATTTATAATTGGTGAAGTTTTTTATTTTCATTCATGAGGCTCTGGGTTTAATCTCCTGCTCCACAATATATAAAGTTAAGGATTCAGAATAGCTTGGGCAGGGAAGATGGCCCAGCAGGTAAGGATAAGGGATGTAAAAGCATTATAACCAGGGTTCAATCCACAAAACCTACATGATGCAAAGAATCTACTCCTGAAAGCTGTCTTCTTATTTCCATATATGTGCGATGACATGTACACCCACAAATATACATACAAGCACATGCAGATATATGCACACTAAATAAATAAGTAAATTTAATAGAGTACTTTTTAGAAAAAGAACATCTATGCTACATCTCTAAAGATCTTGATTCTCTCACAATGAACCTTCTCCCTAATAAAGATCAACCCAGTAACATATTATGATGAAATGAAAGCTCTTATGATAGAGGCGGCAAAACTAAACATCTCTTATCTTGCAAAACAGTACAAAACAAAAGTCATTACTAGGTTGTTTTTTGGCTTAGCTGCTGGAACGCAATTTATCATCAAACACATATGAGCATTCAAGGTTATTGAAAATGTAATCACTGCTACCTCATCAACAGACTCCCACAGGAGTGGAATATGGAAATCTTCAGAGAAGCACAGAGGGAATACAAGGCAAGGCTTAAAGCTAGTCTGATTTATGTCAAGTTATTAAAACTCTTTTCCTCTGCTTCTGCAGCATTGTCCACCTTGTATATCCCTCACTTCTGTTGACCTAGAGCTCAAATTAATTCACCATAGAGATGGGCTGTTCTTTAACACTGAGCACCTATTAATAAATAACTTTAGGACACATAGTTAATTGTCATTTTGACAGTACTAAATTCAACTCCCTTTAAAACGACTTGGGGGAAACATGAATATAACTTGACAATAAATACCTTGTTGTTACCCATACTCTTTCACTGTCTGAACTTAATTTTTAATGAAAGTGATTATAAAAGTTAATCTTTTTAAGGACTTATTTTTAACTGTTCATTTTACATTCCAATTATAGCCCAGTCCCTTGTCAACTCCCAATTCTACTTTCCCTCACTCATCCCCTTCTTCCTCTCCTTTAGTCCTTCCCTAAAATATGACTTCAGACTACCAAGTCTCATCTTGATTGTTTGTATCCTGAGAATGACACCCCACCTGGAGGAAGTATCCATGAGTAGACTGCAGAGTCCATGTGAGAAGTACTCTGGACTCCCCATATTAAGGACTCACAAGGAGAATGTTCTGCCTATCTATTACATCTGAGCAGAGAAGCAGGTCCTCACCATGCATGGTGCCTGATTGGTCCATCAGTTTCTGCAGCATCCCTCACTTATGCATGAATTTGTTTGCTCTATTATTTTCTTTGTGGAAGCTGCTGTCCCCTCCAGATCCTTCCATCTCCCAACTCTTCCCTAAGACTTCCAGCACTCCACCCTGAAGTTGGGCTATAAGTCTCGGTATGTGCTTGGATCCTCTACTGGGTAGAGTCTTTCAGAGGGCCATTATGGTAGGCTCCTGTCCTGTGCCTTCTGTTCAAACGCTTCCAATATCTTTTTTGTTTGCTCTGCTGAATGAGAATTAAACATTCTTCCTAGGGTCTCCCTTGCTACATAGCTTCTTTAGGTCTGTGTATTGTAGTGTGGTTATTTTGTATTATGTGAGTATTATCTATGAGTAAATGAGTATATACCATATGTGTCTTTCTGGGTGTTTGTTACCTCACTCAGGATGATCTTTTCTTGTTCCATCCTCTTGCCTGCAAATTTCAATTTTTTCACATATTTAATATCTGAGTAGTATTCCATTGTGTAAATGTACCACAGTTTCCTTAACCATTACTTGGTTGGGGTACATTTAGCTTGTTTCCAGATTCTGGCTATTAAAAATAAAGCAGCTATGATCATAATTGAGCAAATGTCTTTGTTGTTCTATGGCTTGCTATGGTAGGAGCACAGGTTTTCAGAGTTGTATACAGCTTTGAGTTTTCTTGCTTTTTTTCTTGCACTTACTTCTAGCCGTCTTGTTATGTCTGGTGTTAGCAGGCCTGGAGAATTCTCTTATATATTCACCATGTCCCCACATGAGATTGGCAGGTCTGAGTCAGGTGAAAAGAGCTCCAAGTGAATGGCTGTTTGCTGTGGCTCCCCAAAGGGCTCCTCAGGATGTTGGATAATCTGTGTTGGAGCCTAAGTCCAGGTCAGCTCTGCTTAGTTCCCTGTATTTGCTTGTTCACTCTCTGTGGCCCTAAATATCCAGGTTAATATGCAAGGAGTTAAGAGTGATCCAAGCCTAAATCTGTACTCCTGTGCCACAGGGTTTTTCAGGATGTGGCTAATTTGGGATATGGCCTGCACTGACTTAAATCTGATGGTTTGTTTTCTGTGATCCAGATGGACCAGGCCAGAAAAGGAAGAGGAAAAGAGTGACACAAACCCAAAACTGCTCTGGCATCCTACAGTCCTTCTAGGCGTGGCTGCTACTGTGGGATGTGGCCAGCACCCAATTAATCTTTTCTTATTTGCTCTCTGTGTTCCAGATGGGCCAGGCCATTAAGCAGGATGTGAAGCTATAAAAATTAACCTTACTGTCACATGAATGACTAAAAAATCTGGATAATTTGTTAATATTAATGAGAGTCTTGATGATGCTGAGAGTTACAGTGAGATGATCTTGATTTTTTAAAATATTATTTTATAACTCACATTAATTTGTGTACATCTCTTGTGTTCACTGTAGCCTAAAACAGGGGCGACTGAAATGCAGAAATGGATCAGTCAACAAAGTGCTTGCAACATACATTGGGATCCTGATAACTCATATAAGATCTAAGTGTTGTAACAAACACTCTAATCCCAGCATAAAAGATAGGTTCAAAAAATCTGTTAGCTCCAAGTTCAGGTAAGCAATAATAAAGTAAGCTATCCAATGACAGCCTCTGATCACTTACATGTACCCACATATGTGCAGATGCATGTGAACAGACAACTGCACAATGTTATGTGTTCTACAACAATAGTCACTTAAGAATGGAACTGAAACTGAACTGGAAAGATCTGGTTTGAGCTTCTTCACACTGACAGTTACTGTGAATCATTAGAAGCCAAGAGTGACAGCATCAAGTTTAGTTGATAGAACTTCAAGTATTGTAAGTTTAAAAATGGAAATGACAAAAAAAAAATTGGATATCACAATACAAAAGAAAGAGCACTGATGCAGAGTTGGCTTTGTTTCCATACCATTTGTAAGATTTGTTCATCATTTCACTAAGGTGTCACAGATAAATATTATCTGTTTATCGAGATGCATGTATTTAACTGTGAGAGATACTGTAAAAATATCTCAAAGTATGATAAAAATTAAATTGAGTTAAGTAGTCAAGCAGCTATTGCTGAAGTTGCAATTTAACTTATTGTTTGCCCTTTTCCCCATCTTGTAATTTCCTTCTTAAGTAGTATTTCAGTAAAATTCTTAATAAACTTTGGGTACTTCCTGATCATTAAACTTCTCTGAGGATCATCAATTTAAATCACAATTATTTGAGTTAATGCTCATTGTACATCAAACTTTTATTCATTTCCCATCCCTATCTATGGCTGTTCCTTAGTTTTGCAGCAACTTTATTTTGAATCCGATAGAGAAACAATCTGAACAACCCAAACATGTGTATACACACTTCTGAATTTTCTACCCTCTTTTATCATGAGATTGCTTTTGAATTGTGTTGTTTATTCCTTTATGAGTATCCAAACTAATGTTTAGCAGTCTCTCATTTCAGATAAAGCAGACTTAGTTTCAGTCATTTTTGTTTTTTATTCATCTGAAAGTATCTTATGTTTGTGAAGGACTGCATAAAAACACAAGATGTTAGTGGATAGATTTTTTTCTTTCAGTACCTTGAATATGCCACTCCCCAACCTCATTCTCATTAAGATTTCAGTCTAAATGACTCCAGGTGAAATTACTTGTTAATCTCATGGAATTTACTGTTCATGTTAAGTAATTTCTGCCCTCTTATTTCCCAAGTGCCCACACCCTAACCCCTCCATCTCTTTCTCCCTTTCCTTCTCTCCAAACTATAGAGCTTCATAAATACTATAGTTAGTCATATTTTTTTTTGGATTAATGTACCTGGATTAAGACAGAATGAGACCATTTTTTTACTACTCTCCATCTTTCCTTGGACACCTAATATGCATATACCACATATGTGTACATGTACATGCATGTGTGTAAACCATTGAATGTGCATGTCTATATGTATATTTGATTATAAATCATCCATATATTTAGTCTTTTTGATCATTTTAGTCCTGTTTTCATTCTGATCTTCAGATTATTTGATGAAAATTCATGTATTAATAAGTTTATCTACTACATTGTTTCTTCAAATCTATGCATGAAACTATAGAGTTTTTATAATTAATTTTGAACTTTACAAATTTAGAATTTGCCTTTTGTTTCCTTTATAATAATTATACAAACTCTCACTCATAAAATTTCTTTTATTCTTTAACCATAGTTTACTCCATTTTATGAACTAATACAATAAACTTATTTAGAGCTATCCTCTAGTTAGCTCACCATCTAGAATTTCTTGTGGGTAATTTGTATTCACAAACTATATGTTTAAAAAACTTTCCTTCCAGCATATGATCAGCACATTTTTTCTTTAATTTGTGTGAAATCAAACATACATGTAACATAGTAAATGCATACTCACACAAAAAGATTTTCTGCTTTCCATAGATTAATGGTTCTCAAGTGATTTGGGGATTGAATGACTCTTTTACAGATGTTTAATAAAAACATTTTAAAAACACATATATTTACATAACAGTTCATACCATTAGCAAAATTATAGTTATCAAGTAGCAACAAACATAATTTTAGTGTTAGGGGTCATTACAACATAAGGAATTGTATTACAGGGTCATAGCTGTAGGAAGGTTGAGATCCACTCCCGTAGATGGTTTCTGCTCACTGTTGAGTGACTACTCAAGATGACTGCAAGTTTTGAATGCCCAAATATCTTGAGTTTCCATTCATTCAGCTCAGTAGTCACCTGACCATAAAATATATCCTGTCTATGTGTTTCCCTGTCTCTGTTTCTGTGTGTGAAAATGTGTGTGTGCACAATGTGAATTCATGCTAATAAAAGAGTGAATGCCCTTGGATTCATATAGCTAGATATTTCACAGGTATTGTCTGTGTTCCTGAACCTTTTTCACCATTATTTTGAGGCAGGCTTTCTCACTAAAGCTAACCCTTACTAGGTGGCTGAGACTGGCTTATCAGTGAGCCCCAGACTTTCTCTTGTTTCTGTGTTTAACACTGGAGATATTGAAATGCATTTTTTTATTTAATTTTGCATTCTTTAGGATCAAACGTAGGTCCTCATACTTGCTAGACAACATTACTAACTGAGTTGTCTCTCCAGTCTGATGGAATACTATAAATGCTTGGAGGAGAAGGTGTCCTTGCTCCTCCAAAGAGCTATAAAGATATTTTATAGCATGTTGTCCACTGTGATACTGACAGGGTTCCACTCTTTCTTCACAACATAATTCTTTCATTTCTCCCTATGTTTCTTGGGTATATACACAAATCCAAATGTTTGTATGTACTTCTAGATTACAAATACTATATTAGAAATGTCAAAAAGTACTATTAAGACTTCATTTGACAGGTTTGGATTTCTGTCTTCATATATTTGTTTGTTTTTGGTACCCATGTGTGTGCACAGGACTGTATACACATAAATTTCTATTCATGTAGATAGGTTAATGTCAGGTGTTGTTCCTCAGGACACTTTGCATATTGTTTTCAAGATAGAATCTGTCTCTGAACCTGAAACTTGCTGATTAAGCTATCCTGGCTAGTGTAGTTCCCTAGGGATCCACATGCTACTGCTGACCCACACTGGCATTGTAAGTATGTACCCAAAAAATCTTTCTTTTATTTGTGGGTCTACAGATTGAAGTCTAGTCTCTGTATTTGCACTTCAAGTGCTTTACTGATGGAGCCATCTCCCCAGTATTATCTACCATTTTTGCATTTATTAAGTAAACAAACAAAAAGTTACTGACAAGCATGTCAAGGAAAGCCTTTTTATCATGGCCCAACTTCTAGTCTTGAAGTATGTTCTTGTAGTAAACAAGCAAAACATTTACCATCTTCATGGCTTGGGGAATCTGAGCTATAGCCTTTCTTTCTCCACTTCTTCATACCACCATGGATATAGATACTGGTTTCTTATTTCTCTGCAGAGCTTAAAAGGAGAAGATAGGAAGAAGGAAACTTGAACATTCCACAGAATCACTCTGGGTCAGTGATATGACTCACTGTAATGCAGTGAAAGTGCTATATACAATCCTAACAAATTGAATTCCATCCCAAGAGCCCTAGTATTGAGGGAAATCACTGACACCTGAGAGTTGTGTTACTTTAGCAAGCATACCATGGTGTGCCCATGAATGTACTCACTCAGGCACACACACACACACACACACACACACACACACACACACACACACAC
>OU015747.1:63377167-63388748 GCA_907169655.1 Acomys percivali
AAGAAGAAGAAGAAGAAGAAGAAGAAGAAGAAGAAGAAGAAGAAGAAGAAGAAGAAGAAGAAACAAAAACAAAAATAAAACAAGCAACAACAATATTCAAAAACTGAAAGATACCATGAAAAAGAATTATTGGAAAGGAGGAAAGATAAGATGCCCAGCACCAAGGTCCAGAAAATATTTTCATCAAAATCATAGAAGAAAATTCTGAACATGTGTGCCAGAAAGCAAAGGGCACCCATATGTCTAAAAGAAACATTTAAAAAGTATAAATCAAATACCATTTGTTCCACATACATTAATAGTGGGAGAGTTCAACACTCCCCTCTCAATAAATGATAGGTCAATGAAACAGAAGGTAAACTGAGAAATAATGACACTAACAGATGTCATGTATAAATGTACATAACATATATCTACAAAATTTTTCAACCTAAATACAAAAAGTATATCTTCCTCTCAGTACCTCATGGAAACTTCTTCAAAATTGACCATATAGAAGATCATAATGCAAGCCTCAACAGATACAAAACGATAGAAATACTACCGTGTATCCTATCCATTCAGTATAGAATAAAGCTAGACCTCACCCACTACAAAAATAAAAAAAAGCCTATACAGACATGGAAACTGAACAACCCTTTACTCAGTGATAACTAGTTCAAAGGAGAAATAAAAAAGAAATTAGGGACTTCCAAAAATTCAAATAAAATGAAGGGACAAAATAACTAAAGTGATGAAACAAAACCAAAGCAGTGTTAAGAGGAAAGTTCATCGGACTCAGTGACTTAAAAAATATTAGAAACAAATTAATGGCACATATGGAAGCCCTAGGAAAAATAATTGACACACCAAAGAGGAGTAGGTGGCTGGAGATAATCAAACTTAGGCATAAAAATAATAAAATGGAACAAAGAGAACAATTCAAAAATATCAATGAAACCAAGAGCTGATTCTGTGAGAAAATGAAAAAGATAGACAAACCCTTAAGCAAACTAACTAAAGTGCAGAGAGATGCTATCCAAATCAATAAAACCAGAAATGTAAAGGAAGACATAAGAACAGACACTGAAGAAACCCAAAGACTAATTAGTTCTTACTTCAAAATCCAATAAGCCACAAAATTTGAAAATCAAAATAAAACTGATAGTTTTTCGATACATTTCACTTGCCAAAATTGAATCAAAGGCAAACCAATTAAATAATCCTATATCTCCTATGGAAATAGATGTAGTCATCAAATGTCTCTCAAACAAAAAGTACCTGGGTCAAGATGGTTTCATTATATGATTCTTTAAGAACTTTGAAGAAAAGCTAATATCTATTTTCTTCAAACTGATACCTAAACCACACAAAGATCCAACAAATAAACAGAATTTCAGAAAAATTTATCTAATATTGATGCAAAAATTCTTAGTAAAATACTGGCAAACCAAGTCCAAGAACCCACGAAAAAGATCATTCACCATGAGATAGTAAGTTTCATCACAGGCATGCAATGTTGGATCAATATATGTCAATCCTTTAATGCAATACATCATGTAAACAAACTAGAAGAAAAAAATGATAATTTCCTTAGTGCCAAAAACTCATTTGACAAAATCGAACACCATTTCATGTTTATTGTCTTGGAGAGATCACGGATACCAGGCACATACTTCAACATAATATAGGATATATACAGCAAGCAGATAGCCAACATCAAATTAAAATGAGAGAAAATCAAAGAAATTCCACTAAAATGAGGGGAAAGAAAAGGATGTCCACTATCTCTGTATCTCTTCAATATAGCACTTGAACTTCTTGATAGAGCAAAAAGATAACAAATGGACATCAAGGATATCCACATCATAAAGGAAGAGGTCAAAGTATCCCTATTTGCTAACGATTTGATAATACACATGATTGATCCCTTAAACATTCCACCAATACACACCTAAAACTTATAAACACCTTCAGCAAAATGGCCATATACATGATTAATTGAAAAAATTGAAATACCAAATTCTCAACTTGAAATTGAGAAAAAAATACCAGAAAAATTTCTGTAAAAAAAAAAAAATCTGGGTGAGTTTCCATCCCTGATTTCAAGATGTACTGGAGAGCAAGTGTAATAAATATTGAATGATACTGGTAGAGAAATAGATGAAAAGAATGGAATCTAATTGAAGACTCAGAAACAATTTCAGACACTTATGGACCTTTATTTTTTGACAAATAAGCCAAAACCACACAATGGAAAAAGATAGCCTCTTCAACAAATAGTGCTTGTCTAACTGTACGTCTACAAATTGAAAACTGCAAATAGATCAATATTCATCTCCCTGCACAAAACTAAAGTCCATGTGGACTAAAGTCCTTAGACTTTATTAAATTTGTTAGAAAAAAAGTGGAGAAGAGACTTGAACTCATTGGAACATGAGACAACTTCCTGAACATAACACCAATAGCTCAGGCTCTAAGGTCAACTATTAATAAATGGAACTTCATGAAACTGAAAAGTTTCTATAAGGTAAATGATACTGTCAATAGAACAAAATGACAGCCAACAAACTGGAAAAAGTTCTTCAACAAGCCTACCTTTAACAATGGACTAAAATCCAAAATATATAAAGTGCAGAAGAAATTAAACACCTACAAACCAATTAATCCCAAGAAAAATGTGGTTCTGCAGTGTTTGGGCCTGGAACATGAATGATGGAGGGTATCAGGATCCAGCATGCTGAGATAAATGAATCCTGACAGGTCTGACCCAGAGTCAGTGTCTTGTTCTTTTGTTGTGAAAATATATAATTTCTCAAAGCATTATACAGTCCTAAAGTATAAATGCATGAGTAGTGTAGGATGCAAAGAGCAATTACAAAGTGAGATTCGCAATACAAGATAACTGCTTGTTTTGCAGAATGAATTCTTTACATCTTGATAGTAGCCCCCTCCCTCATCAACTCCTGGTCCAACCCTCCCTCCCTCATCCCCTCTCCCTTCATCCCCTGCCCTAAAAAAGGGGAGTCCTCCTCCTCTAACATCTAAACTCAGCCTATCACATCTCATTTGAACTATCTGTGTCCTCTTCATCTGTGGCATGACAAGACCACCCTGCCAGGGGGAAGTGATCAACATTGTGAGACCAGAGTCCATGACAGTAGTTCCTATATTGTGTTACCAACAAGAAGATTGTGCTGTCTACCTACTACATGTGAGCTGAGGAAGGAGTACATCCTTACTATGCATGGTCCCTGGTTGGTCCATCTTTTTCTGTAGCACCCCTTCCTCCAGCACTTCAAAAGTGCTATTTCAGGTGATTTAGGAGAATTAAGTAACACAAGCTAATTTTTACTTGTTCAAATCATGGACATGTCAATTACTACTCTATTTTTATCACCAGATTATACATTCTAATTTTAACAAATAGATATAGCTCTATGATATATATGGTAAAATAGTTAGATAAGGTCTTCAAAAGCCTCAGGGAACTACAGAATATGGCATTTGAAGATTTTTTTTATTATTATCAATGTGACTTGTACAAAATGGGTTGTTTTATAGTTCAATGTGTTCTCTTATGAAATTATGAATACAGTTTCCCTGAAAGCAAATTCTTGTGTTTCTAAAACTTTTAAGTAATGTAATTCCAGTGTTTAGTGACTTAAAATATGGAAGGATATTAA
Organism: Acomys percivali; assembly: GCA_907169655.1. Taxonomy (NCBI): domain Eukaryota; kingdom Metazoa; phylum Chordata; class Mammalia; order Rodentia; family Muridae; genus Acomys; species Acomys percivali. Next base: position 63,380,833 of record OU015747.1, read on the forward strand.
CTGGACTTTTAGAGTAATTGACATCTCTAGAGACATTTTGTTGTTCTCATAAAACTGGGATTAGGTATAAAGTCTGCTAAAAGTATGCTGTGTATACATTCAGTTATCCTTGCACTCTATGTGCAAGGAGAAGTTCCCTTCATATGTTCTAGAAAATAAATATATTTATTATGTAACTAATTATTTATATATGTGTATATGTTGTATGAATGTGTGTATGTACTTTGTAAATGTAAAAGAAATATCAACTGTGCCTGAAGTGCAGGACTACTGCTTTAAAATATAAAAAGTATAGACAAGCAACTGTTATAAATGAGGCTTATACTGGGAGTGATTGTACAGCTTAAGATGTAATTTTAGATTTTGACCTTTGTCATATGTTAATATGACATAAATAATGCCTAGCTGTAAACAGGAGTGTTTATATGTTTATACTTGACTGATCTTTGAATGAAAAAATTCAGAATTCATCCAAAGTAACCACTCACAAATAAAATATTTCACATAATGATGCTTGAAAAAAAGAAAAAAAAAAGAAAAGAATATCTAGTGATAGTTATTCAATTCAGGTTTCAACTTTCTTATTTGTAGCTGAGAAGATTTGAAATAAATATGCCAGTGTGTTTTCCTAAAGAAACTGTATCTGTGAGTATAATGAAAATCTCTTCCTTCTTCAACTCCTTTTTTAAAAATTTGTATGTGTTAGTGTGTATATGTGTGCCACTTGTCATCAGTTCCCCACAGAGACCAGAAGAAGTTTTCCAAATATCTGGAACTGGAGTTTCAAAAATTCTGAATTGTCTGATATGGGTGTTAGAAAGCCAACCTACGTCCTTTGCAAATCATTTGAAACATGTGTTTCAATCTCTTAAAAACAGAAGATATGTACAAATTGTCTCACTCAATCTTTCTCCATTGTATCAGACTTTATTTTTGTTTCTCAACATGTAACATTAAAGACAGAGTTCATAGATCTACCTTACTATGTTATGGAATATGCATAGATCAAACAGATCTCAAATACCAGGTAAGTTCAGATGTCAAAATGTATTGTAGTTAAGGTACTGCTGGTTTTTCAGGGAACACAGCACAGACTAAGAAGCTTAAATGCAACTCCAAGCCAAGTTATAGTTACATTTTTCCACTAATCATGATGTAGGTATGAAAATTTTCCTTATGTAGTTGATCTATCTCAACTGAAATAGAATGCAGGTTTTACAGTCCAACCAAACAAATAGATTTGTTTTGTTTTTGGTAACAGTCATTATGTTTTGGGGAACAAAATATTAATAATGGGACCTGTGGTTAGGAACAGTTTTTATGTTGTGGATCTATAAATAACAAAAGCTACTTGGTTATTGGGAAGTGCCCAGCTGTCCTAAGGCTTGGGATCTTGAAGTTAGTTTTCTCCTTTGATTAAATGAAGCCTGAAAACAAAATGGCAGTACTTAGAATGAGTTTCTTGTGCTTGTCCCCAACAACTGCAGGTGTTCAGATTATTAGAGATGATCAAATCTATTATGTTTTTCTTAAGAAATATTTAAAACACTCTTTTAAAGAACCTTTATTGTTGACCTTGAAATCAAGTTGAGAAAACAAATAAAATAAAACACAAATAACTTAAACAAATTTAGTGAGAAATTATAAATTGAGCACAGATGTTATAGGGAAGAAATACTAATTATATTTCTAAGTCATTATCACTTATGATTAGAAGATTGTCCCATGAATTAAAAATGGTCACACCAACAATGTCATCTGACATTTTCATATATTTTGACAAAAAAAAACCCCATTATATCACTAGTGAAAAAATGTTTATAAATTGTAGAGGACTTCCTTAGGAGAATTGTATGTGTAACATACATGCATGGAATATACTCACTCACAAGTGGATATTACCCACTTAATAGAGAATAACCAAATTACAGTACAGAATTGATGTTCCAAACAAGGACCATGTATGATGTGGACCTAGAGGTAGACAGCACAGTCTCCTCATTGGTCCCAAAATATGGGAGTAGGGATTACTTCTGACATGCACTCTCACCTAAATGTTGAGAAATTCCAGAAGTTTTGTGTGGAACTGTCTGGAATGCTGAAGCAATTGGGATCTGAAGCTTTCTTTGAAGCCATTTCTTTAAAAGCATCTTCATCATTAGCGATTCCTCTGTTGAGAATCCTGTTTAGTTCTGTATCTCATTTTAAATAGGGTTGTTTATTTTGTGGTTGTTTAATGTATGTATATATTGGATATTAGCTATCGTTTAGATGTAGTGTTGCTAAAGTTCTTTTTCCTTTCTATGATTTGCCATTTTGCCCTACTGACAGTATTCTTTACCTTGAAAAAACTTTTCATTTTCATGAGATCCCAATTATTAATGATTGATCTTAGTGGCTGACCCCTTTGGGCTTTGTTCAGGAGGATTTTTTCCCTGTGCCAATGAGTTTAAGGCTATTACCCACTTTTTCTTCTATTAGATTTAATGTTTCTAGTTTTATACTGTGGTCTTTGGTCGACTGGGATTGAGTTTTGTGCAGTATGATAGAAATGAATCTATTTTCATTCTTCTACATGCAAAAGTCCAGTTATACCAGTACCATTTGTTGAAGATGCTTTCTTTTTTCAATTCTATATTCTTTACTTCTTGGTAAAAATAAAAAGTGTTTATAGGGGAGTGGGTTTCTTTCTGGGTCTATTTGATTCCATTGATCCACCTATCTGTTTGTATGCCAATACCATGTGGGCTTTTTTGTTACTATGACCCTGTAACATGGCTTGAAATCTAGGTTGGTGATATCTCCAGAAGTTCTTTTATTGTATAGAATTGCTTTAAGTATTCTGGTTTTGTATTGTTTTGTTTTGTTTTTCATATGAAGTTGAGAATTGCTATTTCCAGACCTGTGAAGAAATGTGCTGGGATTTTGAAAGGAATTTTAGTTTAAATGTAGATTTCTTTTGGTAAGATAGACATTTTTATTATGTTTATCCTATAGTTCCATAAGACTGGGAGATCTTTCCATTTTCTCCTGTCTTCAATTGCTTTCTTCAAAGACTTGAAAGCATTTTGTCATACAGGTCTTCCACTTGCTTATTTAGAGTTACAACATGATATTTTATATTATTTGTGGCTATTGTGAAGGCTGTTGCTTCTTTAAATTCTTTTTTAGCCCATTTATCATTTACATAAAGGAGGACAATTTATTTTAACATTGTATCCAGCCACTTGCCTGAAGGTGGTTATCATCCATAAGTGTTCTCAGGTAGAATTATGGAGGATCACTTATGTATACTATCAATCATCTGCAAAAAGTGATACTTTGATTTCTACCATTCAAGTAGTGTCTCTTTGATCTCCATTAGTTGTCTTATTGCTGTACCAAGAACTTCAAGTACTATTTTGAATAAGAATAGAAAGAGGGGGCAGCCTTAAGTTGTCCTTGAACTTACTGGAATTGCTTTACGTTTCTCTACATTTAATTTGATATTGGCTATTTGCTTGGTGTACATTGCTTTTATTGTGTTTAGGTATGTGTTTTGTATCCCTATCTCCAAAACTTTTAATAGGAAGAGTTGTTTGATGGTGTTCATGGCTTTTTTTTTTTAAACAACAAATGTTTAATCATGTGGGTTTTTCTTTTCTTACAGTTATCTTAAATGCTGAATTACATTGCTGTGTTGTCAAATGGTGAACCATTTCTGCGTTCCTGGGATGATGCCTATTTGATGATGAAGCATAATATTTTTATGTGATTCTGGATTCAGATTGGGGCATATTTATTGAGTATTTTTGGTTGATGTTCATAAGGGAAATTTGTCTGAAAATGTTTTTTCTTTTTTGAGATTGTGTGGTTTAGGAATCAATTTAACTGTACCATAATAGAGTGAGTTTTGAAATATTCCTTCTGTTTCTATTTCATGAAATATTTGAGGAGTATTGCTATTAGCTCTTCATTGAAAGTCTGGTAAAATTATGAAGTAAATCCATCTGAGATCTTTTTAGTTGGGAGGCTTTTAATAGCTATTTCAGTTGCCTTATGTGTTATGGAGCTATTTATATAGTTTTCTTGATCTTCATTTAAGGTTTGAAAATGGAATATATCTCGGAAATTTTCTGTTTCATTTAGATTTCCTAATTTTGATGGGTACAGATTTTTATTCAATAAGACCTAATTATTTTTTTCATTTCCTCAATGTCTGCTGTATATCCCTGTTGTCAATTCTAACTAATTTGGATACTATATCTTTGCCTCTTAGTTAATTTGGCTAAATTTCTACTTATTGATTTTTTTCTTTTACCCAATTATACCATTGCTGGAAATTTATATTAAGGAATAATTAAAGAGAAAGAAAAAACTATTAAGTAAAGAATATTTATGCTGTAAAAATATCCTTTACATCCAAAAGTAAGAGAACAACTAAATGAGTTATTATACTGCACCTAGAAAAGCATTAAAGAGTCATTAAAATAATTACATGGACCAAAGCAAAAATAATGACACGATATTAATGGAGAAAACTGGCATGTAAAATTAAATCTGCTTTTTTATTTCAATATGAGAATCACCATCTAGAGATGAACTAGAACTCATGGAAACACAAAGAGGATTTGATAAGACAAAACAAGGAATGATTGAGAGTGGCCTGAGGGAAGTTCTATGTCTCTGTTTAATAAGTCTTTATTTTCTTTTTTTAACCAATGAAAATAATATCTTTTTAACATTTACATTTATATCATTACACATGAATAAAATAAGCTACAAACAGCAGGAAGAACCATGAGACAATAAGGAATTATATAAATGGTATAATCATAATGATTTGGCTATTTGTATTTAGCAAATAAAGTAAAAATCTTTCCTATCTTGTTGGGTCTAAATTTTTGAATGAAGATCAGTGTCTATCTTATTTGCTCTCTATTAACTTGAAACATCTATCTTGATTTAAAAATATATTAACCCCTAACCTACTAAGCTTAATTGAAAGTCTAAACTAACTGGTCTACAACCCCATCAGAGATTTGAGAAGGAATAAAACATAAATACCTGTGTGAACCAGAAGTGCAGTTTAGCAGCTTCCAAAATGAAAAACGACAGAAATAATTTACTGCCTGAACAGTCACCCAACACTATCTATAATGTTGGAGCATCATTTTCAGCCTTCTGACCTAGTGTATCTGAAAAACATATTTATGAGGCATAAACTATTGACAACTTGCATGATCATGTGAAAAACTAGTCTTAATTTATCACAAGAATATATATTCCAGATCCAATAGATATGATTCTAGAGATATATAAGGGAAAATAGTTAAATAAGGTCTTCAAAAACCTCAGAGACCTACAGAATATTGCATTTAAAGATGTTTTTATTATTCTAAACATTCTTTGAGAACAAGACAAGTTAACTACTGGCAGCACCCAGCCTTCATCAAAGAAAATGATGAGCATCAAAGAACCTGCTTACGGAGTTGGCTTCAAAATTAGCAAAGCAGATATGGGGCAATATGTCCTTGTTTCGGCCACATACAGAATTCTGCCTAAAAATAGGCAAGTATAGATACAGACAGAGTCAATGGCTGAAATATGCCAAGATAGTGTAAGCACATGCTCTTGGGTTTTTTTTTTTTTTTTGATTCTTTGTTTTATTCCCTTTCTAATTTCATGATTTTAGCTCTTAGTTTGATTATTTTTTGCCATCTACTCTGCTTGGATGTGTCTCCTCTCCCTCCTCCTACTCCCCCTCCTACTCCCCCTTCTACTCCTCCTCTTCTTCTTCTATTTTATGTGTGCATCTTAGCATTGTTTTCATTTTGTCCCATACATTATGCCATGTGATGCCTTAATTTATATTGAATTCTAGAACATATTTAATTTCTGTCTCTATTTCTCCAAGGCCTAGAGAACATTGAGTAAAGAGTTTTTCAGTTTCCATGTGTTTGTTTCCCTGATGATTAAGGACATTGAACTTTTTTAAAGTGCTTATTGGCTTTTCAATATTTGTTTGTTGAGAATTCTGTTTAGCTTTGTACTCCATTTTTAAACTGGATTATTAGGTTTGTTTATATTTAATTTCTTAGGTTCTGTATATATTTTGGATATTATCCCTTTATCAGCTATAGGTCTGGTAAAGATCTTTTCTTAAAGTATAGGATGCCATTTTGTTCTAGAGACAGTGTCTTTTACCAGCATAGAATTAGTTTGACAATGATCATACTGTTTCTATTTTATGGAATAGTTTGAGGAGTATTGGTGTTATCTCTTCCTTGACTGTGTGGTAGATTTCTGCACTAAAATAATCTGACCACATTCATTTGTTTTTTGGGATATTTTTAAAGATAGCTTCAATTTTCTTAGGAGTTATAGGCCTATTTAAATAGTTTACCTGATCTTGATTTAACTTTGCCAGATATCCATGAGGAAAATCATCTATTTTGTTTAGATTTTCCAATTTGCTGCGGTAGAGGTTCTTGAAGTAAGACGTAATGTTTATTTAAATTTCCTCAGTGTATGTTGATATGTCCACTTTTTATTTCTGATTTTGCTAATTTGGATACTCTCTCTTTCTGCTTTTTTGTTAGATGGCTAAGATTTTGTCTATATTGTTAGGTTTTTCAAAAAATGAGATCTTGGATTTCTTGATTCTTTCTAATTTTCTCTAGGTTTCTAATTCATTGAATTCAGCTCTGAGTTTGATTATTTCCCAAAATCAACTCCTCTAGGGTATATTTGCTATTTTTTGTGCTTTGACCTTTCTGGTGTGCTCTTAATTTGCAAATGTGAGATATTGCTATCTTCTTTATGAAGTTACTTAATGCTATCAACTTTTTTCTTACCACTGCTTTTCTTGTGTCCCATAAATTTGGGTATATTTTTCATTTATGTTCATTTAATTCTAGGAAGTCTTTAATTTCTCTCTCTCTTTCTCTGTCTCTCTATGTCTCTCTGTCTGTCTCTCTCTTTCTCTCTCTGTCTCTGTCTCTCTGTCTCTGTCTCTGTCTCTCTCTCATCATAGTTGTCAATGAGTAGGCACTTACTCGGTTTCTATGGGTTTTTAGGTTTCTTATGTTTCTGTTGTTGTTGAAGTTGAACATTAATCCATGATAGTCTGATAAAATACAAAGGATTATTTTAAATTTCTTGTGTTTGTTGAGACTTGCTTTGTCTCCAAGTGTATGGTCAGTTTTGTAGACACTTCCATGAGATGCTGAGAAGAAGGTATATTCTTTTGCTTTTGGGTGAAATTTCTGTAGATATCTGTTAGGTAAATTTGATTAATAGTGTATGTTAATTTCCTTATTTATTTGTTTATTTTCTGTTGTAATGCTCTTTTTTTTTTGTGAGAGAAGGGTGTTGAAGTCTCCCCCTATTAATGTGTGGAGACCTATGAGTGATTTAAAAATCCATTAACATTTCTCTTACTGATGTGAATGCCCTCACAATAGGGAAAAAGGTATTCAGAATTGTCATATCATCTTGGTGGAATTTTCCTTCAATAAGTATGAAGTGTTCTTTCTCCACCACTTTTGATTAACCTTGTTTGAAAGTGTTAGAGATTACAATTCCTACTTTATTATTTGGGCAATTTTTTGAAAAAAAATTCATCCCTTTATTCTGAGGGAATGTCTCTTTTTGTTGCTAAGGAGCGTTTCTGGTATACAGGAGAATTACGGATCCTGTTTTTACATGTGATTTGGTATTTTGTATCTTTCTATTAGAGAATTCAGTCACTAATGTTGAGAGAGATTAATTAGCAATTATTGTTAATTCATGTTACTTGACAGTAGTTGTGGTTGTGTGTGTATGTATGTGAGAGTCAGTGTGTATGTGTGTGTGTGTGTGTGTGTGTGTGTGAATGAGAGAGAGAGCGAGAGAGAGAGAGAGAGAGAGAGAGAGAGAGAGAGAGAGAGAGAGAG
>OU015747.1:63392262-63446950 GCA_907169655.1 Acomys percivali
CACACACACACACACACACACACACACACACACACACACACACACACTTCATTCATCTATGGATAAATATGATGCTCCAATTAAACTTCCTACTAAATTCTTCATGGACTGATGACCTGTATAGAACTACGTTTTCCTTTGACCTGATTTCCCTCTTTACTTGAGGAGCTATGGGGAACGAGGGTAATGCAATTTGTTAACCTCCAAATGTCAAGTTTTAATGAGGGTTTCATGCAAGGACAGTCATTATTTCCTTAGAATAGAATTTTCATTACCTAATATGAATTTCTTTTGTGATCCCTACTACCCAGAGGGTTTCACATTTCTAGTGTTTGACTTTTTACTCCACATACAGTGATAAGCATCTTCAGACACAGAAAGTTTTAGGATAACATGCTAAGTACAATTCTATCCTTTGATTCCCAAAGAATATCCAAGCAGGTTGAAGGAAATATTTTGATATATGATAATTTCCTCAAAAATCAACTTGAGAAAATGTGATTTATCTAACTGTATCTAACGGGTATCAAAATACCAGTAGAATATGAGCTTGTCAGTCTAAATAACTCTGGATATAAAAGAAAATTCCTCATGTATTCTTTCTGAAGTATAAAACTGTTTTCACATATTTATTCAACTAACATATGGTGAGAAACTATTATATATTCATACAGTTCAAGACTCCAAAATAATCACCTCAATATTTTCCAAGGCAGAACTTATAGATTAACAATCAGTTGTCAGACCACACAATCTTTCTAATACGCCTTAATAATGACTTTTGGGAAAATGTTGATGATTTTTATATTGCTGGAAAACACATTTTCAAGATAAGGATAAATCCATGACAGTGAATTAATTACTAGATATATTGGTTTGTGTACCTCTCTGCACACAGCAGAAGATTCACATTCATTTATGCCATTTTCTTTTGTTCAGTTCTGTGTGCATTTCTCTTTCTCTACCTCTGTCCTCCCCCCCCCCCTCCCTCCCTCCCTCCCTCCCTCCCTTCTCTCTCTCTTTCTCTCTCTCTCTCTCTCTCTCTCATTCTGTGTTTGTCTTTTATGTGTGTGCAGGTGTACATGTGGGAAGTATATTCATACCTATGCATGTGGAAGGGAAAGATCATACCCAAGTGTTGTTTCGTTAACAACTATTTACTTTATTTTGGGATATGCTCCTTCAATAGTACCTGGAGGTCTTTAATATTTATGTAAACCAGTCTGTAAGCCTCAGATGGTATCTACCTCTCTGGCACTGAGATTGTAAGTATGCACCATCATATCTATCTCTTCACATATGTTCTGGAGGTTAATCTCAGGTCCTCATGAATATACAACAAATATTTTACTGAATGAGCCATTTCTCCCTTTTAGGTTATAATTTTGTAGATTCATATCATGACAATACTCTAAGGCCTAAGTCCAGAGGATGAGGAGAAACTTTTTCTCTATCATGTGATATGTCTTAGCTGACTTCTGAATTAATGTCTAAGTAAAAGAAAGAGACCAAGTACTATGAATAGAAGAGCAAAAATTCAGAATAAGAACTGATTATTAAGCAGTTACCTTTTATTATGAGTTATCCATCAGCTAGATATGATCTATAGTATAGGAAAGAATGAAATTAGATTTTATGGAGATACTGTACCATTTAACATAAGGGATTAGTCACATGTGAATTTATGTTGCCATGAGAATCCTAGACCAACCTGTCATGGAAAATGAAAAATGACTTCACTTAGAAAACTCTTTATAAATGTATTATGTGATAACTACATATTAGTTGACAGAGAGTGAGATGTGGATGAGAATGGGGAAAGCCTTCATACAAGGGAAAACATAGCCTCCATTTTCTTTCTATCATAACCAAAGTGCTTCCTTAAATGCTACCGACTCCTACATTTTTGTATTCTGCCACTTTTCTTTGAAACCTTTATTTTCTTTTTCATTGAATTTTCAGTCCCTATTTTTCTGCTTTAATGACTGTCCTTACTGTTTTTCTCACTTGATTGATTTCTATTCTAACTAGCTCTGACATGGGATTTTGCTGTACTATACTCCATGTGATAAGATGTGGCTAACTATTACACAAAACCCAGACAACTCTGAAGGCTCATTTTCCCACTATACATTCATACAATATAAAGCATCCTGCTAAGAAGGTCTATAAATAAGGAAGAGAGATGCATGGTTGGCTCAAAAAAAAAAAAACTGAAAAAAGATCCTCTTCAGGATGAGCGTTATTCAAAACATATCATGAACATGGACAGAATGTGTGAAAGGGCATGGTAAGGCCATAATGTGAGTTAGCCATAAGGTAAATTACTATGCCAGAGGTAACATGATGAGATCTTGAAATGAGTGAACACCTCTCAAAACCAATAAAGGCTCTTAATGGACAGACTAGGCCCTGAAAGGGAAGAGCAGGCCTTTGGCTCAGAGGAGATCTTCTCTAAAAGATTATTTTTGGTATATACATTTATATTATTACACATAAAGAGAAATATTATATACAACATGAATAACCATGAAACAATTAGGGATCATATGAATGTTATATTCAGGTGTTTTGGCTAATTGCATTTGGCAACCTTGTAAAAAAACATTTTTCCTATCTTGGTGAGTCTAAAATTCTGAATGAGAAGCAATATCTATCATCTCTCATCACTACCAACTTGAGACCTCTATCTAGATCTAAAAAGATCGTAACCCTTAAACAGTTTAATTAATTGTACCACTAAACTATGTGGTCTTCAAATCCATCAGAGACTCGATAAGGAATGAAAGTTAATTTCTTGAGTGAACCGGAAGTTCAGATTAGCAGCTTCCAAAATGACAAGTAAAAAAATATGACAGAGACAGTTTATTGGCTGAACAGTCACCCAAACTCTAACATTGGAGCATAATCTTCAGCCTTCTGGCTGAATACAGCTGACAGACATATTTGTGAGACAGGAACTATTAATGACTTAACAGATAGATATGATCCTATAGATTGATAAGGTAAATTAGTTAAAGTATTTAAAGCCTCAGAGACCTACAGAATATGGATTTTAAGAAACTTTTTAATAACTTAAAGATTATTTGACAAGACTGGAAAACTCGTGGAAATACCCAGCCTACCTCAAGAAGCTTATGAGCATCATAGATCCTCCTTATGGAGATGGCTTCAAATGTGGCAAACCAGCCACTGAGCAAAACATCCTCGATTCTGCCACAGGCAGAATTCTGACTACAAAGGAGCAAGCTTGGAACAAGCAGAGTCAATGTCTAAACTCTGCCAATACATGGTAAGAGAAGATATTCTTTCAGTGTGACAGCCACCATATATGACATAAAAGGAACTGGAAATAAAACACAAGCTTTCATTTCACTTGAACAAAGGGAATTTCTGACTTTTATACATTTATGCTCTGTGGGGCAATTCTACATCATGAGATTTAGCACAGGGAAGCCTAAGTAAGTGCTCACAATGTGGAGGTCTATTCTTCTAGAAACAACTATAGAGAAACTCTGCCATCTTTGGAGATAATAGAGTAGTTAGAGAGCCTGTGACCTAGCAAAAGGTAGTTGTAGAAACACTGACTAGATGTATGGAATGCTCATTGCCTAGAGATGACCCTTTAGTATGTCCATTGCTACCTCATGAGTTGTTTATTAATATTTAATGAGTGTAAGTTTAATCAGTTCTATGTTTCTACCAGCTCTGAGGTTTGCAACTACTTTCTACTCTTTGCCTTTCAAAGATAGGGATTTTTCTCCCTCTTGTTCAAGGCTGGAAAACTATTCACAGAGCTGGGTCACTGCAATTCTATTGGTCAGTTCCCTAACCCTATCACCAAGTAGTTGTTTACCCCTTTATCCTTATATATTCTCTTATTTCTTACATGACATGTAAATCTTAATACATACAACACTTGAATTCTCCTTTTTATACTGCTGGAGAGAAGCTTCCAGAATCTTTCAATTCTGCTTTCATATCTGTGATCTTTCATTTATGGCCTGAGACTGACTAGTCTCTTCGTCCTGCCTGGAAAGAATATTTTAATTTGGGGAAATTTTCAATAAATGCCTCTGAAGCAAAATCACAAACTTTCAATACTGAAATTTTTCTATCAGACTACAGGCTCACAAGGACTGTAAGGATTTTTGTTTTACTTTTTTTTTTTAATGAAACTTTGTTGTGTTTTGTAGGATATTTAAATATTTTTGTCATTTTATAAACATCTCAAGTTTTATTAGGTCTAGAGTGTTATTTTAGTATATGGAGAGGGTTGAGGTATGAAAGTGATCATTCCTGTTCAGATGTATGTGGATATACATGCATGCTTAGGCTAAAGTGTAAACAAAATATTTTTCCTATAGTACATTCCATCTTACTTTTTAATATGAGACAAGGTGTTATAGGGAAGGCAAGCTTTTCTTCAAGGAAATATTGCTTACACTGTTTGTACTATACAGTGTACACACTTTTTATATATAATCAAACATATAAGAAGCATGGGTGATTGTGCTGAAAGCTAGAAGACTGTGGCATTGCCTTTGTATGACAGCTATTTTTATTTATTCTAGTCAGACTTGTTTGTTTCTGCAGAGGTTGTTTTTTTAACATAACTCATTAGGTTCTGATTTATTTGGTTAGGAAAAAGTGTGATTAACAAAAATGTTTATGATTAACTAAGTATGTATGTGTCACATCAATCAATCACTCATAATAATAACTGCCTGCTTAATTGTTCATTCTACTATTAGCCTGCTCTATACACAAACACAACACACACACACACACACACACACACACACACACACACACACACACACAGAAAATGCTTTAGATTTTGAATTTAAGATGACAGTGGGTACATGGAACAACCCAGGATATCTAAAGTTTCCTAATTTTAATTGATTTACTTGCAACTGTGAAGCATTGATTTTTTAGACATTCCTGGGAAGAGGTTATCAAATGTCCACCCAGTCAGGATATGCCATTGATTGTAGACCAAAAATGATCTACCCAAAAGTGACTGATATCAGCACAAGACACCCCAATACCAAGTTCTCAGCACAAAGGGAATGCATTTGCCTAGGAGTAACAAAGGACAAAATAAGAAACAAAGACAGGAGATAGAGGGAGAACGGGAAGGGAACTAGGGAGAAGGGTAAAGAATATTTGACCTGGAATGAAAAATTACTTCCTCTACATAGAAAGGAAACAGATATGGACCATAGGCAAATGGCTTTTTATATGTATAAAAGGGGAAACCCCATGATATGATGAAGATTTTAATTATGATTGGGAATGTTAACTAAGGTAGCCAAATGGGACTGTTGGATGCTGGACTTCAATACTTTGATAGGTGGAGATGGTAGTCAGCCTCAGGAAGAGGAAGTGACCAAAGGAGGAAATATAACTTGGTGGCTAGCTTCAAGAATATAATTTAGCGTTTTTAAAAATCAAGTCAGAAGGAGTGCGGGAGACCTTCCAGAGCCATAATTATGAAGCTCAGACCAGCTAAAGTCACATCACAAAGTGTTAATTCTGGATATTTTCAGGAGTAATGATGGGAGCTTACTTTCAGGAACATGGATGACTGAAAGGCAGCTTTATCATTGCCAAGCTCATCCCATCCTGAAATAAAAATCACAAAAGATACATGTTATAATAAATTGTATCGTTATGGACTATGAAACCAATAACTGAAAAAGAGTGACTGAAACTTACTTTAAAGGTGCCAGCACTGTCTGGCAAAATCTAAACTGCCACTTATCTACTCCTAAACTAACATAAACTACTCTAAACTTCACAACATACATGTATCCCAAGCACTTGTCAATCTGATCCTCAGATGCTTCTTCTTCCCTCCTCACCAACTGTCAACATTCTTCTCTCCTCCTTCAACTGTCACTTCTTCACTCCTCCCCCTCTCCAGGAAGTACCAACTTCTACTTCCTGTCCCTCTGCACAGCTAATTGGCTAAACAGCACTTTATTGACATTTGTTACATCCACTCAAGACATTCTTCCATAGATACAATTCTGGAATTTTATACAGGTTAGACTATACTTATAATACAATCTTGTGGAAGAAGGAGCGTTATGAACATGCTAGGCTTCAGAGGATTCCTGAGATTTGTGAATTGTTATACCTGGAGCCTTAAAAAGACTCCTGTATATGTAATGTTTCAATTAAAAGAAAATTACTATCTATCAGGTGCCCACACTACTACCTTGTTTCAAACATTCAATTCACCCAACTCAAAGGAAATAAATTAATGTCTAGATATGACATTATGTGACTATTCAGGGGATGAGGTAAACAAACATTTATTTACCTAAAACAGATGAAATAGATGACTCTACTTCAGTTTAAGTTGGTGGACCATTGAAGGAATTGGAATCATATACAGAGTAATTGGTCACTCCAAACCAGATACATCTCTGACTGAAACAATACCTTTAACACAAGTACAGTTATTCATTACTTATGAATAATACATCCTTATTCTACTTGTAGGCAACTGTAGCAAAATTTCTTTACTCAGAAACTGTGTGTAGATTCATGACTCTAAGAATGTAGTGTTTGAATCTAACTACTGCTCCTCCCCATCACCAGAATTTTTCTGCTCTGTGAGTCACATACAGGACTGCCAGCTGCCCTGTTCTGCTTACTGTCCTCTTAGTTCCATTGTATGGACTACTGCTCTACTAGCTTTCTCTTTACCAGAAACATCCAGCCATGTTGCACAAGGAACACTTAGGTTAGGCGCAACTTCCTGATAACTACTTTACCAGGAACATCCAGTAACAACCAGATAGCTAAGGGCCAGCTTAAGAACATGGTCAACAAGATGCAGGAAATATGGCACCACAAGTACATGCTATTGTATAGCCAGTGCAGTGACACTACTATCGCTAGCTCTGGATATCCTAACACAACTGAAGCACAAGAAAATGATCTTAAATATTTTCTTGTAAAGATGATAAAGGCCTTTAAAGAGATAATGAATAAATATGTTAAAGAAATACAGGAAAATCTAATCAAACATGTAGGGGCGCTAAAAGAGGAAATGAATAAGTCCCTTAAACAAGTATAGGAAACCATAATTAAACAGGTAAAATAAAACAATAAAATCATTCAGGACCTGAAAAAGGAAGTAGAAGCAATAAAGAAAACAAATTATGGAATCCTGGAAATGGAAAACCTAGGGAAGAAAACAGGAACAACAAACATAGGCATCACCAACAGAAACAAGAACTGGAAAAAGCATGATATATGATAAAAGAAAGTGATACAGCATTCAAAGAAAATGTTAAATGTAAGGCATGACTTGTTCTAGTTAATAGACCTCGCTGAAAATAAACCAACCTGACCTTCAAAAAAAAATCTAAAAAACTCCTGACACAAAACATCAGGAAATCTGGGATACCATAAAAAGACCTAAACTAAAAATAATAGGAATAGAAGATGAATAGTCCCTGAAACAAGGACTAAAAAATATCTTATACAAAATTATGGATAACAACTTTATTATCTATAAGAGATGCCTATAAACATACATGAAGCATACAAAATACAAATTAGATTTGACCAGAAAAGAAAATACTACTGCCATATAATAATTTAGTAAAAACAAATATACAGAACTAATAAAAAGTATTAAAATATGTAAGTGAAAATAGGCTAAGTAACATACAATGGAAGACCTATCCAAATTACCCCTGACTTCTCAATAGAGATTTTAAAGGCTAGAAGGACCTGGGCAGATGTCTTGCAGCCTCTAAGAGTGCAGAGATGCCAAGCCAGACTACTATATCCAACAAAACTCTCAATTAACATAGATGCCAAAACCAAAGTATTCTAAGACAAAACCAAATTTATATAAGAGCTATATACAAATCCAACCCTACAAAAACACTAGAAGGAAAATTCCAACACAAGAATTTTAACTACATCCAAGAAAACACATGAAATAAATTACTCCCCTCTGGCAAAAATGAAAGATGGGAAGCACAGAGAAACACATACACACTAAATCCTCAGCATCAAAGATACATAAATTAACAAGATTGGTAATTACTATCTTTCACTGCCAATGCCATAACTTTCCCAATAAAAAAAAATAAGCATTAACAGAATAGATGCAAAAGCGGGATCCATCATTTGGGTGCATACAAGAAACACATTTCAGCAACAAAGCTAAACATTACCTCATAGTTAATGACTATAAAGAGGTTTTCCAAGCAGAGGACAGCAAGAAGAACGCTGGAATAGCCATTCTAATATCTAGCATAATAGATTTTAAGCAAAAAATAATTTAAAAATTTGGGGAAAGGCACTTCATATATATGGACACTGGACATATGTGCCCCAATAGCAAGGGAACCCACATTTTGAAAAGAATGGTTTTAAATATTTAATCAGACATAGAACCCCACATATTAATAGTAGGGAACTTCAAAAACACTCTCTAACCAATGGACAGGATATCCAGACAGAAACTAAACAGAGAAATCATGCAACTTACTGATAATATAAATCAAATGGAACTAACATATGTATATATATATATATATATATATATATAATATGTATAAAATATATTTTTCCATCAAAACACAAAATAATATACCTTTTTCTCAGCACTTGATGGAACCTTCTCCAAAATTGGCCATATACTGGATCACAAAGCAAATCTCAACAGACACAAGTAAATTTAAATAACCTTTTGTATCTTATAAGACTGGTAATGTCTTGTTTTTGAGATGTGTTTCTTGTAGGCAGCAGTACGATGGGTCTTGTTTTTGCATTACTTCTGTTAGCATGTGTCTGTTTATTAGGGAATTCAAGCCATTGATGTTGAGGGATATTAATGACAAGTGGTGTGTTAATTCTTGTTATTTTGAAGTTGGTAGGGTAGAATGTTGTGTATACTACCTTTCTTTTGGTTTTGTGGATGTGAATTTACTTATTTTCTGTGTTTTCCTCTATATATTTAGCCTCCTTGGGATGGAGTGTGCCTTCTAATATCTTCTGTAGGGTGGGATTTGTGGTTAGGTACTGTGTAATCTTTGTTTTGGCATGGAATATCTTGCTTAATCCATTTATGATGATTCAAAATTTTGCTGGGTATAATAGTCTGGGCTGACATATATACTCTTTTAGTGTCTGCATGATATCTGCCCAGACTCTTCTGGATTTCATAATCTTTGTTATGATGTCCAGTGTAATTCTGAGAGATTTGTCTTTATATGTGACTTCATCTTTTCTTCTTGCAGCTCTTAATATTCCTTATTTGGTCATACATGAAATGTTTTGATTATTGTGTGTCAGGAGGATTTTCTTTTCTTGTCCAATCTATTTGTACTTTGGTAAGATTCTTGTATATATATATAGGCACCTCTATCTTGGTGTTTGTTAAGTTTTCTTCTGTGACTTTGTTGAAAATATTTTCCATTCTTTGAGCTGGTAGTCTTCTATTTTGCGATTCCTATTACTCTTAGGTTTGGTCTGATCATGTTGTCCAAGATTACTTGGCTGTTTTGTGTCAGGTTCTTTTTAGTTTTATCATTTTCCTTTCGCTGATATATCAATTTCTTCCATTGTATCTTTACCACTGAGATTCTCTTTTTTATCTCCTGTATTCTGTTAGTAATATTTGTGTCTGCAATTCCTGTTCTTTTCCTTAGGTTTTACTTCTCCAGGACTACTTCAGATTATGGGGTTTTTATTGCTTCTAATTCTATGTTTAGGTCTTGAACAATTTTATTCTTTTTTTTCTCCAATTTATTCTATTTTCCTGTAATTATTTAATATATTCTGTTATTCCTTCATTTGTTCGGTTGTATATTCTTTTTCTTTTTTAATTTTAATGTTATTAATTTATTCAGATTACTTTTTCCCTTTTTTTAATTATCTTTTTTTATTAATTTATTCTTGTTACATCTCTATGGTTATCCCATCCTTTGTATCCTCCCATTCTCCCCTCCCTCCCATTTTCCCCTTATTCCCCTCCCCTATGACTGTTCCTGAGAGGGATTACCTCCCCCTGTATATGCTCATAGGGTATCAAGTCTCTTCTCGGTGACCTGCTGTCCTTCCTCTGAGTGCCACTAGGTCTCCCCCTCCAGGGGACATAGTCAAATGTGAGGCACCAGAGTACATGAGAAAGTCAAATCCCTCTCTCCACTCAACTGTGAAGACTGTCCTGTCCATGGGCTAGATCAGGGTAGGGGTTTAAATTTTACCGCCTGTAGTGTCCTTGGCTAGTGCCTTAGTTTGAGCGGGACCCCTGGGCCCAAATCTGCCTATCATAATGTTCTACTTGTAACTCAGTTGCCATCCCATCACTTGTATCCTCCTGTTTCTCCCACCCTCCTGCATTCACCCTGTTCCCTTTCCCTAGGTCTAAGACTGAGGGGAACCTCCACCCCCACTATATGTTCATAGGCTATCAAGTCTCATCTTGGTAGCATGCTCATTCTTTCTTTGAGTGCCATCAGGGCTCCCTACCCAGAGGATGTGGTGAAATAGGTAGCACCAGAGTTCATGTCAGAGTCAGTGTACGCTCTCCATTTAACTGTGGGGAATGTCCTATCCTTTGGGTAGATTAGAGTAGGGGTTCCATGTTTACTATTTGTATTATCCTTGGTTAGTGCAATAGTTGAGCGGACCCCCCTGGGGCCCGATCCACCCATCATGATGTTCCTCTTGTAGGTTTCCAGGACCCTCTGCATCCTCTATTTCCTCATATCCTATATTTCTCTTACGTAGAGTCTCAGAAGGATGTCCTCACATCTCTCCCAATCTCCTGGTAAGTGAAGAATTTCATGGGACATGCCTTTTGGGCTAGTACTCAATTATAAGTGAGTTTATACCATGTGAGCCTTTCTGCTTCTGGGTTAATTCACTCATTATGATCATTTCTAGTCCCATCCATTTGTCCACAAATATCAACATTTCCTTGTTCCTAATAACTGAGTAGTATTCCATAGTATAAATGTACCACAGTTTCTTTATCCTTTCTTCAACTGAGGGACAATTAGGCTGTTTCCAGGTTCTGGCTATTATCAATAAGGCTGTATGAACATGATTGAGCATATGTCCTTGTTGTGTGGTGGATCATTTTCTGGGTATATTCCAAGGAGTGGAAGAGCTGGGTCTTGAGGAAGCTCTATTCCCAGTTTTATAAGAACACACCAGACAGATTTCAAAAGTGGTTGTACAAGTTTACATTCCCACCAGCTATGAAAAAGTGTTCCTCTTTCTCCACATTCTCATGAACCTGTGTTGTCACTTGAATTTTTGATCTTAGCCATTCTAATGGGTGTAAGACAGAATCTCAGAGTTGTTTTGATTTGCATTTCTCTGACGTCTAAAGACTTTGAGCATTTCCTTAAGTTTTTCTCAGCCATTCAATATTCCTCTGTTGAGAAGTCTCTGTTTAGTTCTAAGCCCCATTTCTCAATTGAGTTATTTGGTTTTGTGGTTTTTAATTTCTTTATATATTTTGGATATGAGACCTTTGTCAGACGTATGGTAGGTGGAGATGTTTTCCCAGCCTACAGGCTGTCACTTTGTTTTGTTGACAGTGTCTCCTGCCTTACAGTAGCTTCTCAGCCACATTAGTTCCCACTTATACTTTAAATCTCTGAAGAAAGAGATTGAGGTTGACATCAGAAGATGGAAGGATCTCCCATTTTCTTAGATCAGGAGAATTAACATAGTAAAATTGACCATCTTACCAAAAGCAATGTAAAGATTCAATGTATTCCCTATCAAAACACCTACAAAATAATTGAAAGACTTTGAAAGTTCAATTATCAACTTCATATGGAAAAACAAGAAACCCAATATAGCTAAAACAATTCTATATAATAAAAGATCCTCTGGAGGAATCTCCATACCCATCCCAAGCTGTACTACAGAGCAACAGTAATTAAAACAGCATGGTACTGGCACAGCAATAGTTTGGTTGATCATCAGAATAGAAGCAAAGACCCAGAAATGAAACACAAACATATGGTCACTTGATATATGACAAAGAATTCAAATCTATTTAATGGAAAATGATAGCATATTCAACAAATGGTGCTGGTCTAACTGGATGTCTATATGTAGAAAAATGCAAGTAGACCCATATTTGTCACCATGCACAAAACTCAGGTCCAGGTGGATTAAAGTCCTCAACATAAAACCAGAGACACTAAATCTATTGGAAGAAAAAGTGGGGAAAAGCCTGGAACACACTGGCAAAGGAGACAACTTCCTGAAGAGAATACTAACAGCCCAGGCCTTAAGGTAAACAATCAATAAATGGTTGTATTTTCTTGTACTTCTTTGAGAGATTTATGTTTCTCCATTACAACCTTCATCAATTTCATAACAACAAATTTAAGATCATTTTCTTGTGCTTCAGGTATTTTTGTATCTCTAAGGCTTTTTGTGGTAGGATGGTGGTTTCAAGTGGTGCAAAATGGCCCTGGAGTTTGTTGCTTGTGTGTTTATGTTGACCTATAGTCATTTGGTTGTTTCCAATGATAGCAGGCTTCCCAATCTCTGATGTCTAGGGAGTTCTGGAGTAGGTAGAGAAGGCTCTAAGCTGAATGTTGCTAGGGCCTGCACAGGCCTTTTTGGATAGGCAGATGGACTAGGTGTGCAAGAATCACCTCTTATGGCCTTTTCCTGGGTGAGACAGGTAAGACTGGAGTTTGCAGGAAGAGGGCTCTAAGCTGAAATTTTACTGGGCCCTTACTGGCCTCCTCAGAATGGTGGAAAATATGGGTTGGGTACTGCCTACAGCTCACCTCTCTGATGGCTGTGTCACAGGTGGTATAGAAAGATCATGGAGTTCAGGAACAGGCTTTGAAGTTACACAGCCAGGCAGTGAAATAGCACTGGTTTACAGATTCATATTTAGACCCAATGTCCTTTGGTGGCCAAGCAGGGACTGTGCTCTGGGTGCTCAGTTTTTTCTGGCCTTTGCCATCTCGGAAATATGGCCTGTAGGTTCATATTATCCAGCTGGTCTCCACAGGGTAACCAGTAGAACCAAGGATTGGGGTTGGGATGCTGACCTTTGACATCTAGGCACTGCCCTTGGGAAAGCAGGAGGGATCCAAAGTATGGTTGCTGGAATGGAGCACCACTGGAACTGAGGACCAACACTCTGTATTGGCAGAACATACCAATAACATGGAAATCTTGTGCAACTCCTGGGGCTGGGATGGGGAGAGGCCTGTAGAGTTTGTCCTCAGATCCCAGGATGTCACCCACCATGTGTGAAACACTGATGGCAGTATTAGGTTAGCTGTTAAGTTACCCATCACAATTACATTCTCTGATCTTCTGAAACGCAAATATAGTGTATGCTGAATGCCACCACCTTGAAAGTCTTCACTTTCTAGAATTTAACTAGGATGAAAATCACTCTCTTAATTTTGTTGAAATCATTCTTTGTGGCCCTTTAGTAATTTTCTGACTTATATTCCAAATGAAGCACATGTATCTGAAGATTCAATACTAATATCCATAAATGAGAGAAAATATGTGATATTGGTCTTTCTGAGTTTCTGTTTCCTCACTAGAAATGATTGTTTCCTATTTAATCGATTAGTTGTAAATTTCATAATTTCAATTTTATTAATAACCTTGTAATATTCCACTTTGCCAATACAACCACATATTTATTATTCATTATTCAGTTGATGACCAACTAGGCTGTTTCTGTTTCTAGCTATTGTGAAAAGAGCATCAATAAGCACAAATTCCTAGGAATCTATACTATTGGAAATAATATGAAGTCCTTTGAGTATATTCTCAAGAGTGGTAATGTTAGCTCATATGTTAGATCTATTTTTAATCTGAGGTGGGACCTTCACAATGATTTTCATTGCAGATTCATGACTGTGTACTCCTATCTGCAAGAATAAATATTTTTATTTCCTCACATTTATCTCAGCACTTGTCATCTTTGCTTTTGAAACCTTATCTATTCTGACTGGTAAGAGATGAAAATAAAAAGCATTTCCCTAATATTTAATAATTTAAAAGAAAAGAAAACAAAACAAAAAGTGAAAAAATCCTACTACAATAAAATAATCTATTAATATAGACAATGAATTAAAATAAAATAAACATATATATTGCAGCAACATTGCCTCTACTAGATCTCATAGTCCAAGAATAACAAATATGCCCAGTACTAGGAGGGGTCTATTTCTTTTATAGTTGTTGGCCATTGAGGTTCCAGAGACTATAGGAATAAGGTTATTGTATAATTAAAAGGCTGAATATTATACCCCCATATTTTGTTGCAATCTTGTTCTCAGAATCTCCTGTCTCAATGGTATATTAACTCTGTTCCCCAATTGTCCCCTGATAAGTCAGTAAAACAGCTTATAGCCAATCATTGAGTAAGTAGTGGGGAAAGTAGTGTTGGACTTCATGCCAGCCAGGGGAGGGGGTCTTAGAGGAGCTAGTAGGGGATTCAGGCATAGGAGAGGTCTACAAAACATCAGGAGAGATTTAGCTGGACCAAAGAAAGAGCTAAGAGGCAAGTAACTTGGAGATTTGGGTAAAGATGAAGTCAGAATAACATTAAGAATAGACTGCACTCCTATAATTCCAGCACCTGAGAAATAGACCATGCCAGCAATCTGGTCTACAAAGCAAGTCTAGGATAGCCAACGCTACACAGAGAAACTC
The DNA here is from genome assembly GCA_907169655.1 of Acomys percivali. Lineage (NCBI taxonomy): Eukaryota > Metazoa > Chordata > Mammalia > Rodentia > Muridae > Acomys > Acomys percivali. The sequence goes on from OU015747.1 coordinate 63,406,969, forward strand.
TGTCTCAGAAAAAAAAGCACTTAAATTTCTCAAAGGCTTATTATTAAACATGAATAGAAGTGTCTCTGTTATTTGTGTGATTGCCAGGTTAAGAGAGAAACTGAGAGAAACAAACAGTTTGTTTGACATTTCCTAAGGAAGAAGTTCAAAATCTTCTGATTAGAAAGAACAGCAAGGCCTCGATTAGGCTGCATAAAAACAAACACTGAAACTAACTACAGCCAGACAAAGCAAAGCCAGTTCTTCATTAAAAAGTGTGTCTTTAAGACAAGCAGACTTCGAAAAGCCAGACTTCCCTAACCAAGGCATGAAGTTAAATCATTTGGGAAGAAATTCTTGGTAGACTGACTCCTGCAGGCCAGAGAAACAAACATTTGTGGACCCAATAACTTCCCAGAGTAAAGTCAGGTCAAACTCCAGTGAGGGAGGTAGGAAAAGAAAGTCTCTCACTGGAAGCAAGATCCAAAGAGACAGGCAGGCTTTTCAAAGTCTTAATCATCTGAACTTGGAATGTTTAAAAGAGAACTAGATTCTAAGAAAATAAAGTTCTTAGGAAGAGGTTTAGAGATTAAAGATTAGTTTCTGTGTTTAAAATGGAGGAAGATTACACTTGAGTTTTTTTCTCAGCGCACAAATAATTTTTCAGTGATTATTTTAATTTTGTATATCACTTTTGCGATAGATCAAAGTAAGACAGACTTGAAGAAAAAAAATGTGTGGAGAGCTGCCTTTAGTGGCTCTTGGCTTAAGACACTGAACAATTCCACCTTGTCTGTAGACTCCATTTTCTATACCTCTACCTGGCAAATAGTAGGCTGGGGTCAGCCAAGGCCACTCCACCCGGACCCTGGGAACTGCTGCCTGACACATAGAAGGCTCCTCTGGGTCCTGGGAGGCCACTTGCTTATCTTGCTTCTGTAGCTGTGTTCCCTCAGAGCTCACTTCCTAATCTTGGAGTTCTTCCTGCCATGGATGGATGGTGGGATATCTGCCATTAGGTTCCCACAACAACCCTGCCCTTGCCCTTGAAGCTTGTCTATATAACCCTGTAAGAATTTTCAATAAACAGGGCTTTTTCAGAATCCAGGCTTTCCCTCATTTCTTCATGTCTCCTGTCCTTCTTTCACTCCCACAAACTTTCTCAGGTTCCATTTAAAGACCTCACATGCTGGGGCAAAATTGGTGCCCAGATGTTAGGCCTGAGGCATGGGGCAACCTGTGAAGAGCACCATCTTAAGACTTCAGTCACATCATACATGGAGGTCATCATGGATAACACTCTCTCCATGAGAGAAGATATGAAAAGATGTTGCCACAGAGAAACGTCCACTCTGTGAGTGAAGACCCACACAGAGATCGCCAAGGAGAAACCCCTACTCCCAGAAATAAGATCCGAGGTAAGCAGATGGTGATATTGTGGGACAGGGGATTAGTGTACGTGAAAATTTCATAGGTGGACTTAAAGATTCTCTCAAGGCACAAAGAACTGGGATCAAGGAAAAAAGGTTTAACTCAAGGTATGAGAAACTAGGGTTAAGGAAAAAGATTTAGTTCAGTGATTTCCTCTTTCTCAAGGATATTTGTCCCTGGTTCCCTCAAGAAGGAACCATAGATGAGAAAAGATGAAAGAGGATGAGTGATGTTTTAAATGATTACTATCAGACCTTTGGCCCTGAAAAGGTCCCTGTCACTGCCTTTTCCTATTGAAATCTGATTAATGATATTTCCTGTTTTAGAAACTTTGATGAGAGTATTAAAAATGTATTACATGAAAGTGAAAATTTTCTTAAAGAACTTAGAAAAAGTCTGGAGAAATGTAAAAGCTGGCCTACCCAGTCCTTTCTTCAGGACCACCATTAAGGCCAAAGTCTGTAAATCTCCCTGCCTGAAGAGTCCCCTCTGAGACCCAGACTCCAGTTGAGGAATTAGGTAAGGCAGCCGTCACTCTTCTTTGTCTTCTCTGTCTGTCTCTCTGTCCCTTCACATTCTTTAGTTTCGCTTTGGAGCTCAAACATTTGGATTAGTCACAGTGTCAAGGATGCTCTTGGCCTGTTCTAGGAGATAGTGTATCTCCCAACTGGGAGGCTGGAAGATGTTCCTGACTTCCAGGAGGGGGAGTCAATCCCCTTCTACTTGGGAAGCGCTCTCAGCCCACCTGATCACCAGGTCTGACCACTCACTTGGTTCTGGTTTTGGTGTAGGCCAAACTATTGTGGCTTTTGGTGCCGTTTTCTGTTTTTGTTTATTTGTGTCTATTTGTGTGGACTTTCTCACTATGAGACAAAAAGAATCAACTCCCTTGATTGTTGTCTTCAACCAGTGGATGGCCCACCTAGGGCAAATAACTTCTTCCTCATAGTGAAGAAAGACAAACGTCACTTTTTTACTCTTGTCTTTGTCTGGTGTTTAAATGTTGTTTTATATATTATGTTGTGTTGGAGAAAAAACAAAATTTCACCTGCTAGCCATTAGTTCTAACTCATCTCAATGATTCTTTTTTTTTTTAAATTAATTTATTCTTGTTACATCTTAATGGTTATCAGAAACAACAAAAACTGATAAACTGGCTCTGTCCTGGAGCCAGGCTGCATGGATCAAACTGGCAGGAAGCTCAGGGCTGCCTGAAATCCTGATGATGTGCTCTACACTCCAGACAGCCCAAATCCCTGAAACATAGTAAGTGCAAGGTCACCACCGACAACAGAAAAAAAATTAGGGGCCTAAAAAATGAGAGTTAATATGATGGTTCTTTCCAGGAACTGGTTGGTAAGCAATGACCATATAAAGCGACTGGTAAGGTCTTTTTAAGTCCTACTTACTCTTTTGACTCTTTGGTGATGGGCTCTTAATAACTTTCAGTATAGAGGCTATGTGTTTTCAACAGGGGCTTGTGTGCAGAAACATCCTGGGCAGGATGCCAACGCAGACACTCTTAGTTTTTCTACTATTTTTCACAGCTCTTGCCTTTAGCATTTAACATTTAGGTGTAAGATCCTTTTAAATTATCCTATAAAATTCAAGAAATATTTTGTCTGTTTTACTACATGTTTGCTGCTTATTGGCTTTAAAGATATAAATGTATTGTGTTCTGAATATCTTGGTTAAAATCTTTAAAATCTATAACAAATATTTATACTTGTAATTTGAGGTCAGAGACATTCTAATAGCAAATGAAATGAATCAACTTAAGAAACTGATTTCCAGCAGTAATAGACTTATAAAAAATAAAAATTTTAGCAATGTTTTCTTAATAAAGGTGTTAAAAATACATTTCTAGAATATATCTGTGAACGTTTATCTAAAGATTAATAATTTGCTTGTTAAATATAATGTTTAAAATTTAAGTTCAAACTCTTGTTTAAAATATATGAGTGCGTGTGCATTTGTAACATAAATATTATATCATTCAATCCTATTTCAAAGCACTTTAAAATCTGGTTTTATGTTCTAAAAATTATGGTTATACACTATGATTTCATTCTTAAACAAATGTAACAGGACTCATTTGTATTAATTATGTTACAGTCAATATAAAATATTAATAACTAAAAATATCTATAAATTAAAATTAAATATATTAAGTAACACTGATAAATTTTCTTTAAAAACTGTTGTTTTCTATAATGATATGCCATATGGAATCCAGAAAAGTTTCCAACCCCTATATTTATAGATCTTGATGCTGAAGTAAAGAAACTCTAATTTAATGGTTATCAATTTATTATTAACTGTTATTTACCTACTCAAGGTCTTATTGTACATCAAAATCATGGTGTGTATAACAGGAGATGCAAATTAATGCAAGGGATAAAATTTCTCAGCTACTACTGTTTCCCTACACTAAGGACTAGGCCATTCCAGTAAAAAAGAATGGGTACATTTGAAAGTACAAAACATATGTGGTCTGACCAACAATGGAATATATTTACTTATAAGTAGATATTAACCCAACATAGATGCTGCCTGAGAGATTGCACACAGTGAGGGATTGGGACAAATACTGGAAATCATTGCCAAACTCCAGACAAAGAGCTGTGAGTTATAGAAAATATGGATAAAAGGTAACTTAATAAAAATCATTAGAAACATATATCATGGGATTGGGGCAGGATCCCATACTTGCCCCTCTATGAAAAAATAGTTTAATTAATATCTGCTGTGTCCCAGATGCAAAAGGGGAAGGCACTGGGCGATTGAGTGTCAGTCAAAAACAGATGCCCAAGAGAACGTTTTGCCTCAAAAGCAGTGAAAATGTTTAAGGGGCCAGCCTCAGGCCCCACAGATGGGACAAAGTTTTGGGGGTTGGTCCCCCCGATGGAGAACACATCTCACACCTATCAAGAGACACCCAGGCAGCTCACAATTCTACCTCTGTTCCTCCTCCCAATCAGTACTAACACCTGAAATGGGAACAAGTTATCCCAACAGGGACATTTGGCCCATTACATCAAGACACCGTCGGGTTACTGATAGAGAGAAGTAGTTCCACTCTTCAGGTTTACCCAGGGGTAATAGAAAATGACTTTACTGGAGAAATTAAGGTTATGGTTTCCTCACCAAAGGCTCCCCTTACAATAGCTAAAGGCAAAAGAATAGCCCAACTCCTCCTCCAATCTCTGAAAAATACCCAAAACCCCATTGCTGGGAACCATAGAAGTGATAAAAGGTGTGGTTCATAAGATGCTTACTAGGTCCAAAAGATTACTCTAAATAAGCCTATGTTAAAATTAAAACTAGATGGTAAAGAATTTGAAGGTCTTGTGGACACTGATGCTGATTCATCAGTCCTCAGAAAAGAAGCCTGACTACATCCTGGCCCTTTTCTGTCACACTCACTCATTTGAAACGAATAGGCCAAACCAAAAATTCAGAGCGGAGTACTTCACTTGTGGTCAGATGAAGAAGGAAACTCAGGGACTGTTCAACCTTTTATTATTCCCAGCCTACCTGTTTACTTATGGGGATGAGACATATTCTCACAATTAAAATGGAGGATGTTTAGTCCTAATGAAGTGATCACTTAGGAGATGTTAAACCAATGCTTTCCCCCAGACAGAGTCTCAGGAAACAAGCTAGGGCATAAAAGAGCCTATACAGGTTCACCAAAGAATATACCATTCAGGAATGAGAAATCTACCCTAATGGTCACTGACATGCCTGAAACCTATGTAGATAAGATCTCATGGAAAAATGATGAGACTGTATGGGTCGATCAATGCTCAAGTAGTTGACACTCTTAGAAAATTATGTCCTTCAGTCTATATCATTCACTACATGGATGATATCCTCCTGGCTGGGGAAGATGGAGAGAAACTCCTACTTTGTTGTAATTGTCTTACCTAAGGTCTTATCAAAATGGGACCCCAGAAAGCTTCTGACAAGGTATAGTTAAAGGATCCCTATAGCTATTTACTCTTTGAATTAAGAGGTGCCCAAGTTAACATTCAGAAGGCTTAATTAAGGACTGATCATTTAATCTCATTAAATGATTTTCAAAAATTATTAGGAGATATCAACTTGATAAGACCATACTTAAAGCTTATGACTGGAAAGCTTAAACAATTGTTTGACATTCTCAGAGGAGACACTGATGGCAATTCTTCCAGGTCTCTGACTCCTGAGGCTCAGGTTGCATTAATAAAAGTAGAAACAGCTATAAGTTAACAATTTTTAACTTTTACAAATTTTAAGAAACCCCTTATTTTTGTCATTTGTGCTACACCTCATACGCCCACTGGGGTGTTTTGGCAGTCTGGCCCACTACTGTGAGTTCATCTCACCTCTTCCCCCCAAAAAGGTTGTCACCCCTTATTACATCCTTGTAGCCAAGCTAATTATTCAAGATATGGATAATTATTGAGGATATGGAAGACATTATTTTGGCAAGGAACTATATATTATTATTCAGCTGTACTCCAAAGCTCACATTAATTGGCTTTTTCAAACCACTGAAGACTAGCCAATTGATTGTTCTTCATTATTCAGATGGATAGACAGCTACTACTGACAAGTTACTTCAGTTTATTAAATCTTGTACCTTTGTTTTCCCCAGGAATGCCTTTCTAGAACCTCTACCAGAGGCTCTGACTATTTTTTTGGATGGTTCCTCCATTAGAAAAGCTGCCTTTATGGCTAAAGGTCAGACAACTGTTATGACTGCTCCCTATACATCAGTTCAGCTTGTAGAATTGTATATTGTGGTTATTGTCTTTAAGACATTTCCTGATATTACTTTTAATTTGTATAAAGACAGTGTTTATATTGCTCATTCTTTTCCCTTTTTGGAGACCATGGCCTTCATTAAACCCTCTACTAATGCTATAACATTTTTCCTACAAATCCAAGCTGCCATTAGGTCTAGATCTCACCCCTTTTTTATAGGCCACCTCCAGGCCCACACTGGACTCCTGGGCCCTCTTTCAGAAGGAAACGTGCTTGCAGACTTTGCAACTCAAACCATCTGTCCTCTTGTTGACTCAGCCTTACAAGAGGCCCAACAAAAACATTCATATCAGTGCTCACACTTTGAGGCTCATGTTTAAAATAACCAGAGAACAGCGTTGTCAAACAGACAAAGAGTGCCCTACCTGCATTATACTTTTGCCCACTCCTCATTTTGTTGTTAACACTAGGGGCCTTGTCCCTAATGAAATCTGGCAAATGGATGTTACCTACATCCCAGAACTTGGAAAGCTCAGATATTTACATGATACTGTTGATACTTTTAGTGAATTTGTTATTGGCACTCTACAAACTGGTGAGGTCGGTAGACATGTCATTGTACATGTCCTCACCTGCCTGGCTACTATGGGAAAACTCAGGATGATTAAAACAGACAATGGGCCTGGCTATATTGGCAAACATTTTCAAACTTTCTGTTCTGCCTTACAAATAAAACATATCACTGGCATCCCCTATAACCCTCAACGTCAAGGTATCATGGAGAGTGCACACCAGACACTCAAAAACATTATCAATAAAATAAAAAGGGGAGACTTATACCCTGTTAAAGGATCTCCCAGGAGCATTCTTGTTCATGCTTTGTTTATTCTAAATTTCTTAAATCTGGATGTGAAAGAAAAATTTGCTGCAGATCGTCTTTGGCATCCTTCATCAAAAGACAATTCTGCCTCAGTCTTATGGAAAGATCCGTTGACCTACAAATGGTCTTGCCTTTACCCAGTGCTCATATGGGGCCGAGGGTCACTGTGTGTGTTTGATATAAAAGCTGGATCAGCAAGATGGCTGCCAGAAAGACTTGTAAAACAGGTTGATACTAACATTACACGCAGGGAGAACATAGAATCTGAGAAGTCTCCCTGTTATTCTTTTACAAGAAAGAGAAAATGAGACAGTGCCTGAAAGAAATTGTGATTCTGCTGACTCTGCTGATCACAACTGGTAATAAGCCCCACATGCCATTCAAACTTACATGGAAAGTCCTAGACGAGGAGAAATGTGTTTTCAGCCAGACCACCTTCGTGGCCATCTTGGATTCCAAACCTTCATGTTAGACTTGATTCCATATTCTCCTTCCTAGATTTTCATGAAGCCTGGGGAGGTACTTTTTACATTTGCCCTGCTAACGGCAGCAAACGTAGGCAATGTGGAGGCCCAGAAGAGGCCTATTGCGCCTCATGGGACTGTGTTTCCTCGAGACACATTCTGTGGAAGGCCCCTGTACAGAAAGATTTTATTACTGCCTCCATGGAACGACCTATTGAGGGATATTACCCCTGCACTGATAGAAATAACCCCATTGCCAGCATTAAATTCACTGATGCTGGCAAAAAGAGAGTTGGGACACAGGCAAGACCTAGGGCATTAAAATATATATATTATTGGTCTGTTTTTTCACATTTGCCTAAGTAAGGAACCAATCATTGAGCCAGTGGCAATAGGATCTAACAGAGCTCTACCCCTCCCTCTATCTCAGCCACTTCCCCCCTCTCCTACATTTTCTCCCAAACTACCTCATGCTGACACTACTGCCAGTGCCTTTGATAAGGGCATACGACTTGATACCTGTGACCTCCAACCTGAGATGTCCTGACAGATAATATTAGCTACACTTTCATAATCTTGAATCATTCCAAATGAGAGCTTATGCAGTCATGTTGGCTGTGCTACAATGCCAGCATCCATTTTTATGAAGGGGTAGGAATCCTTTATAATTATAGTGTCAGGTACCTTTCCCAAGCATGGACCAGAACCAATTACTGATTGTAGGGTAAGTCTTGCAGTTCCTTGTTGGGACCACCGACATTGATGATGGTTCGTACTGACACTCACTTCTAGTTATTTAACCAGATTAACACCAATTTCATTTTGTTTCAAACAGGTCCTTATATTATTCCCCCTGATAATTCTTGGTGGACCTGTAGTGACGGATTGACACCTTGCGCCTTTGGGGATCTGACTAAAAAAATCAAAATATGTACTGTATCCTGGTCCACTTAATTCCCAGGCTAACTTATTACTCTGAACAACAGTTTTCCCTAGCCTGGGATCCAGAAACCTATCATGGCCTCTTAAGAACAAAAAGAGAGCCTGTAACAGCCTTCACACTTGTGATATTGCTGGGCCTTGGGGCCACGGGGTGGGTATAAACTCTCTTGTTCTTTCCAATTAACATTACTCAGACCTCCTCATGTCAATAGACGAAGACCTTGAATGACTGGAATCTTTCATTTCCCACATTGAAAAACCCCTTTCTTCACTCGCTGAGGTTGTCCTTCAAAATAGAAACGGTTTAGACTTGTTTCTCCTCCATCAAGGAGGCCTTTGTGCAACTCTTAAAGAACAGTGTTGTTTTTACATTGACCACTCTGGTGTGATCAAGGACTCCATGGCCAAGGTTAGAGAAGGCCTGGAGCATAGAGGAAGACAGAGGGAACAAGATCAGAGCTGGTTCTCCACCTCTCCTTGGATAAGGACTCTTTTACCCTCTTTGTTACGACCCCTGATAGGCTTGTTAGTTCTCTTACCTTTCGGGTCTTGGGCTTTAAAAAATGACCCTATTCATAAAACAGCAGTGGATGCCATCCAGGTCAAGCACATACAGGTCTATTATCACAAACTGGAGCTTGCAGACCAAGGCTATTCAGATGAATAGCAGGCCATATTTCAGGTGACCCAGCCTAGGACAGCACCAGAGATCAAAAGACAACCCTTAGACCCAATCACGGATTATAAAGGGCACCAGGGGATCCATAGTCTATGATGAGATTATGCAAAATTGGGACCATATTCAACCTAATACAGAGATACCAACCAATTTTTAAAGACATTAAGCGGTTGGCTTCTTGATGATGGGTAAGGAATAGTCTGATGAAGTTAATGCTTCCTAAGACAGACCTGGACCCTCCATCCAGCTTAAAATATATAGAAAAGGGGGGATTTGTGAGGAGCTTCCTTTAGTGGCTCTTGGTTTAAGATATTGGGCAATTCCAACTTGTCTTTAGACTCCAATTTTCTACACCTCTGCCTGGCAAATAGCAGACTGGCGTCTGCCCAGGTCACACCACCCAGACTCTGGGAACTGCTGCCTGACACATAGCGGGCTCCTCCATGTCCTGGGAGACTGCTTGCTTATCTTGCTTCTGTAGCTGTGTTTCCTCAGAGCTCACTCCCTAATCTTGGAGTTCTTCCTGCCAAAAACAGATGACAGGATATCTGCCATTAAGTTCCAACAGCAACCCCATCCTTGCCCTTGAAGCTTGCCTATGAAACCCTGTAAGAATTTTCAATAAATGGGGCTTGATCAGAATCCAGACTTGCCCTCATTTCTTCATGTTTTCTGTCCTTCTTTCACACCTACACCCCTTCCCAGGTTCTCTTTGCAGACCCCGCGGGCCGGGGCAAAAAGACTGAGAAACTAGATGTGCAGTTAAAAGCCATAGACTGAAGGTTGAAGGAATATTTGAATCAAAATAGAGAACCTACAGAGAAACCTGATCTGAAACTTAAAATAACACCAATAGACATATTTCTAGATGAGAAAAAGCTACAGAATTGAATAAATTTCAGAATAGCCTTCCACTGAGATGCTGAATAATAAGGCTTCAACTACTGGATATTCTGTGTGTAATGTCAAGGTTGAATGGCTGGATGAAAGTCTATATGCTAAAGTAGAAATGCAGACCATGTTTTGTATTGCCTTGTAACAAGGTTATACAGTGGCTCATGTACTTCATTTTTCAGAGTTTAGGGAACTGAAATGTATGTACCATGCAATGCTTTCATGTACAGAATTCAAGTAGTAGGGTTTTGCCTTAAATTCTGTAAAGTATGATTCTATACTTACACATCTGAGAGAGATGATGCCTGTTTTGGAGATGCTTTTGCAAAGTAAGGCTCATGGTGTTTCAGCATGTATATCCCTTGGAATGCAACAATGTTTGAGACATTATGACATGATACCTGTTAGAGATATAATATATAGAATTCTATAGGTTAAACAATTATACAATGATCTAACAATAATTTTTGAAATGGTCATAAAGCATAAAGAGAAAATAATATCTCCCCAAAATAGAATAAATAGTGGCTTATTGATTTTGAAACTTTTAAATGAAAGAAGTAGCAGACCTGCTAAAATACAATGGAGTTTAGAAAGTACTATTGAATTAGATCATCTTAGAAAGGTTGTAATTCTAAAATGGAGCACAGAATATATGTTGTGTTGAGGATGAGAATATGTTCTTCAATCAATAGGAAAGAAAAAACTATGTATCTCATCTACATTGTTGGAGACAAGATTTGACAAGGGTAGACCTACTGAAGATCTTGATTGAAGAGAAAAGGAAAGAAATCAACATGACTAAATAGGATAGATAACATAATTTGCTGATATCTCCACATGATAACAACTCTGAAATTAATTAAGATGTGAAAATTTCTCCAGCTAGGACTTCAGCTATGCATGACTGATAAATCTTTGGCTACAAAATATTAGACACATATAGTGTCATTCTTTGAAATGACATAGATACAAATTTATCTCACAGAAAATCATCTTAAGATGACCTGTGCAAGAGAACCAGACACCAAGAAAAAATAATCAGAAAACAAAAAACAATAAACAAAAACAAACAATACAATAGTAGTCCAGATAATGATACCACAAAAATGATCTCAATGATTATTTCCTTGAAAATCTACATCTAGGACAATTTGAGAGCAGCTAGCTAAATTGTCCAACATCCCAGATTATTCTGTTCAGGACTTCAGTTAAGCTCTAAACTCTCTCAACATTCAGAGATTGGATAGCAAAAGTTACAGCTAGTTTTCTTAGAACTGGAAAATAGCCCAATTTTCTTGGGCCTCAAAAATGAAAAACTATGTCCCAATGCAGCAGGAAGCAATTTAAGACAATCCCATTCCCAAGAGGGAATGGATAGGTTATTGGTCATTCTATGGGTGATAGACATTTATTATTGTTTTAAAGGGGTAGAATATAACAATGATAAGTAAAAAGGTACATCGTTGAATTTACTTTTAGATCAAAGAACATTTAGACGCAAAAATTACATTGGTAATGATCTTTGTATATTAATACAGGTTTAAAATTATATTTGCATACAATATGTTAAGGTACTGAGTATTATTCATATGTAATTCTAAAACTTGAAATATTAAATTCTAGATCTCTTGAAAGCTGATATTTCCAACTGTTTAAGATAACTAAGAGATGCATATTAGTAATCAGACAATCAAACTTTTGGTCCTGTTAGATACTAGTTTTGTTAATTTAAAAATATGTCTTCTAGATCATACAAAATAGCTAAAAACAACAATTCAGATATGATAAATAGATAGAAGGTCTTCAGTCACTCAGAAATCTACAGAATATGGCGTTTAAAGATTGACCTAGGCAAGTGGAATAGATGTGGAAGAGGGAGAGAGTGAGGAAACACAAGGATAAAAGTCAAGGGTTAATAAGTGGGATGTAATGTGAATAAAAATGTTAAAATAAATGTTAATTTAAAAATTGTATTAGCTTAAGGCTTTTTTTTAAGCAATGAAACAGGTCTGCTCCTGGAAGTATCCTCATTCTACTTCAAAGAGCATCAAACACTTCATATGCAGCATACTAGCCAGTGGGTGAGAAAATGCCCTTGTACCAATTACAGACAGAGTACTGTCCAAAACTGAACAAAGTGGATGCAGGAGAGATGAATGCCAAGCCTTGTGAGGACAAGGTTAGAAAGTCCTTTATATTGACTTCTTCATTTAAAAGTTATTCAGATATTCAGAGCCAGAAAGGTGCAGATAATGCTCAAACATTATAGAAAAATTTGAAAGACTGTCCAGGCAGCCAAATATCTCTGTCATTTATATATTGTTAGAAGTGCTTGCCTGCACTATGTACAAATTAGGTAATATTTATTAAGTCCTATGTGGTCGAAGACTAGATAGTTATAGTCTCTTAGTTAAATTGTTTAAGATGCTAGAAATTGATAGATAATAAAATATTTTATCTAAGATGTCATAAATACAAATATAAATCTTATCTGATAATTTTTATAATTATTATTATTACACATAAAATGTTATTGTAAGATAAAGAACATTTTATTAGACTAAAGGGAGGTGATATAGGCATAACATTATTGTGCAATTCAAATGCTTATTTCTGTGCTCTGATATTTGATTCCAATCTTTGTTCTGAGAATCTTATATCTCATTGTTGTGTAAAATCTGCTCCCCATTTGTTGCCTGATATGCCAATAAAGCAGCTTGCAGCCAATCACTGAGCAGGGGAGAGACTAGCGCTGGACTTCCTGTCATCCAGGAGAAGACAAGGTATAGAAGAAAGCTGGAGATTCAGGCATTTACAAGGTCCATAAAGCATCAGGAATGATCCAGGTGGAGCCAAGAAAGAACTAAAAGGCTACACACTTATGGAATATTTTTAAAGAAATTTTATTTTTTAATGAGTTCTTTCTGTAGAAAAATTCATGTTCATGAACAATTATATGCATGTTAATCCCCACTATGTTTAAGTAGTCATGACGCTATCTGTAACAGGTGGTGTCTATCTCATGCCTGATGGTTCTCTCTTCATATTTTATATTCCCAGTTAAAGCTAGTGACTAGGATTATGTTAATAGATTAGGTAGTAAAGAGCTATTCTCTAAAGCATGAGAACCTGAGGTTGATGCTACAACCATGTTAAATCATATTTTTATCTGTAAAAAATAAAAAATGCTGATAGAGAGATGATACCACAGTTAAGAGTTGTTCCTGCTGTTCCAGAAGGCCTGAATTTGATTTTTACCACCCAGGTCAGGTGGCTCACAACTGCCTATAACTCTATACCTAGGGAATTGTAATGCTCTCCTAGATTCAGCTAGCATCTCACATACACATAAAAATATAAGGAAATATTTTAAGGCTAGGTGTGGTGGTATATTCTTTCAAACTCAGAGATGTGGAAATGCATACATACATGTCTTATGGGTCAACCTATCAGAGTTGGTTAGTTCTATCTAAAGAAAAAAGTAGATGGTACATGAAAAACAGTACCTGAAGTTTTCATATGCCTCCTCATGCAAGTGTACATGCACGTGAATTCACACACACACACACACACACACACACACACACACACACACACACACGCACTTTTGTATGGCCTGGTTTGAATGACATATATGTCAACGATTTTCATTTAATCAGTGTAACAATGTGTTAGAATTCCATTATCCAAATGGATGCCTTTCCCACTGCTACCCTGAACATCCCATTCTATAGCTGTGGTTCAGGTAATTGTTTGGTCTTATCTAAAGTGCTTTCTGTGAGGTGACCTAATCTAAGAATCAGTATAGAAGCCAGCGCAAGCTTACACCATTAGAGAAAAAAATATTTCCAAGTATATCATAAACAGGAAAAAATCCAGATTCCAGCCTGTTATTTCTCATTAATAAAGAAATTGTGTGCAAGGCTAATTTATGAGGGAATCCTTCTCCAGAAGAACAGAAGTTTGTATGTGTCTGGTGTTCTTTTTCAATGAGATGTGTGATGGATGTGCTATTCTGCATAACCTAAAACTGTGGGATTAAGAAAAAAAAAATGTTACGAAAAGGGTGCCAGCACTAATGGCACAATAAAATTGAAAAGCTAAAAAGAAATTGTCAGAAATAAAGAAAATTAAAGTTCTCATAGCAATATGAACTCATCATATGACACAAAATTTAATAAATGAAGTAACTTAAAATATTATTCTGGGAAAAAAAGAATAAGAAGATTTGATCCAAATTTCAGGACTTCATAATTATGGCTTGATAAGTAAAAGTTTATAGTGTTTATGAACCATGAGTAATGGTTTAATCTACATTTAGGAAAGAATATGTATGTGTTTTACTATTGGATGGTCATGAACAATGATCCATGTGTTTCTTGTCATTGTTTTAAGTTTTATTGTTTAATATATGTATAATGATGTTATGAGGTGGTTTAGGATGATATTTCTATACATGTTCAAGTTGTGTAATTACATCTTTGCCTTCTCATTTTTTTAAATTGTACGATGGAAGAGAGTGGAGCAAGATGGCTCACCTGGTCAAAGTATCTGCCTATAAACTAGATTACCTGAATTTGAGCTTGCCATGAGCTTGAGCTCTGGGCCCCACATGATGGAGTGTGAAGGGTGACTGCTGAAAGTTCTCCTTTGTACTTCACATATACATGATGCACTTGTGTACATATCTCTCCAACGCACACAATAAGTAAGTTAAGTGTTTAAGATAGAGATCATATTTCTGTACTGTAGAGCAAAGAAAAATCCTAAAACACTGCTTGTTACACAGTAATCTCTGCATGGTGGTGAGACCTCCCTTTTAGGCATTTATTCTGTTACATGTTCACACAAGGAAGACAAAAGGGTACAATATGACACAATTCTTATTTGTCTCCATGACTCAGTTGTTCTCCAATTCTCAATGTGTTATAGAGCAACTCTTTTAATTTCTTAATGTATTTAATTCATTTTTAAATTAGGTTCAAATTGAACCCCTACTCTGATCTACCCAATGGACAGGACATTCTACACAGTTATGTGGAGAGCAGGGATTGACTCTGATGTGAAATCTGATGCTCTATATTTGACTACCTCCCCTTGGTGGGGAGGTATGATGGCACTCAATGTAAGAATAACAAGGCTACCAAGTTGAGACTTGATAGCCTATGACCATATAGCAGGGAAGGAGGTCTCCCTCGGTCTAGCAGAGCGGAATAGGGTGAAAGTGGGAGGGAGGGAGAAATTGGAGGTTACAAGTGATAGGATAACAACTGAGTTATAATCTGAATAAATTAATAAATTTAAAATTTAAAAAAATAATTAGGTTCACAAAGTATGAGATATACAAATACTGATGTATGATGATATGTTTGTTAATATTAATTGTCAACTCACCAACACCTATAATCAGCTAGGAAACAAGATGATGACTCTGAGAGAGTATTAATCCTGGCCTAACTAAGGTGTGAAGAACACTCTGAATTTGCGCAGCTCCATTTGATGGGCTAAAGTCAGTCCTAAACTAAATACAAATGAGACAGTAAGCTGAGAACAGCACTTATTTCTCTGCTTGTGATGCATTGTGAAGAGGAGTCTGAAGCTTCAACAGTTCTGTCTTCCCTTGTAAGATGATGTCTTCAAAGTGTGGGCCCAAATAAACCCTTTACTCCTTAAGTTTCTTAGGTCACATATTTTGCTGAAGTAACAAGAAAAATAACTACTACTGGTAGTAAATACCTTTCCTGATTTGTTTTGAGACTTTCATTGGGAAGAATATCAGTTACCTTTTCTGGTTTGGGATATAAGCAGAGAGAAGCTGATGACTCAAGAAATTTTGTGAAAGAAAATTTGTTCTGCATCTCTGGTAAAATAATTGCCTTTTTATGTGTAGCTTATGATGTTTCCTGCTGTAAAACATATAGAACACCACCTGTTATTTCTATATACCTATTATTTCACTATAAAAATAATGCATTGGGAACCTGAGAGGTTTCTTTGCAGATAAAATACTTGTTGTAGAAACATATGGGCCTGAGATCTGATGCATAGCACTCAAATTCAGTTGCTTTTCCCCTGAAGATCCTTGAAATGAGTTAAAGCTAAGTCAAGAGGTAAACATATGGCAGATAATGTTTAGCATATTCCTCTGAAGATGAAGCACAAAGCAACAACCAACTAACTATCAGAATCTCCACTTAGCAATATGTCAGATAGTGGCTTAAGCTCAGGAGTTGTTTTTATTTGTTTGTTTGTATTGTTTTGCTTTTTAAGAATGGGAGAATTCAATTTTTTTCTTCTAAAAGATTTTGAACATCATTTTACATTGCAAGCTTATCTAACTTTACTTCTCTCTCTCTCTCTTTGGTTTTTCAAGACAGGGTCTCTCTGGGTAGCCTTGGCTGTCCTGTACTCACTTTGTAGACCAGGCTAGCCTTGAACTCACAGCAATTCACCAGCCTCTGCCTCCCTAGTGCTGGAATTAAAGGCATGTGCCACCACGCTAGGCCTAACTTTACTTCTAAAGGCTGGTATGTCACTGTTTGCATCCTTAAAACACAAACCAAATAATTAAATGATTATTGTATCTATATTTTTTCTAGAGCTATCTTAAGCCCATAGACAGCTGAGAGACAAGTTGTAACACTTGAATGTAGGCTCTGTCTTTGTGGGGAATTAGAATATTATCCATATAATGAACTAAATAAATCTGTGAGTGTTTATTATTGATTTTTCTTGCAAAGCCATATCTAAACTTTTTGAAAAAAAAGGTAGACCTAGTTTTCATACCTTGAGGTAGGATTTTCCATTAATATCTAGGATATAGCTGTCTTTAATTTGTAGAGAGAGACTAAAGGCAAATATTTTATAGACTTAATGACACAAAGGAATGGCAAAGAAACAATTCTATAAATCAATAACTATGATATTATCATTCCTTGGAACAGAAAAAGAGAATAACCCATTAACTTTTCTCAAGTCTTCTTTGAGCCTCCATTTTCCTGATTTCCCATCTTCTTTTTTTTTTTTTTTTTCAAATATAGGTGTATTTTGAGAACTGGGAATTTGTATATGTCTCAATTGGAACTATTCATTAACCAAATCTGTACCTGGTTGTATCTTTGCTGTAGTTAGGGGCCATTATTCCATTCATATAGGAATCTCAGCTTTACAATAATGGGTCAGAAGCCATTAATAATGGCTACAAAATTTTATCAAGGCTTATCTACTTCTATATCACCAGGACTCATCTATCCATCAGGGATACATTCTGCTAAAATAATTGTATGTCTAGGTCTATAATCTGCAGTGGCCTATGTAAGTCAGAGCCTCCCATGAGGGCTCCTTATCTGCCCAAGTTAGCATGTAGGCACACATTGGCAACATGTATAATTATATTCTAGTTGGAAAAAAAATTATCAAGCATAGTTCCAGGGATCTTGAGGAGTTTTACAGCTTGACTGTCAAGCAGTCAGAGTGCTTCTTTATTTATATAGAATTCAGTAGGCAGCGATAGAAGAATGTTGTTCCAAATCATAGCTCATATCATTTTTATGCCCAAATACATGGCCACTTGGTCACAAGTTTAGTCATCATGACAATCTGTGGCAAAACAAAATTATCTTTTAAAATTATTTTTCCTCATCAACTTCGTAACCCAACTTTTAACAATATTGAAGTTTCTAGGGCATTTTTCCTCAAAATATGATAACCTATTATTAGCCTGGTAACTTTTGAGATTTCCAGGACACAAGAGACAAAGAAAATCTCCCAGCTACCCTGGGCAGATTATTATGTCCCAAGAAGTGTATTTTCAACTTTCAATAGTCACTGTGAAAATTGTCACTAGGCCCAAGAAAAATCTTCAAGCCAAAGTAACTGCAGATATTATCTAACATCTGCTATAATGCAATATTTATAATTTACATATTTGTAGAATTTATTTACACATTTTACCTTGGCATATTTTGTTCTTTTGTCATACAGTGCCACAATGGCTCTGAATGAGCTAATTTTCTCTAAGAATGGGAAGTCTTAATATTTTATTGTTTTATCACTTATCCACACCATTATTTGTCCATCTCTATAAGAAAGAGGCTTTTAATGTGATCTGCTGCCAAATTCTCTAATCTACTGAATATTGTTTACATTTTTAAGTTTACTTTCTCTTGATTATCTTGCTTCTGAGTTAGGAACATTCAGGGCAGATGTGCTGAAGAGAGACTTTGAGGCAGAACAGTACAAGGAAGTTTTTCATGTAATTATTTGAATCATAGCCTCTAGGGCAAAAGTTAAGTCTTTCAAGTGGGAACAGATAAGAATAACTCCCTAAAAGTGGGAGGGGTAGTATTATTAGGACTTACCTGTGGAGCTTAGAAGTAATGTTTTTGGGAGAGGCTACAAATATTTCATAAAAAAAGCATTGTAAATCCAATATCCCCAATGTGACACATAGAGACAAAGGCCAAAAAATGGGGGACCATACCACAGTGATGACATCACTCAGCTCAGCTTTCCTAAAGCTTTGGAAAATAGCTGTGATAGTCTTCTGACTTTCGCTGTTCTCATTAGTTATGGATGTGGCAAAAAATAAAAGAAAAAATATAAGGTGAAGAAATGATTGAAGAAGCCTGATATCAACCTCTGGTCCCTGCATTTTCACATATGACAGACTGCTCCAGCACATAGGAGTAAGTATGCCTATACACAAAACACACACATAAACACACATACACATGCAAACACACACACATACACACACACACACACACACACATACACAAATACTCCATCCTTGAATATATATGTCTAACTATGCATCCTCCAACCCACTGTGCCTCCTCTTTCTGTATACCATTCTTTGTCATAACTCTTCACAATTAGCCATATCTACCTCCTCACATTCCTTTCTCTAATTCACCATTCCTCTCCTTTTTGTTCTCATTTCCATTGTGTCTCCTGTCCCAATTTTTCCCTTTTGTTCTGTTATTTACCAAAACTTATACAGTGTGTTGTATTACAAATTTAGTGGAAGATTGACAAATCAGTCTCATAAAATGGTGCTGTCTCCCCTTCATTAGAGTTTTTCTTTCCTTAATGTCCTGAATTCTTCCTGAGTTAAGAACAACACTATATCTAACACACAGCATATGCAACCCCAGCCATCTCTAGATTTTGTATAGATCTTGACTTTGGTTTGGAGTCATAGTGACATTGCTTATGACCATATTTAGCTTTCTGTTACATGTCAAATTCTAACAATGAGATTCTTTTAGGATCTGTGAACTTTTTAATGTCACATTTATATTTGAAGCATAACTTATTACTTATTTATTCATGTGCTACTTCTTTGCTGGAAGGGCTTGAAGTAGGATGAAATAAACATCATAAATAATAAAGTTAATGCAATTGGAATTGATTTTTTAAAAATCAGATAAAGAAAATGACAAAGAGTATCTGTGACTCCATATGTGAATAACTGTGCCTCCTGGAAGCCTCACAGTAAGAGGTGCATGTTGTTACATTTAAGTTCCTTATCACAGAAAAGAAAGCTGTCTATCAAACAAAAATGATTGCTTTCTCTTCTAGAGATGTATTGAATAGAAGCTTGTCATACAGCAAGACAGAGAGGTAGTATTGCAGATGATAGTAACACAATGATAACCTACCTTTAACTAAATGTGAAATTGGTTTCCAGTTCTATAATTTTTAGTGTTTAAACTTTTTTCACAAGTTCTATGATATTCTAATTAAGTCACGGAAGGTATTTTTATCCATAGCAAGATATTTTGCACATATCCCATAAGTTTCCTAAATTGCTTCATTAAAGAATATTCACTAATGTAACATCACCACTGCTTTGGTGATGTAACAAAGAAAATGCCCATGACCTACTCAGCTCTAAAGTTTCTCCAGACACAGGTGTTGATGTGAAAGGTTTATCCCAAAAGTTAATTCTACATTCCAATACCCACTATTTATATTCATTTACACACAAACAAACCCATTTGCATATATATACATATACACATACACATGTATATAAATATAATTAAGCAAGTTTTATGCCTTCTTTTAGTAACCAACTACATCCAATTAGTTCTGTTTATATATACATGGGTATGGGTCCCAGATATTGTGCAGAAAAGACCTTGGAATATAAACTAAGTGGAATATCTCCATCAAATCCCTCCACTCAGAGCTCAGGGAGACTTGTAGATGAGGAAAGAAAGTAAGAATCTGAGGTAATGGAGGACACAAAAAGAACAAGGAACTCTATTCCAATATGAGCATAGCCCATATTTAATTATAAATATTGCAGGAGCATGCCCAGTGCCCATGACGGTATGGGTCTACACCAGGCCCTCTGTGTATATATTATGGTTTCCAGTTTACTGTTTTTATATAACTCCTGAGTATGTGAATGATTGTTTCACTGATTGTTGTGACTTCTAGGGCTGGAGGCTCTTTTCCTTCTGTTGTTTTATCCTAACCATCTCTGATGTCATAATGTTTGTTTTCTCATATTATATCTTATGTTTTGAGTGGGGACTCTTACTGAGTCTAGAGCTCAACCGTTTGACTATGCTGATTAGCAATGAGCTAACAGTCTGTTCTCTCTGACTCACTTAGCTCTGGGGTCACCAAAGCTTGATGCCAAACTAAGCTTTTTACCTGTGTGCAAAAATGCTGAATTTAGTTCCTGTATTTGTACAATAAATAATTTACCATCTGATGTATATCACTGAGCACTGGAATCCTTCAAATACTTATTTTTGCTGTGTTCCATCCCCTCTGGCTCTTACATTCTTGCTGGCTATTCTTCTGCCAGGTTTCCTGGGTTCTAAGGAGAGGAGTTTGATAGAGATACTCAATTTAGGAGGAAAAAGCAGATTAAGAATACAAACACATGCATACACAATGCCATTTCAATCCTTGGAAGTCATTTATTATTACTGTAAATTGACTAGATGTCTTTAATAGTAATAGCATTACCAAAAAATCCCACAATAAAAAACAATTTAATAGCAATGTTTCCTAGTGAGGATGCGCTTGTTGATGTGTTGTTGTTGTTATTGTTGTTTCAACAATCAGGAAGAGTTGCTGCACGGACAAGTTTCTTCATTACAATTTCTCTCTATACTCTTTAGATTTATTTTTTCTTTTTTCCCTCATAATTTCCTATTTTTATTTACTTATTTATTTATTTGATTTTTCAAAAAGTTTTTCCTGTCCTGATCCTTTGAAATTATATACTTATGGTTGTGTAGATGAATTAGGGGTAAAAAAAAGTTGCTTTCCCAGGGTATCCATTTTTTTCAGCTCCCAGAACCTACGTGGAGCAGCTCATAATTATCTTCAATCCCAGTTTCAGGGCATCTGACACCTTCTTTGTGAACTTCTTTGTGTGGCCACTTTTTGAACATGCATGCAGGTGCCATACACTCACATGGAAATAAACACACTTGCAAATATAAATATATAACAATCATTTAATAATAATTTTGAAAAGAAAAAAAACTAATTTTATAAACATATCCCTCCGGAAACATTTTACTAAAGCCCTTTAAAAATCTTTTGATCCCAGTAGCATAGCAACAAATGTGAACCAAAATGAAAATGCATCATCTAAAAAGTTTTAAAAAGCAAGCAACACATGGGAAATCATTAGAATCACTGGATACATCATGGTAGGTGCTGTGCTGCCTGTTCTGGTAGTGAGAGTCAAAGGCACAGTATTTAATATTCTATAGCTACGTAAGGGAAACACACAAATTTGGTAATTGCCTCTAAAACATTGTCAGAAGGAACAGAAAAGAATCTGGGACCACGTGCAGAAGATAATGTCATACAGTGTATACAGAAATGATAGCATATGAGCATGGTTGTAATTGATAATTAGACCATCAGGAAAACCAAACTAAACAAAAAATAAGGCCTCAAGAAATCTGAAAGATGTATCACCTAGAGAAAAAAGGCCAGGTATATAATGGTGGAAACATGGGCTGCTGAGAAGTAGGCAGGTAAGGATGGGATTTTGGGCCAACTACAGCAGTGTATTAAGGAAAATCTTTAGATATAAAGAGATCACTTGCCATTTGTATATAGATGCATGAGAATTTGAAAGGATGGCAGTGGAGAGATCACTTAGAAAACTATTAGGCTTTGAGATGGCATTGAAGCTCAGATGCTAGTGGGGTTATGGAAAAGCTGAGAGAACTGAGAGCTTGACAGGAGCTGAAGGCAAGAAATTATACAAGCAAAATGACCAGTTTAAAACTCATACATTCAATTTGAGTTCTCTTCATACTCTCATTGCACAGTGATCAGTCTAGTCCAGGGAGCTCTTGGGAAATTGGAAATCCTTCATCACCGCATATTGCCACGTCTATTTTGTTTTTTCTTTCATGCACATATATGATTCATTATGTGACACAGCAACCTTTGCCTTCACAATTATTAGTTCCCAAAAAGGAACATTGTGTCCCACTGGAGATCTTCAGAGGTTTGTCACTTGAGTCATTGGAACTAGACATTTGTTTGTCAGGGGAGGTGCACTGGGGACAAGAGCATGACATATATTGTACCCTCTGGACTGTCAAACATGTGTAACACCAATGGTTTCTCATGAATGAAGTCAAGATGGAAAGCAACTACTGCAATTTCATTAACACTAATACTATATCTGGGCTCTGAAAACAAGAGAATAAACTCTTTTTAATAGAGAATAAGCACAGAAGTATTAACAATGGTTCAAAAATAAGTATAAAGAAAACCTTTTAAAGACCATGCAGTTGAAAGAGGCTGCATACCTTCTCTCTCTCTGTCTTCATAAAAAGCATGCAGCTCACCATGAATGGTGGCCTCTTGTAGAAGGGTGGCATGAATGGTCACCAAGTATGTGTCTCTTGCTGCTTTACCATAGAAAATGGTGGGTTTATTTAATAAATGTTTTATGACATTGATATGTTTCTTTAAGTTTTACTTTACACAAAAAGAGATATTAAAAAATAATACTATGAAGAGATGGAAAATGTCTCACTGTGGAAAAGCACTTGTTATGCTAGCATAAGGATCTGACTTTGAATTCCTAGTAACAATGTAAAAAGCCAGGCAAGGGTGAGTGCCTCTGACAGTGTGAGGGCACAGACAGGAGGGTTATTAGCTTTGTTTGCTGCCAGATTAGCTCCACATCAATGAGAAATCTTGTCTCAAGGGACTGTCGTAGCAAGTGACACATCTGGATGCCTAATATCAACTTCTGTTTATGTACAAACCCCTGCCCTTACACACACAATCATGAAGCCACAGAAGGTATGTTTATGCAAATCCCAAAGGCAGTAAAATTGCAAAAGTGTGTCATTTCTACAAAATTAACACTTCAGCCAGTTTCAGGCAAATAAATTTCATCATGGGAAATAGTGAGTAAAGAATAAAATCCCTGGATACATATTTCCAAATACAGCAGCAGGATGATAGAGAAGATAAGGCTCCAGAAAGAGACGTTTGGGAGCACTCCCCAACCAAATCAGAATCTAAGCAACAAGGCTACAAACTCTGCTCCAGAGAGCCATTTATTCCTATTATTCAGACTAATAATGTCAATATATTCTTGGAGAGACAGCTAGCGATTTACTCTTCTGTCTTTCTGTGCAGAATCTTAATATTGCATGATCTTGAACAAATGGAGTGTTACTGATGCCATTTTTTTTTGTCTGAAACAAAGGAAAGCCCAGAGAGCCATTGCTCGTCCTCTTTCACATATTTGGTTTTTGTTTTGACTGAAAGGAGCTCAAAAGAAACCAAAATAAAACTACCAAATCAAAGCTCCAGGGTATATAAATAGGCAGGTATGTTTTCAATAATGTGGCTCAGGAAGAGCTTATCTTTTCTCCATCCATCAGCAAGACTAGGCTCTCTATATTTAACTGAGGGCAACACGTTGTCTAGAATTGTTGTTTAAAGATGATTTCAGAATGAGAAGCCTTATTATGAAACATAATCCTTCCCCAAGGTATGTACTGTCTATGGCCAAAGAAAATTATGCATAGAACAAGAAAAGTTTGTCTGGATTCACTAGTGGTGACCTTCTCCATTGTTATTAAATACTGTGAGGATAGATTATTTCATAAGAAGGTCTTAGTGCATGAGAGACAAGATATTAAAGATAATAAATAAAAGGAGTTTGTCTACAGGGGAGGTGCTGTTTGTTTAAGAGATATAAGCTTTCTAGCAGTCCTACCTCTGCAGTTGGAGATCAGCTCACAAACCTCTCAGTATTCCCTACTTCCTATCTTCTTAAAGATTTTTCAACTTCAAGATGTACTTTTAAAACCTTTTCTTAATAAGCTTATTCTTTGAAACTTTCATACATGAAAATAATTCAGCTTGATTACCCTCTTTTTCTACCTTTGAGATCAAAATAGGAAAATATACTTTGCAACTTAATGGGAAGCCAAGACAGGAAAAATATACCTTGCAGGTTGAGGACTTTGTTTGCAAGTAAGACAGTTAAAACTTAGTTCCTGCTCACACTGTGTTAAATACTTGAAATATGTCCATAGTAAGTTTGAGTTTGTCCTCTGTTATTTTCTTCTACGTTCACGTTGTTAATTGTAATTAACAATAAGTTTCTGTTTCTTCGATCTGACAAAAACTGTAAAACATATTTGTGGTTTGATTGGTTGGTTAGTTGTTTTGTTCGTTAGTTGGTTGTTTTGTTTTTCAAGACAGGGATTTCCTATGTAGCCCTCGGTGTTCTGGAAATAGCTCTGTAGACCAAACTGGTCTCAAAATTGCAGTGATCCACCTACCTCTACCTCCTGAGGATTCAACCTACATGAAACTTGCAATATATTTGCATGATGTATCTACTTACCTTTGTTCCTTCTCTTTTGTTGAATTTTCAAACAATGTATAAAGCCTCTTGCCTGTGTGAACACATTATCTTTTATATAAAATGTCTACAAGAGGTTGGCAGGGAATGATCTTCCAAATCTCCACTTAGTGTGAGGCAATCAGCAGACCAATATTAGATCCACATCAAAATATAGCTTGCTCTAGTTGGACAATCATGGATGAACTCTTTTCTCGTTTCACTTATCAGGCTTAACACTATACTCACTTGGCTCTCTTAAACACTTACCTAACTCCCTCCTCCCTACAAATCTTTTTTTCTCAGATTAATGTATTTTTGGTTACTTTGAGACCCACTGAAATTTACTAGGGATATCTGTGTGACCACAAATATAACTATTCATAGGATTCTGGTGGGTAAAATACTGAAGGTAATTTTCCTTTTTTTCTAAAATGTTTTTGTAGACATTAGTTTAGCAGCAAAGGGCACAGTCCTCCATCCATGTTTGACTGTTTTTCACACCCAATGCACATAACCAAGCTGATGGGACATAATGATGATGACTTCTGAGCTTTTTTTAAAAAAAAGCACTTTTCAACCTGTCATCTCATTCTCTTCTTTCTATCCCTTTTCCTTTCAGATTCCATGAGCCCTATATGCAGAACAGACATCTCTTTTAAGGCTGAGCATTAAGATGGCACTTAGACTGCATCTTAGGCAGCTTTGAGCCTTTGTATTACTGACATTCTTGGGAAAGGATTTTTCTGATTAAGGATGAGAGTAGCATTTGTCTATGAGTACTAACTTAGATATTTAATCTCCCCCTATTCATTGACAAGTTCAAGAGAGAAGAAATTGATATACTTAGGAAGAAAATAATTTTCTTCTTGTATAGCTGGGATTCTGAAGGAAAATATTTATGGAGTGACTCAAAACTCCTTGTCCCAACTGTGAGGTGCTCCGATTATCCATTAATTTTCTCCAATATTGGCTAAATGAAACTGATTAAAGTGTGAATCAGGAAGTTACCTAGGTGTTTACTGACATTTATGATACCTCAAAAGTATTGATTTTAATGATTTTCTTTTATGAAAAGTAATCATAAAAAACCAATTTCTATGAAATGTAAGTACTCTTTCTCTGATCTGTGTATATTTTTAAAATGCTAAAGCCACTCATAGTCTTTGTTTTGCTTGTATATGTGTATGTTCACATGTTTCTGGGCTTGCATGTAGACACCAGGGGATAATATTGTGTGCTGTCTCTCAGGTTCTATCCATCTTGATTTTGAGGCAAAATCCTATATGGGCCAGAGATCATCAGTTCATCTAGGCAGCAGGCCAGTGAGCCCAGAAGTCTCTTATGTCCGCAAAGTTGGGATTTTAAGTGTAAGATTTATACAAGAGGTTCTGGGGCTCCTTTATGTGTGTTCTTGAGCATCTGATTTAGGTTCTTATGCTTGTATTGCACTTTACCAACTGAACTAGCGCCTCATTGTTGCCTTGTCTTGTTTTGAGTAAAAAATTTCATGGTTAGTTTATTATTTTTATGGATTTATTAAGAAACTATGCCCGATTACTTGCTATATATAAGCAAATTAGTAGTGAAGACAGAAAAGTGAAAATAATTAGAGAACAGGGTAAGGATTAGATCCCAAGACCAACATATTAAAATTCAGTGACCTCAGGCCGTTTATTATACCAAACATGATTTCGACTTGAATGGATCAGTGTACTGAAAGTTGGCTGACCTCCAGAAGACAGAAATCCCTGTGTGTTTATAATGACTATGGAAGTGATGGGTTTAATGCAGTGACCTTTAATGCAGGTTGACTTATTTTTAAAATAGATTTTCTCTGTGTAGCCTTGGCTAGCCTAGACTTGCTTGTAGACCAGAATATCCTTAAACTGACAGAGATCTGTCTGCCTCTGCCTCTGCCTCTGTAAGTGCTGAGATTACAGTCCTGTGCCTCTGTGTCCAACTGCAAGATAATTTTCTTTCACAAATTGACAGTGGTATTGATCTCATATTCTAGCTCTTTGAATTTTCTAAATTATTATTATAACCATTCATTTGAAATTCTCAATATACTTCTTTTTCTAAAACTGGTTTTCCTTTTTTCATTGAGGCAATTTGCCAGTTTACATTGTTTGCTACTGGAACACATTGTGCTCATTTATCTAATATCCCCAGTCAGTGAAAATGTTATGGCCAAAAAGTAGTGAGTACAAAGTGCAATTTTCTACATAGATTGTCTTAATTTGTTTTCTGCTGTTGTGATAAAACACCCTGAAAAGAGCAGCTTACCATAGGAAGGACTGACTTGGCTAATAATGTCAGAGTACACTCTGATATCATGGCAAAGTCAAGGGACTTGTGCAGCAGACAGTGGCAGGGACAAGCAAAGAAAATGGCTAACTGCATGCATTTAGCTGCTCAGATCACTCTCTCCTCTTCATTTAGTTCAGGGCCTACTACATCGGATGATGCTGCTTAAATTCAAGATCATCATCCCAACTCAACCTAAGTAAGAACAAACCTCACAAGTTTACCAATAGACCTGTTGGCTTTTTCTGGGCAGAAGTCTGTGTCAGGTCCTTATGGATGAGTCAGTTTCATCCCTGCAGATAAAAGGAAGGTGTAATTATCCTAGCTCCATTTAGATACTTCAAAGGACCTAAGACAGGTGCCTCTGAATATCCTGGGGCTGTCCCTTTTACAACCCAGGGGCTTTAAAAACCCAGGGTCCCTAATGAGAGCTGTCTCTCTCTCATCAATGAGAGCTGTCTCTCTCACATCACTTTTCTCTCTCATCTCAGCACCAAGCCTGTCCTCTGTTCTCAAAAGCTTCTCTTTGTTTTCTTTTCATCAGTTTAACTCCAATGCTCCCTTTCCTGGCTGAAAGAGATGCATAGAGAGTAGCAAACTCTAGGTGTTATATTTCAGATAAGTACACAGCTACCCTGCTCTTTCTCATATACAGGGCTGAAACAGCCTCAAAAGGACCCAAAAGTGACTGATGGCTCACTCTCCCAAGAGGACAGGGTAAGAATCTGTCTCTACTCTAGCTGGAGAATGCACAGGCAGCCACATTCATCCACTGAACCCCACCACCAATCCTCAGCCCTCAAAACTCCATGATCACATGGTACACAGTCCAACCTAATCTAGGCAATACCTCATTAAGCCTCTCAGCTAGCTGATTTTACATTTCCCCAAACCCACTAGCAAGACTAATAAAAATAGAGATTGCTTCCAAGCCTTTTCTGTCCAGAAATTGGAAACCCAGAATATTTTTTGTCCAAGATAACAAAGCAGCAATATAGAGAGCAGATGGATCGGAGCTTTCAGTAGAACATGCCTGGCTCAGTACTGAACTGCCAAACTCAACACAGCTATTAATGTTCATTGGAAGATTCTAAATAATTTAGAAATAAAAAATTACTAATAAGAAGAAACGGATTTTATTTTCCAGGATACAGTTTTCATTTATTCTTTCCTCATCTACACAGTGTTAATTTAAGACATTAAAACAAAGAGGTCTTAAAAATACAGGCAGGGTTCCTAGATATGCAGTAGAATGCTGAGGAAAATAAAGACATAACCTGGAGTAGACAGGCTATTGACTAAGCTTGAGCACTTGACATGGTGTTCTCTGAAATAACCATGACAAATAGCACTAAAATTCAAAGGAAGGATGAATCATAGAGGAGAAAAAGAGAAAATAGCAACAAAGAAACCCAACACTCTAACAGTCATAGGGGAGGGGAATAAGGGGGAAATGAGTGGGAGGGAAGAATGGGAGGATACAAGGGATGGGATAACCATTGAGATGTAACAAGAATAAATTAATAAAATACTTAAAAAAGAGAGAGAGAGAACACAAAAGAACTTGAAGATCCAAACAAAAAGAAATTTTGGTTTTCATATTTAAACTTTAATTCACTTTAATTAAAAAAGCCCCAAGTCAACCTGACAATATAAATGGCATGATATTTTCATAAAAGCACAAAAATACACATAAAAGTAATGTTTTAAATATTTTGTTTCTTTGCATGTGTGTTATAGAGAAGCTTATGTATGTGTGCTTGCATGTATAAGGATAGTTCTATGCCTGGGCCATGGACATTATGTACTTATACATGAGGAGACCCAAAGGTGAAGCACAATGTATTTATCAATTGCACTCTACATTATGAAATGAACTGGAGTTCAGTTTTGGCTAGCCAGGCAAGCCAGTTTATTCTGTGAATTCCCGTTCTCGGCCTCCTACATACTGGGATTATAGGAGGGTAAAGGCTATTATGTCCACTAAGCTTTTTATGCTTATGTGAATGTGACCTCTGTTCTCAGTTATGTATATGTATGCAGAAAACTTTCAGAATAGTAACCTACTGGGAATCCATGGCAGTAGAATGGAAAAAGTATTGATATTAATAGGGTTTGCAGCTATTGTCTCTATCAGTACATGACCTCTAAAGCTGAGATGCAGTTGAGAGCTCCCACCTGTAGGTGAAAGCTGAGCATTTATTCTCTGCAATGAGAACTCTGCTCTTGGCTCTGGTTGCCTTGTGTAGTTTGGACCTGCCATTGTGTGGTTGTTTCCTCCAAATTGAAGCAGTTCATCCAGGAGGAAGAAGGCACATTAAGATTAACTACTGAACTTGGTAAAAAATATTTTTTTTCATTCTGTAGGATGACACTTTGTTTGATTGACAGTCACTTTTGCCTTGCAGCTCCTTCTTGGTTTCATGAGATGTCAGTTATTAATTGATGATACTATAGCTTATAATTTTGGTGTTCTATTCAGAAGGTTGTCTTCTGTGCCAGTGCATTCAAGGTTATACTCTAATGTCTCTTCTATCAAGTTCAGTGTGTCTGGCTTTTATGTTGAGGTCTTTGATACATGTGGACTTGAGTTTTGAGCAGGGTAATTGATATTATGGTGCTATTTGCATTCTTCTACATGTAGACATGCAATTTGACCATATTCATTTGTTGAAGATGATTTCTCTTTGCCAGTGCCTATTTCTGCCTTCTGTATCAAAAGTCAATACTCCATCAGTATAAAGTAATGACTTGGTCCTCAAATCAATTTCCTTGATAATTTTGTCTATTTTTATGCCAATAACATGCACTTTTTATTAGAAGAGCTTTGTAGTGCAGCAACTTGGAAATCAGTGACAGTGATATCTCCAGCAGTTTTTTTTTTTTTAAACTTGTTCAGGATTGCTTCAGGTTTCCTGGGATTTTGTTTTCCATATGAAGTTGAAAATTGTCATTTCAATCTGTGAAGAATTGTAATGGTAATTGCATTGGATTTGTAGATTGTTTTTTAATAAAATGGCCAATTTTACTATGTTAATCCTACTTATACGTGAGCATGAGATGTATTTACATCTCCTGATTTCTTCTTCAATTTCTTTCTTCAAAGATTTGATATTTTTCTTATACCAGTCTTTCACTGGCTTGGTTAGAGGTACCCCAAGATATGTTAAAGTTCCTGAGGCTATTGTGAAGAATGTTGGTTCCCTGATTTCTTTCTCTGTTTGTAATTTGTATATAAAAGGGCTACTGATTTTTTTGAGTTAATCTTTGTGGGGCATTTCTAAACAAATGTTGAGTCCTAGTACCTTCAGATTAGCTGTTTTAAAGGAGCTCAGAAAAGGAAGTTCCTCCTTTCTGTTCCCAGCAGATGTGTAGATACTATTTGGTGAGAAATATCACAGACCTGGTTCTGCACTGATAAAGCAAGCAAACAAACAAACAAAAAACAAACTTCAGAGCCACCTCTGATTACCAATTGGCTTTTCCATAGACAGGCTCTCAGTATATTTATGGTACACAGAGCCACATCCTAGGATTTCAGCTTCTTTTTTACAACCCAAGGCTTAAAACCCCCAAGCTCTCCAGTAGGGTAGGCCCCTTTTTATGTTATCTTTTTTTCTGGCCTCTCTCCTTCCCCTTCCTTCTTGAGCTTCAGTCCTCTGTGCTCTTTTCCTGCCCTACCTACTGTATCCTTTGATTTTTTTTGAGGGGGGGCACTTTTGTTTGTCTGGCTACACAGAATGAGCAAGACTTAGAATGTACATTGAAGTATATTTCCTTACTTTTTTTGCCTGCCTCATGATTGGGCTCCCTTTGAACTTCCCAAGCTGCAGCTTCTCTCCCTACTTGAGAAATGCAGTGAAGGAACCTTCCTGCAGAGAGACATGAGAACCTCCACTGTCTGGCAATGGACTTCAGGGACTCAAAACAATTATAAGTAAGGATGAAAGAAAGGAATTGGCTATACAAAAGTTATTTTTCCATTTCTGTGACAAAACACCTAACCAAATCAACTGAAGAAAGTAAAAGCTTATTTTATGTCACACTTTGATGGTATAATGCATCCCTTGGGGATATCATAGTTGTAGACACATGATGCTTTTTTGCGACATTGCACCCAAGGTGAAGAAACAGTGAGAGATAAACGCTAATGCTTAGCTTACTTTCTCATTTTCATTTATCATGAGATAACAGTCCATGTATGACCTTTTAAAAATTCAAAAATCTTCCTTAAGAAAAGTGTGTATGCCTGGTAATGTATATCTCGCCAAGTTTTCAATGGTGAGATGGTTTTCAATGGTTTTCAATACCACAGAAATGTATATTCAAACCATCTCACTGACCATTATAGACATCAGAAATAGCCATATCATACATGCTCAAATTTGGTCAATTAATGGAAAAAATAAATATATGTTTAGAAATCTACCAGTACAAATTCATTAGTAGGATGTCGTTATTTTAATTTTTAAATTCCTCATTCTCCTCACTCTCTTCTTTGTCTTTCCTAACTCTACATGGACACTATTTCCTCTTCCTTTTTGTGGTTACCTTATGAACAGTGTAATAAATACCCTCACCAAACAGGAGAGAGAAGACTTATTTTCTCTACCATTTCAGAAGGATACAATCCATCCTGGTGAGGACTACACGCCAACAGGCATATAAGACAAAGTAGCAAGAATAGGAAGCAGTTGGTCACATTGTATTCATATTCAGGAAGCCCACAGTAAAAAGAGAAATGTGAGACTCATTATAATGCCTCAAGGCCCACTCCTAGTGTCCTACTTCCAGCAAGACTCCTCCTCCTAGAAGTTGGACAACTTTCCAAGTGGCACCACCAGCAATGGCCTAAGTGTGCAAATATGTGAGTCTGTGATGGAGTTTTCTCTTCCTCCCCTCTGCCTCTAAGAGCTGACAGAGTCCTTATAAGTTCAACATTGCCAACTTCCACTGTCATCTCTCAGTTGTTCTTCCACTCATCCTACCTATCAACTCACATTAACTCCTGGTAGGTGCCCAAAGAACTTTGAATCTCATAATTACTACAGAACAAACAAAAGCCAAAAGGCAAACACAGAATAAATATGTTCATTTGCTTCTTTAGTTTTTCTACATGATCCTTTTCATTTTATTAAATAACTTTAGACATATGCTGCCCTTGGTAGATATTTTTGCTTCCCTCCTATTGTCTCATGGCCAAATTCTCTCATCTACTCTGAAACACCTTGTGTTGGCTGAAGTGGATGTATTTGTTACACTTATGCAGAGGCTTGCCACTGTGATCTTAAGATACAGCTTTGCTTTTGTATTTGAGGACAGTATAGTTCCTTCTGCATTCTCTCTCTCTTTTCATTTATTTTCATTCTTTATGTGTTTATTCACTTTACATCCTGGCCTTAACTGCATCCTTCCTCTCCTCCACATCCTGCCATTCCTCCCTCTTCCCCCACCTCTCTTTTCTATTCCTCAGAAATATGGAGCCTCCCTTCCCACCCAACCCAGTTCATCAAGCTACCTCACAGATGACCATGTCCTCCTCTTTCCCTGTGGTCTGGCAAGACAGTCTTGCCAGAGGGAAGTAATCAAAAAGCTGCCAACAGAGTCCATGTCAGTGACAGTCCCTGCTCCCATTACTAGAAACACATATGACACATCTTGTTTCCCATTGGTTACATCTGTGTAAGGGAAATCGGTCAAGTCAATGCATGATACTTGGTTGATGCTTCAGAGACATCAAGCCCCTTTGGATTCTGGCTAGTTGACTGTGTTGGTCTACTTGTGGAGCGCCTGTCAACTTCAGGTGTCTTTCTATTTTCTTTAGTTCTCACAAACTCAAAAGTTTATCTCTCTCTCTCTCTCTGTAGCTTTCTCCATTGAGGTGACATTACCATATATGATATTTACTATATTCTGAAAATCATGAGGATACATGATAGGTTGTGTTTTAGACAAGATTCATACTGTTCTGGGTTGTCCATACAAACGTCACCTACAACCACAGTGGTCAATGCAACCTTTCAGTTAACTGAGAATGGAGTAGACATAGTTGACTCAACAGATGCTGAAGTATGGGAAGGGACAGAAAAAATAAAGATAAATCCAAGAAAGGCCACAGATGTCTATCACTAGAAACCAAACTCACATGTGTGAAATCAGACAGTGGGAAGAAGGGAGGAAGGAGTTGGTATTAGCACCAATATCACATCAAATGTCTTTCATAAAACTGGAGGATGAGCCACAGTAGAGAAACACTTCTTTGCTCCTCATAATCACATGTAAGGCATAATGAAGCTAAGGTATAAGATGCCTTCAAAGGATGGAGGGAAAGAAGTCAACGTGGGTTATCATGCCAAAGAAATATGAATCTGTGTATGATATCTGTTATTGATCACTAGGGAATGAGTGAATTGTATAAGCAAGAGCACCAATCTTATCTTTTTCAGATATTACAGCCCATCTGAACAAAGAGTTCAGTGTTTCTAGAGAATGCATGTATAGGATGTTTTCTCATTGTCTGCTCACAGAAATCTTAACCCATAGAAGGCCTGCTATATGTTCATACAGGGTCTCAGAGAGAATGTCTGGTTGAAGACTCCAGAGGTCTTTCTTAGAGAAATATGAAGTGATTAGAGGTTCCTCTCTCCATCCCAGAAAGTTGTCCAAGTACATTACATAGTGTTGTATGTAGCAATCATTGAACTTAAGGCCGTATGAAGCTGAGTTTGTTCTCTACAACTGAGAATATTGCCAACTAAAAGGATATTCTTAGCCATTGTTGTTATGATGTTTAATCATTTCATCTGATGTTCACCAATAACCTTATATATCTTAACTGTTAAGCCTAGAATAAGTCTCAATTTGAAACAACATAGTATTGAAGAAGATATCTAGATTTAACTCTTCCAAATACAGTTATATCTTCATGATCTTGAACAACAGGTAGGACCTCAGCATGTTGGCAGGTATACTGTAGGGCTAAAAGGGCTCTTCATCCCCTTCAGTAAGAGACTGCTTAATAATTTTCTAACTGTAGAGTTTTCAGATGTCAGTAAGCAATGAGGTATTTTCAACAGTCATTATAGTAAAGGGAGAGGGAGAGGGAAAATGTAAAGGGGGGACATATTTGTTCTAGAAGGAAAATCCACAAAAACGTGAAGTTAATGAAATTTTTAGATTTTAAGCATCAAATCCTATCATCTTATTAAAACAAACATTCTGAATTCTTGTAATTACAAAACTAACCACAGAAACATGAAAACTGCTGAGTCATTAGAACTGATTGAAACTCACTTTAAAATACTTAGTTTCTTTATTTAATATTTGTCTATTTGGAGGAACAAGTTAGGTCTAATTAAAATGAACACAGCAATACCAAAACTTAATGAGCATTTATTTTGGATGTGTTTTTAAATAATGTCCAAAATGAGTTGTGTTGAAACTTTTTTCTATGTAGCAAAAGACAGATAAATGGAAGATACAGTTTCCAAGGTCAGTACCAAAATGAGTTAAATAAAAATCTTAAAAGAAACTTCTCCCTGAAAAAATACCATAACTATGCATGGAAGATGGGTGTCCTCTTCTAATTAGCATAGCCTCCATACCAAATGAGAATGCCCACACATACACACTCATACACTCATACGTGCTATTCAAAGAAATCTCTGGATACCCACTAAGTAGAGCACTTTTATCTGGGTTATTGTATTATGTTCTGGGTTTAAGGCACTTTTAATTCAAGCATGTGGGAAGCAGAAGCAGGTTCATATTTAGGATGTGGTAGGTAGCCAGCAAACTTAGTCTACTTGATGACCCCAGGAAAACAAGAGACACTATATCAAGAAAAAATGGGCAGCATTTTTAAGGTCACCCCCACATAAACATATGCACACATATACATATTCAGTGAAAAATAATATAAAATAACAAAAATCACAAGAATTAGAATCTTAAGACATGTATAGTAGTGATTTTAGCATGGAATTAGTAATTGATAGATATTGTCTTGTGAAAACTCAAAGCTGATTTCAGCAGTTCCTATTCATTTAGTGCTCTCTCTTGAGGACACAGAAAAGACCTCAGTACTGGGAAAGAGGGAAGCATGACGTCTTGCTTATGCAGCACTGGAGACATGTGGATCTCCAGATGAAGCAATGACATTGAAGACATCTCTGAGGAATAGTGAAACAATGTATCTTATATGAGACCTACAGGAGGGCCAAAACTCAGTAGATGTTGTATATCTTAACTGCTTCACATTAATATCTCTTTCTCTCCTATGATTCATTCAAGTGTTATACAATGTTAGCAGAAACTCTAACACCAAAATTAAGTTTCATTAACATGATTTAAGTCTCATTCTAGGTGATATGTCACTACTCACTCCCTCCATGGGGCCAAATATTCTCTAACCCGGATATGAAGTATGCCACCTCTCACTTCCCTACACGATATCAAAGTCTTATTTTTTTCTTTTGTGTATCCTGTAGATGTTATTGCCCACATTTCATTTCAGTCTTGTATTGATCTAGGGCATGTATTATGTCAACAGAAATTTGCATCTAAGGCTGGTGGTGGCACATGCCTTTGATCCCAGCAAACAAGAGGCAGGTAGATTTCTGTGAATTTGAAGTCAGCTTGATATACAAGTATAGTACCAAGACAGCCATGGCTACACATAGAAATTTGTCTCAAATAAAGAAACATCACAGAAAATGTAGAGAAATTGATAAATTGTATATTTTTATCTTTAAGTTTGATGAAGAGTCATGGAGAGATATAGTGGCTGGAGTTGATAGATCTAGTTGCCATTAATAGTGGAAATTTAGCAGGGTTGTTGTGGTTGTTAGTGTTAACTCTCAACTTGACATAATCTAGACTAACTAAAGAGACAAGCCTCCAGAAACCACTGTAATCCATTACCTAGACTAATCTTAGGCTATAAGAATGTCATTAAGGATTATTTTGATTATATTAATTAATATAGGCTGATCCATTTCAATTGTGGGAAGGACAACTTTCTAGGAATGGGATTGTGCATTTTATAAATGAAGAATAATAATGGAACATTAGCAAACATGCATTCATATCCCTCTGAATCCTGATAGTATATGCAGTACAACCAGAGCTTCAAATCACTGTTGCCCTGACTTCCTCTCCATTGTAACCCAAAGTGTGAGTCAGAATAAACCTTACATATTTACATTGCTCTGGTAACAGAGACAGACAAAGATGTTAAAGCAGGTGGTGTATTAATTACTTCTCTGTTCCTGTGAAAAATCACCATGGCTGAGAATCTTATAAAGGATTGGTTTTTATTTGGATTTAGTTTTAGAGTTAGAGTACATGATGGCAAAGCAAAAGTGTGGGGACAAGAACAACTGAGAGCTTACCTCTTGATCTCCAAGTAGTAGTCATACACACACACACACACACACACACACACACACACACACACACACACACTGTGGCTTCTCTAGATTCTTTTTTAATTAGTAAATCTGAAGACATTTACTGCAATGAGATATTTTTTGTGTAATCTTATGTAAATACATGCTTGTGTGCCTTAGAGTCACACAACTTTATCAGCAAACAAAATGTGCTCTATATCATCAGAAAAAAATGGAGAGTAATATCAATATTGTTGTAGGGATTTGAAGATAATTGAAATTTAAAAAGTTTCAGAAGCAGCGTTTGTGAGAACCATTTAGAATTAGTAATCAGGAGTATTTCCTTGGTTTATATTCTTGACACCATCATTTAGCCACTGTATGACCTTAAAAAATTAATAACAACAAGAAATAATAAAAGTGACATATGCATTGCAATCTTTTTATTTAAATATGTAATCCAGACATAGGAATCAAGTTTAACTTCCTATTTCAGAAGGGCCTGACTCAGTAATAAAAAATTAAAGCTGTTTTTTAATATTTTAAGTCATGTTAATTTTATACAGTAATTAATTTTATTCATTTTTGTTCATGTTTATAACAGCTTATATTCGTTCTTCATTATACTTATACTTTCCTCCCACTTGAGAATCATATTCCTCCTATTAGCTGCCTTTACAGTTTTGCCATGTTGTGATTGCTTTGTTTTTCTTTGGATGACCCAAGGAATTTAAAGCACAATTGCTTATCACAGAAGAGATGAGTTATTTTGTTTTGTTTTGTTTCATTTTGTTTTGTTTTTTTAAAGGGGCCAAAAACTTACCAATGGCTACATCACTGAACAAAATGCTTACCCAGCCCCACCCATTCCACAGAGGCTAAATATCTTTAGGTCCTCAGGGAAACTTTGGTCCCATGAAACCCTCACCATTCTATGACCAGGTATTAGTAGACAAAATTTAAGCGGATTATGTGCATGTAATTGCTCCTGCTGTGAGTAAAGAATAAGAAGCCATGTCTTACTTGAAAATTAATATTTTTACTATTTGCTTTCAGAGAGAGTTAATGTAAAACTTTTTATAGAAAAACATTTTATCTCAACATTTAATTCCATGAAAAATTACAGTGACAGTAAGATACATATTAAAAACTCAATATTTCAGCCAACTATAAGTGGGAGCTCATAATTGTCTCTAGTTAAACAACCAGATTGAAGAGGAAAATAAAAATACTGGGAAAGAGAAGTAATTCAAAACAAAATAGAAGTGGGTTGATTTTTCTCATTAAAATCTGAAGTGATTAATTTCATTTCTCTTTATAACTAAATTAGTATGGTGGAATAACATAATATAGCTATAAATCAACTTCTAATCAAAGAGTAGAAATGAAAGAACACAAATTAAGTCACTTATACATGCTTTAATTATTTGCCTTCATTCACTTTAAAATTACACCTTGTAATCA
Organism: Acomys percivali; assembly: GCA_907169655.1. Lineage (NCBI taxonomy): Eukaryota > Metazoa > Chordata > Mammalia > Rodentia > Muridae > Acomys > Acomys percivali. The sequence continues at coordinate 63,445,028 of OU015747.1, forward strand.
TGACTAGAAACTTTATTAACTTATTCAGATGTTCTGTGTTTATAGTTAATTTCATTTTCCTGAAAGGTTCTCTGTTTTTCTGAATTTCTCTTTCTCTCTCTCGCTCTCTCTCTCTCTGACCCTTTCTCTCTTTCCCTTCCTTCTCTCCTCCTCTCATTCTCTCTCCCTTCCTCTCTCTGTCTTTCCCTCCCCCTCTCTCATTCTCTCTGTCTCTGTCTGTCTCTCTCTGTCTCTCGCTCTAGTTTTTTTTTTTTTTTTGGCAAATTAATCCACCCAGTGTGTGCCTTGGACATTCTTGAATATTTACCTTTATCTCATGTTATGAATAGAGATTAAAGTCTTAGCCTAGTTGGTAATCCCATTATCTTTGCTGATAAAAGCAAGCATATCTTTGGTGCCAGTAAAACCCAAGGAATTTATCACCAGTGAGTAAAAAGCAATCCAATTAATCCTTTACTTTCTTCCCAGTCATGTGGATCTTCAGCTTTTTCATTTGAATGTATATATTTACCACTGCTTTACCTCCATGATACTGTAGAAAACTTGTGTGCCCCATTGTTACTTGTTCTAGGGTATCAAATAAAGGTTATCATGCTTATAGCAAACAGTTTATCAACTTAAACATCTCTTACGTCCTACAAAGGCTTTCCAGTCTATTCCCAGGTCCATGTGCATGGATGAAAAACCAGATGTGAGGTGTGGACAGTCAGAATAGATTGAAGGCAAAAAGGTACTATAATAGAAATATGCAATGCCTAGTTGACTGTATGTATGCTAAGTACAGTAGGAATTTTTAATGCATCTTGATAGAATGAATACAATGAGAAGAATATAAAAAAGATGGTTGGAGCTATGGCGTAGTGGATAAAACCTCTTGTTTCTCTTGCATGGGACAGAAGTTTTGTTTCAAGGACCCCTATCATGTTTCTCACAATCTCCTTTAAATTGCTCCATGCCTCAGACACCTTACTCTGGTATGTGCACATATCACACAACATAAAAAGAAAGTGAAGAGGATAATTTGAGACTCATGTAAATTCCTTCTCCCACAGCACTCAGAAACTGATATTTTTATTGTGAAAAAGCATACAAGCACTCTAGTCACACAACTCTTAAGAGACAGTGAGGGATGTGAGTCATGATCTGCCTAATAACACACTCCTTCCACTGCTGCTCTCTTTTCTGACACTGAAACCCTGTGTTTGTTGGCCCAATTTCTGCAATCAGAAGGAAGCTACCCAGCAAGACACATTCATATAAAGCTTCCCCTTTGTTTTCTTACTGAGAGCTAGATTGTCTATGTTGTGGATGACTCTTCAACTCAATTAAGCTAATGCCACATGATTTCTTTTTTAAATACTCATTCTCTTTGTCCAGTGCTCAGGCCTGCCATAATGGTAAAATAAAATCCACCAACATACCTAGTCTTGTAACTTGTGTAAACAGCTCTGCAAATGATCTTGTTTTTCAGATTGTGAAGTCTCACTGAGGTAAAGTTAGAAAGAAACATAACACCAATAAAAGCCTATGCTCATTAAAGTCAAGCATGCTATCTTTGTTTTTATTCATAAGGCATTTATTTGTATTAATCCATTTCCAACCTATTATCTATTTAATTCTTCACCATAAAGTATATAAAAATATTTAAGAAAGAATGCACTGTGATTATAATATCTCATATCAGAGACTTCTATTCATTTTCTTTCTAGAGGTACAAATATCTGTTGATCACAGAAAGGAGGGGCATTTTATTAACTGTCAGACCCATCAAATATGTGCCAACTGGCTTTCCTTTATTTTTTTCAATTCTCTTATTTTACATTATTTTCTTATTTTTGCTAGGTCTTCCCTCTTCTTTCTTTTCAAAAGATATGTATGTGTGTGTGTGTGTGTGTGTGTGTGTGTGTGTGTGTGTGTGTGTGT
>OU015747.1:63446960-63478439 GCA_907169655.1 Acomys percivali
TGTGTGTGTGTGTGTGTGTGTGTGTGTGTGTGTGTGTGTGTGTGTGTATTGAGGTCAGAGAACAACCTTGGATGTGGATTCTGACTTCCATCTTGTTTGAAACAGAATTCAATTTTTGTAGTTGTGTACTACAGCACATCTCTATACACATATTCATATGTTAAGATGGGAGGTAGAGACAGGAGAATCTCTTGAAGCTTACTAGTCGGATGTGCTGCGTGGTGTCTGAATTTCTGTGGGTTCTGAGGTTAGGGTTTCATATGTGCACAGTAAGTGATTTCTCACTGAATCATGGTCACATTCCATATCTTTGTTTATGACATATGATGGAGCTCCAATATTTCCGTGGATATACTGAGATATTCTGAACAGGCTTAGGAATTTTGTAAGGTTCACATTCATAATGAGCAGAAGGAAGCATTTTCAAAGTATTTACTTTTTGACTCTGCATTCATTAAAGGATAAATATTGTCTTCAATGTGAAAAAAGAGAATCAGGTAGGAAGATGGCAAAAACCTCAGACCATCATCCACACAAATTTTATAATGTTCTTATGAACTCCATGTGTGAAATATATATGTATTTACTAAGTTAAACCTTGCTTTCTTAATTTTTATTTAGTTGTTGTGTATGCAGTTGTGCAAAGATGTGTGAGTATGCCCTTGCTGACTGCTAGTCTACTCATTGTGTCTTTTTCCTTTGTTATGTACACAAGTTTATGAGATAGGGTTATTCCCTGAAACTAGGGCTTGCTGCTAGACTTGCTGGCTGGAAAGGTCGATTAGCAATCAAGACAATACCTACAGATAGGCTATTAATCAATAAGACAAAACAATCCCTCAATGAGGATATTTTCCCAAATAATTCTGATTTGTACCAAGAAACATAGAAATACACATACATACACAAAAATATACATGTTTCTATGAACTAGACTGTATTAGAAATAATGTAATAGTGTATTTATTTAAGAACATTCAATTTTTTTTATTCTGTTGGGAGCCATATTTCTGCATTGTCCCTCAGTGGAGCAAAAGCTGCTCCTTCCTCTAGCCTTAGATTCACTGGCCCCTGCTGGGAGAGTCCTTTGTGTTGCTTGTGCTGTTGGAGGAATTCTGCTATACCTAAAAGTTTGAATTGCCTACTATCTAAAGAGACAAAGGAACTTAAGTAGAGAGTTCCTCCAAGCTGTGTTCTCTTTCCAGCCTGTGTAAGGACCTGTAACAAGATCCTTATCTGTGTTCAGAGATAAGACTGGACTCCCTCAGATTAAAAGAGGCTTTGATTGGATTTTCATCCTGGGTTCATCTCTGTGTGTCTCTGTCATATCTCTCTTCATTCACACCCCTTCTTTCAGGTGTACCCTGGTTTGATATGTTCCATGGCAAGGGTCATTATTCATGGTACCATGTTTCTATTTGTAAAATATAGATGGGTGGTATCTTATGAAACATTCATAAAAATATTCTGTTAGAATTAATGGTTGTAAAATGTTAATTGATTGTATTTTCTAAAAGCAATATATGAATTTTAAGCCAGACCACATTTGCTGTGAAAAATTTCAAAGTCCAGATAAAAGTAATAAACTATAGATGTTATAAGTCATTAAAAGTTATAGTTTTTGCCATAAAATAGTCCTGCATATCTGAGATGATGTCTTGCATTTAATTTGTTGGAGTACAGTGAATTTCATTGAAGGACTGTATTAATATTCTGCTTCAGTCAGCCTACCTGTGATGTCGCTGCTTACCTGCCACAGGGTTTGGCCCTGTCCAGGGCCATATAAAAGACAGACCCTCCACATGGCGCTCTCTGTTTGTCTGTCTGCCTGTCTGTCTCTCTCTCTCTCTGTCTTTCTCGGGTTCCCCCCTTCTCCCTTTCCTTCTCCTTTCATGGTCATTTAATAAATTCTGTATAACATAATGTCTGCCTGGTCCCTTGTATCTATCATATTTGCTTTAATTTTTTATATATAACAGACTGAGTGTGAACTTAAAGATTAATTATTAAAATTTATTTGCAAAGAAATGGTTGAATGGATAATCTTGTGTGGTACAAACTACAAAGACACAAAGAGCATGTCATTAAAGTTATTTTCAACTTCTAAAGTATATTAAGTGCTATACTTAATCTTCTCAAACAACCATGGTATAAAACTATGAAGGAGAGATACAAGGGTTTTGTTTGTGTGTGTGTGTGTGTATGTGTGTTTGTATGTACGTGAGTATCTCTTGGTCTATTTATTCACATTAAAGTTATAGAAAAAAAAAAGATAACTTTAAGCTTATATATTTCAAAATCCTACTTTATTTTTAGTTCTTAAAGCTTTTTATCTCCCTTCCATCCCATAGAGAAAATGAAAGTTAATAGAGATGGAGAATATGGACTATTTAGACATAGTTCCTTTGGGCAGTTCCATTCTTTATTATCAGGTTACTGGCAATACAGTAAAATAACAAACTCCAAACAGCAATGCACATAAGTAGCAGTGGAATGATCCACCAGAAACATCATCCACCAAATTGGCACCAGTCAGCAGACTCAGTTGCAGTGCCATAAGAAATTCTATGGAGCACTTTTCTCCATGAAATGAAGTGAAAAAACAACAAAACAAAACTAACAAAACAAAATAAAAATGAAGACCATCAAAGAAATGTGAAACATTGCAAAGTAAATCTATATAAAAAGCATTTTATCATTGTCTGTGGGCTTCTATTTATATTCTCTTAATAGTCCCCAGCTACACTCATCTGCCCATACTCACACACAGACACATACATGCATGCATGCATGCATACAGACATACATACATACATGCATGCATGCATACATACATATATACATACATTCATACATATGAAGAAAATATAACTTTTTCAAAATTGTTCAACTTAAAAAACAGGTATGTTATCTTACACTTGTCTTTGGGATTTACCCTAGGTGTTCTCAAGAATCAAACTTCAAGAATTTGGCTTTGTTTTTGGGCTTGGCTTAATCTTCATTAGCACACTAACAATACTATTGTGAGATAGGATATTTGAAAGAAGCCTTGACATTCTACAGCAGTCATCTTTCACCTGTAAGTCACTAACATGTTTGCACTTCTTATTATGTGATAAGGAAGTTCAGACTGCAGCTTTACATGGTTTGTGGAAAAAAAATGCTTTCTAAATGTCTGTGTAAAAGATATAATCCTCAGCTCTGTGCAATCCATATTATCTTTCCTAATAGAAAAATCAAAATTTCATATCCAAACTATCATGACAAAGATATACACTTCAATATGTAAATATGCTAGTGAAACTACAACACAGCACATAAAAGTGTGGTCAAATACCAAGATTCTCTTGTTTTATGTTGGAGACTCAGAAAATTGCTGTAGGTGAGATTTCTGAAGTAGCAGACTAGCTCTATAAAGTTATCAAAATAACTACCTATGTTTTCTTCTAAATTGATCAAATATGTATTTCTGAAAACCTGCCATGTATAAAAAAGATCTTGTGTGAATCTCTGGATAAGGAAGAAGTGTATGTTCTACTTATCACTGTCAACTTGCCACAACCTAGATTCATTGAAAAATGAAATTTCAATGAAATTATTTCTCTTCATCAGACTAACAACAAGCCATTCTGTTAGGGATTGTTTTGATTGTTAAATTGAAGGACAAAGATTCACCATACTATGGGAAACACCATTCCTTAGGTAGGCGGGGCTATAGTATATGATAAAGTTAGCTAAGCACTAGCCTGAACAAGCTGGAAAATAAGACAGTAAGTAGCCTTTCCCACTGATTTTGTTTTAGGTGCCTGTCTTACTCCTTCCCTGAATTCCATCACTGATGGAGTGTGACCAAAATGTGTAACTTCGATAAATACTTTCTTTCTCTAGTTGTTTTTAGTCATAGTGCTTTATCATAGCACATAAAAGAAAGTATAACAGAAATTAAAACTAGAAGAAGTGCAGGACTGCCTCTGACAAGAATTCTGTTGCCCTCAGTTTAATCACTGACCCTTAGGGGAGGGGCCTTGTGTTAACACAGAGGAAGAGGATGCAGGTACCCAGATGAAACATCATGATAGGATGTGGTGAGATGTTGGGGAGGAGAACACATGTCAGAGGTATAGTGGATTTGTTTCTTAACATCCTTCACAGTCTACCTGATGGAATTAGATACCACATATTGGGCCAAGTAAGTTCTTGAGACACTATTGTATGCACCTTATAGTATTTACATAAGAGTGATGTGTTCAAATTGAGTAGCTATGGAAGATATTATTAATGCTACTTAGAATTTTTGTTAGAACGTATAACCCTTGTCTTATGGGAATAAGAAAGAGAAAGTATTAGAGGAATATGCATGGTATTTTTCTCTGTTCTTTGCAGGCAAAAATGCCCTCACACTCTCATGTATATAACACACACAAACACACACACACACACACACACATACACACACACACTGTGAGGAAGGATGTTTTTCAAAGTTTCATATGTAATTCCAGGTTCTGTATCACATATATGGAACATACATGCACATACTGTTTTCACCTCATACTTAACCATGATGCAATTAAAAGAGAAAACAATATAAACGGCAAGAAACATGTATTTAGATTTATCTTTGGGCCCAGTAATGAGATTTCATAGACAGGTTTTACTTCCAGGCCAAGGAGTATATCTGAGGACCAAATTAGGATTCAGTAAGGATCCTGCATATCAGGGACTAAGGATGCAAGGAAGAGGACCCATTTTTCTTTCTTGCACCTTGTTTGCACAATTACTACAAGTTACAGAAGAAAGATGTATTAAAAACTTTGTCTACTGTGATAACAAAATATTTGGTGAATGCCACGGAGAGAAAGATGGACTTATTTTGTATTACAAATTAAAAATATATTCCACAAAGAAAGCTATGTTGCACACCTTTTCACATGGCATCTACTGCAACAAGAAGTAAGAGGTAAATGTGGATGCTCCTTATATATAGGTTGAGTCTTTCCAGATCAATTAGTTGAATCCAGATCCTACATTACCAATATTTCCTAGAGTTTGGCTCCAGATGCCTTTAAACCTTGATAAATTGACAATCAAATTCATCACCATGTTGAGTGACTGTTTATCAAAAGAAATAAATAAGAATTTGTGTTTTTATTATAAAGAACATGCCAGAGAGAAATGTTTGCTAAATTGAACAGATTTTTAAAGCAGATTTTTTAAAGAGAATGATTTTTAGTTATTATAATTTATTCAGAATACATCCCAGTTGTTATGCTATCAATTGTATATTCCCGTTCCTACCCTCCATCCATTTACTGCCCTATTCTCCTGCCCTAGACCTCTGACAGAAAGGGACCTGCTCTCCCATCATATGATCACAGCCTATCAGGTTTCATCTGGATAGCCTCTTCACCTTCCTCTGTGTGCACACTGAGGGTCCCCACCAAGGGACGTGATCATATCAGAGCACCAGAGTTCATGTCAATAGTAGTCTCCACTTCCCCCTCAACCTTGGAGAATGAGCTGTCCATTGGCAATAACTGAACAGAGATCTAGCGTTATGACATGCATTGTCCTAGGTTGATACAAAAGTTTGTGCAGGCCCCCTAGTCTGGATCGGCCAGCCTTGATGGGGCTCCTGAACTCTCTACTTCCTACCATCTCTGCATTCTCCCAGACTACTCTTGGTGCTCCAAAGTACAACCATGATAGTTAAAACATATGGTCTGATCCGCTTCTGGATGGAGTATCTTAGAAGATGTCTATGTTGGCCTAACATCAAGTTATAAGTATATACCATGTGTGTCTTTCTGGTTCTGGGTTACCTTAGTCAGGATGACTGTTTCTTATTCTATCCATTTGCCTGCAGATTTCAAGGTTTCCTTCTACTTGATAGCTGAACAGTATCCCATTATGTAAATGCACCACAGCTTTGTTATCCATTATTCAGTTGAGGGATATCTAGGTTGTTTCCAGATTTTGACTATTAGAAATAAAGCTGCTATGAACAGAGTTGAGGAAATGTTCTTGTATGGTAAATCATCTTTTGGAAATATGCCAAGGAGTATTATGACTGTGTCTTCCAGTATCCCTATTCCCAATATTCTGAGAAAGGACCAGATTGATTTCTGAAGTAGTTGGACAAGTTTACAATCATACCAGCAAGGGACAGTTGTTCTTTCTCCACATACTCACCAGTATACAATGTAACTTGAATTTTTGATCTTAGCCATTCTTGTTAGTGTAAGATGGAATTTCAAAATCTTTTTGATTTGTATTTTCTTGCCAGCTAATGGCAAGGAACATTTCTTTATGTCCTTCTTAGACATTCAATATTTCTCTTTGAGAATTGGATTATTTGTCTTGGTGGTTTTTAATTACCTGATTTCTTTATATATTTTGGATACTTGCCCTTTGTTGGATGTAGTGTGTGGCAGATTCTGCCAATCTGTAGGGTGCCATTTTGTTTTATTTACGATGTCCTTTGCTTTGCAGAACCTTTTTCAGTTTCATTCGGTCCCATTTATTAATTTTTTTTAAATTTAGAGCCTGACCCATTCCTGTTCTATTCAGGAAGTTGTCTCCTGTGCCATGAGTTCAAGACTCTTCCCCACTTCTTTTAAAAGAATTAGGGTATCTGGCTTTATGATGAGGTCTTTAATCCACTTATATTTTAGTTTTGTACAGGGTAATAATTATGGATCTATTTGCCTTTTTCTACATGTACACATTCAATTAGACAAGCCCCATTTGTTGAAGATTCTTTTTTCCATTGGAAGGATTTGGATTTTTGTAAAAATCAAGTGTTCATAGGTGTATGGGTTTATTTCTAGGTATTTAATTCAGTTCCACTCATCAACCAGCCCAGTTTCATGGGAGTACCATGGCATTTTTATTATTGGTGCTCCATAGTACAACCTGAGATCAGGGATGGAGATTCCTCTGGAAGGTTTTTTATTATACAGGATTGTCTCAGCTATTCTTGGTTATATGTTTTTCCATATGAAGATGATAATTGATCTTTCAAGGACTGTAAAAAATTGTGGGTGTATTTTGATATGGATTTAATTGAATCGCTAGATTGTTTTGGTTAGGTTGCCATTTTTACTATGTTGATCCTATGAATTCTTGAGCATGGGAGATCTTTCCATGTTCTGATATCTTCTTAAAATTCTTTACAGAATTGAAGTTTTTTTCATACAAGTCTTTCACTTGCATGTTTAGAGTTACACCAATATAATTTTTATATGATTTGTGGATATTGATATGGCTGTAGTTTCCCTTATTTTACTCTCAGCTCATTTGTCATTTGTTTGTCCATTTTTTTGTTTTGTTTTGTTTTGTTTTTTGAGACAGGGCCTCTCAGTATTAGCCTTGGCTGTGCTGGACTTACTTTGTAGACCAGACTGGCCTCCAACTCACAGTGATCCACCAGCCTCTGCCTCCTGTTTTCTGCGATTAAAGGTGTGTGCCACCACACCAGGCCCCATTTGTCATTTATATACAGAAGAGCTACTGATTTTTAAAAACATTATCTTCTATCTGGAAACTTTGCTGAAGGTTTTTATCAGCTGTAGGAGTTCATTCATGGAACTATAATGGTCACTTATGCCAACTATCATATCATGCAGAAATAGTGATACTTTGGCTTCTTTTCTGATATAGATCCCCTTCATCTCCCTTCAAGTACTGAGGAGACATGGAGAGATTGGGTAGCCTTGTCTAGTCCATGACTTTACTTGAATTTATTTTGTTTTCTCTCCATTAAATTTGTTGTTGGCTATTGGCTTGCTGTATATGGTTTTTATTATGTTTAGATAAATGCCTTGTATCTCTGGTGTCTCCAAGACTTCAAACATGAATGGATTTTGGACTTTATCAAATAATTTTGGCATTTAAAAAGATGATCATGTTTTTTTCTTTCAATTTGTCTATATGGTGGTTTGCATTGATGGATTTCAATATATTGAGCCATCTCTACATCCCTGAGATGAAGCCTAATTGGTTTTGATAAGTGAATTTTTCTTACATGTTCCTTAATTCAGTTTCTGAGTATTTTACTATTTTTCCATCCATGTCCATAAGAGATATTTATCTAAAATTCTCTTGCTTTCTTGAGTCTTTGTTTGGTTTAAGTATGAAGGTGACTGTGCCATCTTAGAATGTGTTTGGTAATGTTCTTTCCATTTTTATTTCCTGGAATAGTTTGAACAGTATTGGTATTGGTTCTTCTTCAAAGGTCTGGTAGGATTCTGCAATGAAACCATTTTGCCCTCTGCTTTTTTTGTTTGTTTGTTTGTTTGTTTGTTTTGTTGTTGTTTGTTTGGAATATGTTTGCTACATGTTCCTTTTTCCAGAGGAAATAAAGAATTATTTAATTTGCTTGCCTGACCTTGATTCAAATTTGGTTAGTGGAATCCATGAAGAAGATTGTCCATTTCATTTACATTTTCAAGTTTTATGGTATATATGCTTTTGAATTAAGACTTAATGATTCTTTGTATTGCTTCCATGTCTGTTGTTATACATACATTTTGATTTCTGACTTGTTGATTTAGAAAGTGTCTTGGGGACTTTTAATTAGTTTGGCTAGGAGTTGCTAAATCTTGTTGATTTTCCCAAATAATCATCTCTTGATTTTGTTAATTTTTAAAAATTTGTCCTCTTTGTTTCTAGTTTATTGATTTTAGACCTGAGTCTGATTATTTCTAACCATCTACTCCTTTTGAGTGTTTCTGCTTTTTTTTGTTCTCAGGCTTCCAGATGTGCCATTATGTTGATTGTATGAGATGTTTCCAATCTCTTTATGGAGGCACTTACTGCTATGAACTTTACTTTTGCATGGCATGCATTGCATCCCCAAATTTGAGATGTCTTATGTTCATTTTCATTGAACTTTAGGAAGTCCCTAATTTCTCTCTTTGTTTCTTCTCTGACCCACTTATTATCAAGTAGAGTGCTGTTCAGTTTCCATGTGTATGCAGGCCTTTTGTCCTTTCTCTTGTTGTTCATGTCCATATTTTGTCCATGGTGGGCTGATAGAATAAAAGGTAGTATTTCAATCTTCTTGTTTGTTGAGGCTTGCTTTGTGACATACTATGTGTTCAATTTTAGAGAAGATTTTGTAAAGTGTTGTGAAGAAGGTAAGATATTTTGTGTTTGGTTGAAAAGTTATGTATATATATTTATTATGTCCAATTGCTTGATGACATCTGTTAGCTTCATTATTTCTCAATTTAGCTTCTCTTTCATTGACCTATATTTTGTAGAGAGAGGGGTGTTGAAATCTTTCACTATGAATGTTTGGGTTTACTGTGCGGTTGAAGCTTTATTATTTTGTTTTGCTTTGTTTTGTTTTTCTGTTTTTTTCCAAATGTTAGTGCTCTTGTATTTTAGGCATAGTTACTCAGAATTGTGAATTCATCTTAGTTGAGTTTTCCTTTCATGTCTCTGAAGTGTCCTTCCTCATCTATTTTGATTGATTTTTTTCAAAGTCTATTTTATTATACATTAGAATAGCTACTCCAGCTTGCTTCTTGTGTCTATTTGCTTGAAAGACCTTCTTCTAGCCATTTACTCTCAGGCAATATCTATCTTAGCAGCTGAAGTATGTTACTTATATGCAGCAGAATGTTGTGTACTGTTTATGCATCCATTCTGATATTTGTGTCTCTTTATTGAGAGTTGAGACATTGATTTTAAGGGGAATTAATGACCAGTGAATGTTGGGCCCTTTAATTTTGTTCTTGTTGTGGTAGTGTGTTTATGTGCTTGTTTAATTTGTATCTTACTGAAGTATAGTTATCTATTTCCTGTACCCATGGGGGAAAAATGAAATATCTTGTTTTCTCTATCTATGGCTATGGAAATTTTGGCTGGGTATCATAGTCTGGCATTTGCATTCTCTTAGGGTTGGCAGACATCTGCCCAGGCCCTTCTGGATTTTATGGTCTCTGCTGAAAAATCATGTGTGATTCTGATAGGTTGTCAAGGAAAGGTTATTTCACGTTTTTCTTTTGCCTTTTTAAATATTTTTTCTTGGCTCTGTACATTTAGTGTTTTGATTATTATGTGGCAGTAGTATTATCATTTATGGTCTACTCTATTTGTTGTTCTGTAGGACTCTTGTATGTTAACAGGAATCTCTTTCCTTAGTTTGGGGAAATTTTCTTCTATGGTTTTGTTGAATATATTTTTTGGCCTTGGAATGGAGCATCTTCTCTGTCCTCAATTCCTGTTATCATTAGGGTTTGTATTTTCATGGTATCTTTGATTTCTTGCATGTTTTCTGTCAGGAATTTGTCAAATTTAAGATTTACTTTTATGGTTGCATCAGATTCTCCCATTGTAGCTCCTATGCTTGATATTCTGTCCTCCATTTCTTGTATTCCATTGTTAATGTTTATCTCTGCAGTTCCTCTTTTCTTCTCTATGTTCTCTCTTACTAGGCTTTCCTCAGTATGTGCTTTCATTATTGTTTATATTTTCACCTAAAAATCTTGAACCACTTAATGCTTTCCTTGACATGATTGTTTGCATTTTCCTGAAATTATTCCAGTGATTGCTTCATTTCTTCTCTGTCATCCTCGGACTTGTCCTCTCTAAGGGCCTCAATATGTCTGGCTTTATCTTCCTGTGTTTGTTTAAGAATTTTATTTGTTTCTTCCATTATCCCCTTCATTAGAAAATATTTGAGGTCATTTTCTTATATTTCAGGTGTCTTAGAGTTTCCTGGGTTGATAGCTTTTTGATAACTGTGTTCTGGACATGCCTTATATACTTTGACTTTTTTTCTTTGTGTTTTTATAGTGGCCATTAGCCATTTGTTGTCTCTGGCTTTGAGTGGCAGTTTCTGGTGTCCTTCATTGGCCACTGAGAGCAGTTCATAGGTGGAAGAATCTTGTTTGGGACCATTTATCTTTGAGGATCAGGGAACCCTTTAGCTAGATCAGATAGGTGACCTGAGATATAACTTCGGAACTTTTTGTGGACCAGCTATGTGGCCTGAGGTCAGATCTAACTATATGACACATCATGGTGTCTCTTTTCAGCTGGGAGATTCAGACACTGAAGTTTCATATCCCACATTTCATTCTGAGACACAGAGTGCACTTGCAATGTGCCCCACCAAGCCTCAGAATAGATCTTCGAGTCACACCATTCTCTTTTGGACCCAGGAAGTTTCAATGGTTAGACAGCAAGATCTGAAACCAGATCTATTTGTTTTAAAGACCCTGTGACAGCCTTAGGCTAGTAAATCCATCACTGGTATTTTATAGCCCACAGGTGCATATGTGACACAGAATTCAGAAGTCTAGTACCTTTCCGGGCATTAGACTAGTCCTTGAAGTCCATGTGTGTTCCTGAATGGACCAAGGAATTTTTTGATCAAATAGTGTGAACCTCTCTCATCTGGGAATCACTAGCACTTGTGTACTGTAGTTCTCATTAGGTCCTTAGGTCATTCTGCAGTCAATACTGTCCTTCTGATCAGACAGGCTGTGTTTTCAGTACCTGCTTCTTGGATCCTACCAGAATTAATCAAATTTCTAAGAAACAAACAAACAAAGAAACTGAAGACTAAAACCTTCTATGCCTTCTAACTTTTCTAAAATATACAAAATTATAAACAATCTTATAATTGTTAGGAACATTTCATGGGAATATAGTGATATTATCCATATGCTATTAGAGCAATGCTATATTTTCTTTTCTTGAGTAATGCTTTATTGTGCATTGTTATTTAGAATTTTTTAGTGCATGCATATATGTTAATACCTGTATGAATCATTTTTGATGTAGGTAGCTGTAGAAACCAGAAGTTTCAGATGGCATCTTCTTTTATTTTTATTTTACAGTTTTACTTCTTTAATTAAAATATTTGACTATATATTTTAATTATATCCTTCCTTCTCTCTCAAATCTATCCAGATACTTCTCACCTACTGAAATGCCCATCTTTATGCTCTATCGCACTCCATTTCTTTCTATCAAGAACATAGCCCACCAGCAAACCATCTTTAAAAAACAAAAATGTAACAATACAAAAAATACACAATCAAATAAAATAACACAAAGTACACACAGACTGAGACAAAGGAACCTGTCCTATACATTTTATCTTGCCCAAATTTTCTAGGGCATGGTACAGTTGATATACTTAGTGACACTTCTTTAAAGATAATGGATTTTCCTTTTGTCAGCAAGTGTCAAACACAAATAGCTCCTTGGTGAGAGATGGGACTTTCTTTATAGATCTCCTCAGTATTGGCTTTGTATCTAATTTGAACTTGTGCAGAACTTGTGCATACTGTCACAATTTTTGTGAATTCATGTTTCTATCATTATGGTTGTGTTTTGAAGATACTGTTTACTTGGACTCATTAATTACAACCTGTTTTACAATCTTTTTACCTCCTTTTCTAAAGAGGTCTCTGAGCCTTAAAGAGTTTGATAAAGGATTGAGGTGAGCAGTGTTGACCTGGACCGTGTTTAGAAGCTCCAGTAAACAATTCAGGCAATTGTAGATTTCTGAACCAGAAACACAGGGGTCCCCACACCACTGCAGCAGGAGTGCTCCACAGTTCTAAAGGATCAGGGTGCAGAGGACCTGCATGCCCCTGCACACAGGAAGAGCGCTGATTTTCTTGGATTGGAGAAGCAGCAGCAGCAGCATAAGCAACAGTGGTGGCAGCAGCAGTGGCTGAGGTTTAAAGCTTGGAGCCTTCCAGTGAAGGTGATTGGTGTGGTGGACAGTAGGAGTTGCTGGGGGAGAGAGGACTCACAGCAGGATTTGGGTTGTGCGGAACCCTGAGAACCAGACTGGACTTGGTGGACAGTTCAACCACTGTGTCCCAAGTTCAGATCAGTATGCAGTGCTGTGGAGAAGCTACCTCAGCTTAACATGTAGTTCTGCCCAAGACACTAGCTCAGCTCAGCATGCAGATCTGCTGCTCTGACGCAGGCTTAGGTCAGGACTGAGATTAGGCCAGAGTCCCTAGCTGGACTTGCCAGACAGGTTGGGCCCAGAGAGTCTAGTTGAGCTTTGTGCACAATCGTGGCCCTGAGAAACTGGGTTGACTCTCCAGGCAATTTAGGCCCGGAGTCCTGCCGTGAATTCAGCAGCAAGTGTGGGTCCAGAGTCCCTGGCTGAGCTGGGGGTGCAATTCCACCCCAGAGGCTCTGGCAGAGCTCGGCGCGCAGTTTGGGGCCAGAATCCTTAACTGTGCTTGGCAGACATATTGGGCCCAGAGACTCTAGCTGAGCTTTTGGCCCAGTCACAACTCTAAGACCCTGTTTGTAAAAGGTGCGCAGTTTGAATCCAGATTTCCTGGCTGAGCTTGGGGGACACTTCCGGCCCTGAGTCTATAATTGACCACAGCATGCACTTTGGGCCCAAAAATCCTAGCTGAGCTTGGTGCGTAGTCCCAGCCCAAAAACTCTGGGTAGACTCTGCGTGCATTTTGGGCCCAGAGTCCCTAGGGGAGCTCCGTGCATGGATTGGGCCCAGAGTACCTAGCTGAGCTGGCAGACGGTTTGGGCCCTGAGAATCTAGCTGAGCTCCGCAAATGGTTCAGGCCCAGTGTCCCTGTGTGGACTTGGCAGGGGACACAGAAAGCTGTGGATACTTTGGCCTGACTCAACCCTCATTCAGAGACCCAAAAAGTTTGCAGGACCCACAGTACAGGGGAGCTGAGGATCACTGGCTGTAAGAGTCCAAAACAACAGGGCTAGCCTATTGCCATCCAGACCAGAAAAGCATCACAGATTCTGGCCCAGGAAAAATCGTGAGAAAACAAGTGAATCTATCATCAGACTCCCTCCATCCAACTATGGAAGCTACCCACCAAAAATAGAGACAGCAAGATGTCTAAATGACAGCATAAAAGCATATGCAAAAAAACCCAAATCAATATGGAGTCTCCAGGTTAAGCTATCCAAAAGAAAATAACCCAGAACTCAAAAACCACAGAAATACAAGAAAAGGACCTCAAATCCTTAGTAATGAGGATGATAATGGAGGAAACAAATAAAATTAGTAATCAAATGTAGGAAGATGCAGTCAAACAAATGAGAGACATAAAAGAGGAACATAGAGTGTAACTGGAACAATTTCAGGAAAATGTAAACAACCATATGAAATAAATAAATAAAATGGTTCAAGCTCTGAAGACCTATAAAGAGGCAATGGAAGAAACTCAGGAATATACAAACAATCAGATGAAAGAAATAAAAAAATCAGTTCAAGATCTGAAGATGAAAATGGATTCAATGATAAACACACAGAGAAAAGAAAAACGAGAAGATGAGACCTCAGAGAAGAAGGCAAGAAACAGAGGTAAGCTTTTCTAACAGAATCAGAGAGATGGAGGAATGAATCTTAGGTCTAGGAGATACAATCACAGATCTTCAAGAAACCTTAAAGAAAATGCCAAATCTGGAAAACTCCTAATACAAAACATTCAAGAAACCAAGGACACCATGAAAAGAAGAAATCTGAGATTAATAGACATTGAAGAAATAGAAGATATCAGATTCTAAGGCCCAGAAACTATTCTCAACAAAATCATAAAAGAAAATTTGCCCAATCTAAATAAAGAGATGCCTAAAAACATACAAAAGGCCTATAGAACAACAAAAAGAATTGACCAGAGTGCTCGCTTCAGCAGCACATATACTGAAATTGGAACGATACAGAGAAGATTAGCATAGCCCCTGCGCAAGGATGACACAAAAATTCGTGAAGGGTTCCATATTTTTGAAATTAAGGACACCATGAAAAGAAGAAATCTGAGGATAATAGGCATTGAAGAAAGAGAAGATATCAGACTCCAAGGCCCAGAAACTATTCTCAACAAAATCATGAAAGAAAATTTCCCCAACCTAAAGAATGAGATACCTATAAACATACAAGAAGCCTACAGAACACCAAATAGAATTGACCAGAAAAGGAAAACTGCCCGTCACATAATAATTAAAACACAAAACATACAGAACAAGAAAAAATATTAAAAGCTGCAAGGGAAAAGGGCCAAATAACATTCAATGGCAAACCTATCAGAATTACACCAGACTTCTCAGCAGAGACCATAAAAGCCAGAAGAGCCTGGACAGGGATCCTGCAAACCCTGAGAGACCACAGATGCCAGGCCAGACTACTTTACCCAGCAAAACTATCAATAACCATTGATGGAGAAAACAAAATATTCCATAACAAAAACAAATTCAAACAGTATCTAGCCACAAACCCAGCTTTACAGAAGGTACTAGAAGGAAAACTCCATCCAAAGGGTCAATATACAACCAAAACTACTCAGGAAATAGGTAACTATACCATGGCAAAAACACAGCTACACAAACACTTGATTGGAAACAACATCAAAATTAAGACTCTTAACAGTCACTGGTAGTTAAAATCTCTCAATATCAATGGTCTCAATTCTCCAATAAAAAGACACAGACTAACTGAATGGGTGCATAAACAAGATCCAACATTCTTCTGCATTCAAGAAACACATCTCACCTATAACGATAGGTTCAGGGTAAAAAGATGGAAAAAATATTCCAAGCAAATGGTCACAAGAAGCAAGCAGGCGTATCATTTTAATATAAAACAAGATAGACTTTCAACCAAAATTAATCAAAAGGGATGCAGAAGGACACTTCATACTCATCAAAGGTAAATTCAACAAAGATGACATCACAATTCTGAACATCTATGCTCCCAATACAAGGGAACCCACATTTGTAAAAGATCTGCTAAAAAAACTTAAACCACACATCGATCCCCACACAATAATAGTGGGAGACTTTAACACCCCACTCTCATTGAAACAGAAAATAAGAAGTGAAATAACATCATTAACCAAGGCAATGGGTCAAATGGATCTAACAGATATTTATAGAACCTTTCACCCAAACAAGAAAGAATATACCTTCTTCTCTGCACCCCATGGAACCTTCTCCAAAATTGATCACATCATAGGTCACAAAGCAGGCCTCAACAGATACAAGAGGATTGAAATAATAACTTGTATCCTATCAGATCACCATGCTCTTAGGCTGCAATTCAGCAACAACAGAAACAACAAATAGCTTACACCTACGTGGAAACTAAACAACTCTCTGCTAAATGACACATGGGTCAGGGAAGAAATAAATAAAGAAATCAAGAAGTTTCTGAAATTCAAAGAAAATGAGGGAACAACATACCCTAATTTGTGGGATACATTTAAAGCAATGTTAAGAGGAAAATTCATAGCACTAAGTGCCTTTAAAAAGAAATTGGAAACATCGCAAATAAGCAACTTAACAAAACAGCTGGAAGCCCTAGGAAAAAAAGAAGCAGAAACACCCAAAAAGGAGTAGACATCTGGAAATAATCAAACTCAGAGCTGAAATTAACAAATTAGAAAATAAGAAAACAGTCCAAAGAATCAACAAAACCAAGAGCTGGTTCTTTGAGAAAATCAACAAGATGCACAGACCATTAGTCAACCAAACTAAAAGGCAGAGAGACAGTATTGAAATCAACAAAATCAGAAATGAAAAAGGAGACATAACAACAGACACTGAAGAAATACAAAGAATCATAAGATCCTACTTTGAAAGCATATATACCACAGAATTTGAAATTCTAAGGGAAATGGAAGATTTTCTTGATCAATTTCACTTGCCAAAGTTGAGTAACGAACAGATAAACAAGATAAATAGTCGCATTTCACCTAGAGAAATAGAAGCAATCATTGATGGTCTCTCAACTAAAAAAGCCCAGGGCCAGATGGTTTCAGTGCAGAAATCTACCAGACCTTCAAAGGTACTCTTCAAGCTACTCCAAAACATAGAATTGGATGGAACATTACCAAATTCATTTTATGAGGCCATAGTCACGTTGATACCTAAACCTCACAAAGACTCAACAAAGAAAGAGAATTTCAGACAAATTTCTCTTATGAATATCGTTGCAAAAATACTAAATAAAATTCTTGCAAAACGCATACAAGAACACATAAAGGATATCATTCATCATGACCAAGTAGCCTTGATTCCAGGCATGCAGGGATGGTTTAATATACAGAAATCCATCAATGTAATCCACCATATAAACAAACTGAAAATAAAAAAACCACATGATCATCTCTTTAGATGCAGAGAAAGCATTTGATAAAATCCAACACCCATTCATGTTTAAAGTTTTAGATATATACAAGGCACTTTCTTCAATATAATAAAGGCTATACAGCAAGCCAATAGCCAAAATCAAAGTAAATGGTGAGATACTCAAGGAAATTCCTCTAAAATCGGGAACAAGGCAAGGCTGCCCACTCTCTCCATATCTCTTTAATATAGTACTCGAATTTCTAGCCAGAGCAATAAGACAACAAAACGAGATCAAGTGTATCCAAATGGGAAAGGAGGAAGTCAAACTATCCCTATTTGCAGGTGATATGTGTACATAAATGACCCTCAAAATTCCACCAGAGAACTCCTACAGCTGATAAACAATTTTAGCAATTTGGCTGGATACAAAATTAACTAAAAAAAGTCTGTTGCCTTCCTATACACAAATGACAAACTTGCAGAGGAAGAAATTAGGAAAGACATACCCTTCACATTAGCCACAAGCAATATAAAATATCTAGGAGTTACTCTACCTAAGCAGGTAAAGGATTTTTTTGAAAAAAATTTCAAAACTCTGAAGAAGGAGATTGAAGATGACATGAGAAGATGGAAGGATCTTCCTTGCTCATGGATAGGGAGAATTAACATAGTAAAAATGGCCATCCTACCAAAAGCAATCTAAAGATTCAATGCAATCCCTATCAAAATACCTACACAATTTTTTTAAGACATTGAAAGTTCAATTCTGAACTTCATATCGAAAAAAAAAAAAAAACCCAGAATAGCAAAAACGATCTTGTACAATAAAAGGTACTGTGGAGGAATCTCCATACCTGATCTCATATTGTACTATAAAGCAATAGTAATTAAAACAGCATGGTACTGGCACAGCAACAGGCTGGTTTATCAGTGGAATCGAATTGAAGTAACAGATATGAATCCACACACAAATGGTCACTTGATTTTTGACAAAGAAGCCAAATCCATTCAATGGAAAAAGGATAGCATCTTCAAAAAATGGTGCTGGGCTAACTGGAGGTCTATGTGTAAAAAAATACAACTGGACCCATATTTGTCACCTTGCACAAAACTCAAATCCAAGTGGATTAAAGACCTCAACATAAAACCAGAGACACTAAGTCACTTAGAAGAAAAAGTGGGGAAGAGGCTGGAACATATTGGCACAGGACACAACTTCCTGAAAAGAACACAGACAGCCCAGGCCTTAATGTCAACAATTAATAAATGGGACCTGATGAGGCTGAGAAGCTTCTGTAAGGCTAGGGACACTGTCAAGAGAACAAAACGACAGCCTACAGACCGGGAAAAGATCTTCGCCAACTCTACATCTGACAAAGTTCTAATATCCAAAATATATAAAGAACTCAAGAAATTAAACACCACCAAACCAAATAACCCAATTGAGAAATGGGGCTTGGACCTAAACAGAGAATTCTCAACAGAAGAATATCAAAAGTCTGAAAAACACTTAAAGAAATGCTCAACCTCCTTAGTCATCAGGGAAATGCAAATCAAAACAACTCTGAGATTCCATCTTACACCCATCAGAATGGCTAAGATCAAAAACTCAAGCGCCACCACATGCTGGAGAGGATGTGGGGAGAGAGGAACACTCCTTTATTGCTGGTGGGAATGCAAACTAGTACAACCACTTTGGAAATCTATTTGGTGCTATCTTAACCAACTGGAAATAGGGCTTCCTCAAGATGCAGCTATTCCACTCCTTGGAATATACCCAGAAGATGCACCAGCACACAACAAGAAAATTTGCTCAACCATGTTCATATCAGCCTTATTCATAATAGCCAGATCATGGAAACAGCCTAAGTGTCCCTCAGTAGAAGTATGGATAAAGAAACTGTGGAACATGTACATTATGGAATACTACTCAGCTATTAAAAACAAGGAATTCCCGAAATTTGTGGATAAATGGATTGAGCTAGAAATGATCATAATGAGTGAGTTAACCCAGAAGCAGAAAGACTCAAATGGTATATACTCACTTATATCTGCATACTAGCCCTGGGCACGTCCCACGAAAGCCTTCCCTTACCAGGAAACTGGGACAGAGGGGAGGACATCCTATTGGGACTCTAGATGAGAGAACCATGTGAGAAAAGCAATGAGGAGGATCCAGTGGTTCCTAGAAACCTACAAGTAGAACATTATGATAGGCAGATTTGGGCCAAAGGATCCCTCTCAAACTAAGGCACTAGCCAAGGACAATACAGGCGGTAAAATTTAAACCCCTACCCAGATCCAGCCCATGGACAGGACAGTCTCCACACTTGAGTGGAGAGAGGGATATGACTTTCTCATGTACTCTGGTGCCTCACATTTGACTATTTCCCCTGGAGGGGGAGACCGAGTGGCACTCAGAGGAAGGACAGCAGGTCACCGAGAAGAGACTTGATAAGCTATGAGCATATACAGGGGGAGGTAATCCCTCTCAGGAACAATCATAGGGGAGGGGAATAAGGTGAAAATGGGAGGGAGGGGTGAATGGGAGGATACAAAGGATGGGATAACCATAGAGATGTAACAAGAATAAATAAAAATAAAAATAAAATAAAATAAAAAGAATTGACCAAAAAAGAAAAACTGCCTGTCACATAATAATCAAAACACAAAACATACAGAACAAGGAAAAAATATTAAAAGCTGCAAAGGAAAATGGCCAAATAACATTTACGGGCAAACCTATCAGAATTACACCAGACTTCTCGGCAGAGACCATAAAAGCCAGAAGGGCCTGGACAGAGATCCTGAAAATCCTAAGAGACCACAGAAGCTAGGCCAGATTACTTTACCCAGCAAAACTATCAATAACCATTGATGGAGAAAACAAAATATTCCATGACAAAAACAAATTCAAACAGTACCTATCCACAAATCCAGCTTTACAGAAGGTACTAGAAAGAAAACTCCATTCCAAACAGTAAGCTACAACTAAAACTTCTCAGGATATAGATAACTATACCATGGCAAAAACAGAACACACAAAGACTCGACTGGAACCGACATCAAAATTACGACTCTTAAGAGTCACTGGTCGTTAATATCTCTCAACATCAATGGTCTCAATTCTGCAATGAAAAGATATAGACTAACTGAATAGGTACATAAACAAGATCCAACATTCTTTTGCATTAAAGAAACACATCTCACCTCTAACGATAGGCATTACCTCAGGGTAAAAGGTGGGAAAAACATATTCCAAGCAAATGGTCACAAGAAACAAGCAGGCGTAGCCATTTTAATATCGAACAAAATAGACTTTCAACCAAAATTAATCAAAAGGGATGCAGAAGGACACCTCATACTCATCAAAGGTAAAATCAACCAAGATGATATCACAATTCTGAACATCTATCCTCCCAATACAAGGGACCCACATTTGTAAAAGGTATTCTAAAATAGCTTAAACCACACATCGATGCCCACACAATAATTGTGGGAGACTTCAACATCCTACTCTCACTGAAGGAAAAGTCACTGACACAGAAACTAAGCCAATACATAACATCATTAACCAACGCCAGAGGTCAAATATATCTAAAAGATAACTATAGAACCTTTCACCCAAACAAGAAAGAACATACCTTCTTCTCTGCACCCCATGGAACCTTGTCAAAAATTGCTCACATTGTAGGTCACATAGCAAGCCTCAATAGATACAAGAGGATTGAAATAATACCTTGTATCCTGTCAGATCACCATGGTCTTAGGCTGCAATTCAACAACAACAGAAATAACAAAAAGCCTACACATGCGTAGAAACTAAACAAATTTCTGCTAAATGATAGAACCACATACCCAATTTGTGGGATACTTTGAAAGTAGTGCTAAAAGGGAAATTCATAGCACTAAGTGCCTTTAAAAAGAAATTGGAAACATCGCACTTAAGCATCTTAACGACACAACTGGAAGCCCTAGGAAAAAAAGAAGCAGAAACACCCAAAAAGGAGTAGACATCTGGAAATAATCAAACTCAGGGCTGAAATTAACAAATTAGAAACTAAGAAAACAGTCCAAAGAATCAACAAAACCAAGAGCTGGTTCTTTGAGAAAATCAACAAGATGCACAGACCGTTAGTCAACCTAACTAAAAGGCAGAGAGACAGTATTGAAATCAACAAAATCAGAAATGAAAATGGAGACATAACAACAGACACTGAAGAAATACAAAGAATCATAAGATCCTACTTTGAAGGCATATATGCCACAAAATTTGAAAATCTAAGGGAAATGGAAATGGACGATTATCTTGATCAATTTCACTTGCCAAAGTTGAGGGAAGAACAGATAAACAAGCTAAATAGTCCCATTTCCCCTACAGAAATAGAAGCAATCATTGATAGTCTCCCAACCAAAAAAAAAGCCCAGGGCCAGATGGTTTCTGTGCAGAATTCTACCAGACCTTCAAGGGTGAGTTGTGGGAAAGATTAAGCTTTGTCACAGGTGGAAGCAGTCTTGGCGGGCTTTACCCTTGGGGCACCCCATGAATATCTTGTGATAGACTGGGTGGAGCCATCCTGGGCCTGGAATTGAGGAAGCCGACCTGGAAACCCCACCTGGGCTATTGTTTTCCTAATGGACCCTCAAAGGTAGAAGGAGACCGCCCTTCCCATGTGACTCAGGCAGGTGGGGAAGAGAAAAACAACAGATTCAGCCAGGGGTTTTTGGGAGCAAGTGTGGAGAAAACGAACAGGCTGGACTATCACCCAGGCCAGAGAGACACCTAAGGACTCATCCCGTAGAACGGATACCGGAAGGTTCACACTTTTGTCCCTTTAACCTTTTTTTTCTTCTTGTGTAAGCTAGTTGAGTTGTATAATAAAGTTTAATTGTTAAGAAACAGAGCCAACAGCGAGTTAATACTGATACTCTTCAAGCTACACCAAAAGATAGAAATGAATGGAACATTACCAAATTTTCCATGAGGCCATAGTCACATTGATATCTACACCTCACAAAGACACAACAAAGAAAGAGAATTTCAGACCAATTTCTCTTATGAACATTGACGCAGAAATACTAAATAAAATAGGTAGAAAACGAATACAAGAACACATCAAAGATATCATTGATCATGACCAAGTAGGCTTCATTACAGGCATGCAGGGATGGTTTAATATATGGAAACCCATCAATGTAATCCACCATATAAACAAACTGAAAATAAAAAACCACATGATCATCTCCTTAGATACAGAGAAAGCATTTGATAAAATCCAATACCTATTAATATTTAAAGTTTTAGTGAGATCGGGGATACAAGGCACTTTCACAATATAATAAAAGCTATATACAGCAAGCCAATAGCCAAAATCAAAGTAAATGGTGAGATACTCAAGGAAATTCCTCTAAAATCGGTAACAAGGCAAGGATGCCCACTCTCTCCATATCTCTTTAATATAGTACTCAAAGTTCTAGCCAGAGCAATAAGATAACAAAAGGAGATCAAGGGTATCCAAATGGGAAAGGAGGAAGTCAAATTATCCCTATTTGCAGATGATATGGTAGTGTACATAAGTGACCCTCAAAATTCCACCAGAGAACTCCTACAGCTAATAAACACCTTCACCAATTTGGTTGGATACAAAATTAACCAAAAATGGTTGTAGCCTTCCTATACACAAATGACAAGCTTTCAAAGGAAGAAATTAGGAAAACCACATCCTTCACATTAGCCACAAGCAACATAAAATATTTAGGAGTAACTCTAACTAAGCAAGTGAAGGACTCGTTTGAAAAGATTTCAAAACTCTGAAGAAAGAGATTGAAGATGACATGAGAAGATGGAAGGATCTTCCTTGTTCATGGATCAGGAGAGTTAACATAGTAAAAATGGCTATCTTACCAAAAGCAATCTACAGATTCAATGCAATCCCCATCAAAATACCTACACAATTTTTTAAAGACATTGAAAGTTCAATTCTGAACTTCATATCAAAAAACAAAAAAAACAGAATAGCTGAAACAATCTTTTACAAAAAAGGATCCTCCGGAGGAATCTCCATACCTGATCTCAAAATGTACTATAAAGCAATAGTAATTAAAACAGCATGGTAATGGCACAACAACAGGCTGATTGATCAGTGGAATTGAATCAAAGACCCAGATATGAATTCACATAAATATGGCCACTTGATGTTTGACAAAGAAGCCAAATCCGTTCAATGGAAAAAGGATAGGATCTTCAACAAATGGTGCTGGTCTAACTGGATGCCTATGTGTAAAAAAATGCAACTGGACCCATATTTGTCCCCTTACAAAAAACTCAAATCCAAGTGGATCAAAGACCTCAACATAAAACCAGAGACAATAAGTCAGTTAGAAGAAAAAGTGGGGAAGAGCCTGGAACATATTGATGCAGGAGACAATTTGCTGAACAGAACACCAACAGCCCAGGCCTTAAAGCCAAAAATTAATAAATGAGACCTCATGAGGCTGAGAAGCTTCTGTAAGGCAGGAGACACTGAGAACAAAGTGACAGCGTACAGACTGGGAAAAGTTCTTCACCAACCCTATATTTGACAAAGGTTTAATATCCAAAATATATAAAGAACACAAGAAATTAAACACCATCAAAGCAAATAACCCAATTGAGAAATGGGGCTTGGAATTAAACAGAGAATTCTCAACAGAGGAATATCAAAAGTCTGAGAAACACTTAAAGAAATGCCAAACCTCCTTAGTCTTCAGGGAAATGCAGATCAAAACCACTCTGAGATTCCATTTTACACCCATCAGAATGGCTAAGATCAAAAATTCAAGTGACACCACATGCTGGCGAGGATGTGGAGAGAGAGGAACACTCCTTCATTGCTGGTGGGAATGCAAACTGGTACAGCCACTTTGGAAATCTATCTGTTCCTATCTTAGAAAACTAGGAATAGGGCTTCCTCAAGATGCAGCTATTCCACTCCTTGGAATATACCCAGAAGATGCTCCAGCACAAAAGAAGAAACTTTGCTCCACCATGTTCATAGGAGACTTATTCATAATAGCCAGAACATGCAAATAGCCTAAGTGTCTTTCTGTAGAATAATGGACAAAGAAACTGTGGTACATATACACTAGGGAATACTATTCGGCTATTAAAAACAAGGAATTCCTGAAATTTGTGGACAATTGGATTGAGCTAGAAATGATCATAATGAGTGAATTAACCTAGAAGCAGAAAGACTCAAATGGTATATACTCACTTATATCTGCATACTAGCCCAAGGGGCAATTCCCATGAAAGCTTTCACTTTACAGGAAACTGGGACAGAGTGGAGGATATACTATTGGGACTCTAGATAAGAGAAGCATGGGAGAATAGCAAAGTAGAATAATCCAGAGGGTCCTTGAAACTTACAAGAAGAACATTATGATAGGCAGATTTGGGTCCAGGGGTCCAGCTCAAACTACTGCACCAGCCATAGACAATACAGACTGTAAACTTTAAACCCCTACCCAGATCTAACCAATGGACAGGACATTCTCCACAGTTGAGTGGAGAGTGGGGTATGACTTTCACACATACTCTGGTGCCTAATATTTTACCATGTTCCCTGGAGGGGGAGACCTGGTGGCACTTAGGGGAAGGATAGCAGGTTACCAAGAAGAGACTTGATACCCTATGAGCATATACTGGGGGAGGAAGTCCCCCTCAGGAACAGTCATAGGGGAGGGGAATAATGGGAAAATGGGAGGGAGGGGAGAATGGGAGGACACAAGGAATGGGATAACCATTGAGATGTAACAAGAAAATTAATTTAAAAAAGGAAAAAAGAAAAAAAACTCTATTGCTGTAAAAATATTACTGTTGTGAAACAAATTTTTTAGACTTTTCCACTACTATGTGTCTATATGTATTAAAGTCTTCATTTAACAATGACAGTATCCAATTCTTTACATAATTTTTCCTATTTATTCAGCACTGTTTATTTTTCAGATTGATATTATCATAAAAATTATCTGTAACAGAAATAAAAATAATGTGAACTTCATTTAGATTGGTAATAACATTAAAATAATATAATTCTCAAAGCTAAAAAAAAAAAGAGTTTGATAAAAACATCTCCTTTAGCACTTAGTGCTTTGCATTCTCTTATTATCTGAACTCCATGTTAATTTCCATCTATTGCAAAAAGAAACTTCCTTTGTGTGGGATGAGCATGGGCATTGGCTTACAGTTATAGCAGTATAGCATTAGGAATTATTATTTTTTTTGCTATTTTCCTTTTACAAAATAAAAGTAGTAGTTTTTAATCTAAGTGTATGCCCTGTATCTATATAGTCTCAAGTTCTTGGCTTACTTATTTGTGTTAGGCATAGATTCCATCTCATAGAGTGGCCCTTTAAATCCTGTTTAAAGGAAAAGTATTGGTTACTCCAATATGCCACTAATATGTCAGAATAATTTGAAAACATCTCACTGTTGTATATTGCAGGGCTTGTATCTGAATGATGTAGGTGTTTACTTTTCCACTTACAGTACAATGAACACAATGAAGCTTCTAGTTGGGCACTAGCTATATTTCTCCATGTTTGACAACATAAGGTTTACTTTTAGTCTTATGGATTTGCTGTCAGTTAGTAGAGAGTAAATAACAGCCTTAAGAATGGCCTGTCATGGTGGGGTGCAATATGAGTCCCCTTTGGGAAATATTTCAACAAAATGTAGCCCGTTCCTGGCAATCAAAATTATACATGGTAACATAAGATAGATAGTTAGAATATTGTCTTTCCAATGACGTGATGACTATATTAAACTTTTTCATATATGAATGTAGTATATGTACCACAGTTTCTTTATCCATTCTTCTACTGAGGGACACGTAGGCTGTTTCCATGTTCTGGCTATTATCAATAAGTCAGCAATGAACATAGTTGAGCCTATGTCCCTGTTGTGTGGTAGTACATCTTCTGGGTATATTCCAAGGAGTGGAATAGCTGCATCTTGAGGAAGCCCTATTCCCATTTTTCTGAGAAAGCGCCAGATAGATTTCCAAAGTGGTTGTATTAGTTTGCATTCCCACCAGCAATGAAGGAGTGTTCCTTTCTTTCCACATCATCGCCAGCATGTGGTGTCAGTTGAGTTATTGATCTTAGCCATTCTGATGGATGTAAGATGGAATCTCGGTGTCGTTTTGATTTGCATTTCTCTGATGACTAAGGATGTCGAGCATTCCTTTAAGTGTTTCTCAGACTTTTGATATTCCTCTGTTGAGAATTCTCTGTTTAGTTCCAAGCCCCATTTCTCTATTGGGTTATTTTGTTTGATGGTGTTTAATTTCTTGAGTTCGTTATATCTTTTGGATATTAGACCATCTACACTATGGAATACTACTTAGCTATTAAAAACAAGGAATTTCCGAAATTTGTGGAGAAATGGATTGAACTAAAAATTATCATAATGAGTGAGTTCACCCAGAAGCAAAAAGAGTTAAATGGTATATACTCACTTATATCGAGACACTAGTCCAAATGGTACATCCCTATGAAAAACTTTACCTACCAGGAAAGTGGGTCAGAGGGGAGGACAGCCTATTGAGACTTTAGGGGTGAGAAGCCTGGGAGAATGAGGAAATAGAAGGATCCAGTGGGTCCTGGAAAACTACAGGTGGGTCTGGGCCCTGGGGTCCTCCTCAAACTATGGCACCAGCCAAGGAAAATATAAGCAGTAAACATTGAACCCATACCCAGACTAGCCGATGGACAGGACATTCTCGACCGTTAAGTGGAGAAGGAGATCTGACTTTCACACAAACTCTGGTGCTCCATATTTGACCATGTCCCTGGGATGGGGACGCCTGGTGGCACTCAGAGGAAGGATAATAGGTCACCAAGAAGAGACTCGATACCCTATGAGCATATACAGAGGGAGGAGGTCCCCCTCAGTCACAGACATAGGGGAAGGGAGTGGAGGTGGAATTGGGAGGGAGGGAGGAATGGGAGGATACAAGGGATGGGCTAACAACTGAGATGTCATATGAATAAATTTATAAAAAAGAGAAAAGAAAAAAAGAAAAGGAAAAACAAAGCAATGTAGTATAAGGAGATTCTACACCTATAGGTTCCCATATGGATTTTCAAATGACCTTTAGTGTTACTTGTCCCTCCACACAGTCTCTGTACTAGTCTTCTATCCCATCTCTGTCCCCGTTTAATCCTCCTATTAAGGTTTCCATTTGTCTCTTTTTAACATTCTATCATATTTTTTAGATAGGTTTTCATAATAAAAGCTGGAGGTTGCATATTCAGTTAATCTGACCATCCACAAAGCACCAGAGCAACTTCTGGTTCACGTCTTCATTTTCTCAGTGATGAAATTATTGAAATTTTCTAGTTCATCAATCCTTTTACATTGTTTGTTCTTTACCTACAAATTTTATCAACATTAAACAATCTAGAGTCATCTGGGTGCATGAAGTCTCAAATCAGAAAATACCTTCATAACATTGTTCTCTGAGCATGATAGATGTGGGAGATCATAGACTACAGTAGATGGAGACACTCCTGGGACATTTTTTTTAATTGTAGAAGAGCACAAGATGAGAAGTCCATAGATAGCAAGCCAAGAAGCAGTGTTCATTCCTGGGCCCTTCTTTGGTTTCTATCTTCAGGTTTCTGCCTTCACTTTCCCTGAGGGCTTAAGCCAAATGAAACCTTTCATGCCCATGTTGCTTTTGGGTATGATGTTTAATCATATTAATTAAAATTCAACTAAGACACATGGTATCTGCTAATCAAACTAAGGTTCTAAGCCATTTCTTGAATAAGTATGAGGCTCAACCCTTGATTTTTCTGAAAAAATGCATTTTAAGTCTAAACAAAGTGCAGTTTTTTATTGACAGAGCATTGGTTTGAAATTTTAATTAAATAGACCTGGATATACAACTATAATACTTATTTTGCCAAATCCCTCCTTGTTTACTGTCATCACACTGAATGCAGATCTTTGAATTGGCAACATAATACTTAATCAGGAAGTGGTGTTTTATAGTGATTAGCGTGCCAAACAAATTAGTAAGGAACAGAAATGGCTGGTTTGTTTTAATAAATTAATTTACATGGGGATTTTCACCCAGGGAAGACTGTATTTGCTTTGAAAATAAAAACAAATGGGCAAAGCAATGATAACTTCATGAACATTACCATATATATGTATATGTTATACATATATAATATCAATCTATCTATATATAATATTATATATAATATAAACATATGCTATTGTTCACAAAATTATCACTTTATGAAGTTTATATCACCCTACATATACATGTAATAGCTATATATACTTATAAGTTTTCCTGCATATCAGTTCTTTTTCCACATGTCTTGTACATTAGATATACATTATTCATTATTATTTTTATGGTAAAGAGAGAAGCACAACCTTGGTGTAGTAGCACATAATTGTATTTCTAGAATTAACAAGGTAAAGGCAGAAAAAACAGAAATTCAGTAATTTTCAATTTCACAGTGAGGCTGAGGCCAGACTGAGCTATGTGACACCCTGTGTCAAAAACGTTAAAAATTGTATACTTTAGGGGAGAAAGTTGCCTGCAGATATAATTCAGTACAGTGCTTGCCTAGTAAATATCACATATTGATATCCATCCCTCCTATCACTTACTAATCCATAATGGTTCAAGCCCTTCATTCCAGGACTCAGGAGGTGGCATCGGTAGGATCCAATATTATCATATATAAGGAATTTTAAGATAGCCTGATATACACACACTCTATCTGACAGAGAGAGAGAGAGAGAGAGAGAGAGAGAGAGAGAGAGAGGGAGACAGAGATAGACAGAGACAGAAAGACATAGATATAGATAAAAAGGAAAAACATAGCTTTATACAACATATATTATATCAAGTTTTATAAAAATGACTACTTGGAATAGGGGTATTCTTTTCCAGTACTGAGTTTGTGAATTCTAATGGATTATAATCTTGCTTTGAAATAATAGCATCAAGAATAGAGTCCAAACAACAAGCTCTAGCATGTGCTAGTTATTAATTTTTCACTGCCAGTGCTGGCTCTGCTTCCCGACCTTTAATGGCAATCACATTCAGCAAATTATGTTAGGGTTAGATAGGCAGGAACAATCAGGGAATGAAGACCTCAGGCATCTAGTGAGCAGCAGGAAGTAGAACAGTCTCTCAGGAGACAGATTTCAGTGTGAGACATAAGTCCCTCCCTGTTTAGCTGTCAACAGCTATAGAGCTCTTTGATTGAAAGACAAATTCTGCAAAGGAGGCTATCTGCCATGAGATGCAAGGCTGTCTGAGGTAGTGGCCGTTTCCTAGTCAAGCTTGTCCTAGAAGTCATCAACCCAGCATCCTGTCTGTATAAGGAATACATCAGTAGCCCCCACTGCTTCTGATGAGATGTCTGAGCCTAGTTGTCAAGTCGGGGGATGAAGATCTCCCTTTCTCTGAGGCCCTCACAGCAACCAGGCAATTTATTCAAATTCCTACACATAGACCTGAGAAACAATACTTGTAGGGGAGCAACAACCTTGGAGGAATGAGTTTTCTCATTGACTGATGATGTTATTGCGCCAGAGAAGAAGAGGATGGGTTGTTAACACATATTGGCATGGTGACAGTGAAACATCCTGTATCACACTTGGAAGAGGGCCCTATCAGGCAAAGGGGGAAGAACAGATTTAAAAAGGAGTGTTCTGTAATATGTGTATAGGCCCACAGGGTTCATTAAGTAAAATGTTAATGGGAACATCTGCCAAACATGACTGGGAAAAAAAAACACAGAAAAAGTCCTGGCAAGAGTTGGGGTGTGTTTTTAGGTGGAAAAGGTCAGCAATATCCTGGATATATTGCCAGGAAAGGGCAGCTCATACCTCCTTTGGTGACTTTGATTTCCTGGTCCACAAAGTATCCATAAACTAGCAGTAGTTGTGGAGCAAGAACATGTCAAGAAATGCATAAGTCAAGGTTGGGATTTTGAGCAAATGGATGGCAATAAATCTTGCAAACTACTCTTCTTTAACATTTTGCCAAGAGTCTATGTTATTCATCTTCTGGGGTTTGATGGTTTCTTCAAGTATATCATATCCATTAAATTCTACTCTAGAATTCCAGAGGTAGCAGCCTCTGTAGCTGTCAAAGACTTGGAGACAGAATTTATCCCTGTTTGCATGTCAGTATAGGAAGCAGATAAAGGGTGATCAAGGCCAAGAAAGTCTAAATTTACTGGGACTCTTAAAGCCTCCTGGAACTCCTTTGCAGCACATTTCTTTGTTCCTATAATTGTGTTGGGGCTCATAACAGTTTTTTAAATAAAAAAATCACCAGTGGCAGGTACTGGGAAGATTGGGGGTATGGTAGACTGAACTAAAAGGTAATTGCAATGGAGAATTTAAAAAATAGCCATAAGAATAGAGGAGAGAGAGAGTGAGGCCTTTGAGGGGCACATGGCCTGGCCAGCAGCCACCAGATCATGGATGTCCTTCTAGGACATCTTTTTCTACCAGAGGTGATATCTCCTTCACCTACTCCTTAAGCCATCAGGGGAAAATGGGATATCTTCTCGGTCTGGGTCTGGGTGGGTCCTGTGGAAAGGCACAAACAAAATTTCTTCCTGTGTTAAGGAGAAGCTGGGGTTCTTTACATATTCCATCTAAGGGGTAACACAATCATGCCAGGATAGGAAGAGTTATTCTTGGTGTGTACCAATGGAAATAGATAGGACAATGTTTAAAAATCTTGAAACTATTGAATATATTTAGAATGGCTAGGGTCATTATTAAATTGTATGCTAGTGGGTTAGGTAATTATTTTTTGTTTTGTATGTTGGGCTTTTAAAGTTCAATATATTATTTCTATGATACCATGGCTTTGGGGACTGTAAGGAATCCTCATATGATCAACAATTTTCCATTTTAAACAGGAAGTATTGCATTGTGAGCTAGTAAAATCAAGGACATTATCAGTTGTTTTTTATCTGTTGAGAAATTTCCATTAGAACAAAAGTGGAGTGTATGTGGTAAATTAATCTTTTCGAGCTTTTTCCTTCTTGAGATGTAGCACTTATGAAATAAGAGTATGTGTCAACGGTGACAAAGACATATTTTTGGCAGCCAATTTTGGAAACGTGGGTGACAACAGTTTTCCAAAGGGCACTGGAATTGCAATCTCAGAGGTTGAGTTCCCATAATTGGTAAAGATTGGGTTAAGGGATAAGTGATCCAGAGAAGGATAATGTTTTTACTAGCCTCTGAAGTTGAGCAAGAGGGAGGTGGGGGAAATGCATGCAAAGCCTTTATATTTGTGTGTGTGTGTGTGTGTGTGTGTGTGTGTGTGTGTGTGTGTGTGT